>OZ007497.1:246994395-247409132 GCA_963931805.1 Microdon myrmicae
CTAGGGTCAATTAATTGAAATGTTCAATACGAGGATCAAACACTTTGGGCAATGCAGTGTATACCGTCAAGAGAACAGATGCACGATACAGCTTCCGTAAATAAGTCTCCCTGCTGAATTAAATTTTCAGTGAAATCCATTAACAATTTCCTCCTGAAATCCAAATGCGGGATTATCCAACCTCAACTTCGGAAAGTATAATATAATAATTAAAAAAAAATTATAATAATAATAATAATCATAATAATAATAATAATAATAATAATAATAATAATAATAATAATAATAATAATAATAATAATAATAATAATAATAATAATAATAATAATAATAGAATAAAAAAAGAGAATGGTTTTAAAGCCAATGAATTCTTCACAGTTAGATAAGCCCCATTAATATATCTTGTTGCGGGCGGGACTCCATGAATTAAGCACATTCTACTGATTGGTAATGAGGGTCGAAGAGGTTGGTCGCAAATGTGTGAGTAGGTGAAACTCAACCAGAGTGGATCGGGTTGTAGGTAATGGATAAGTAATCGTTTATGAAATTTATTATTTATTATTATTATTAATTAATTATTAATTTTGTGGAAAACATATTTGACACTACCGAGAAACAGTTGGATTGAGCTGCTAGACAGATAATTTCTTATTCATCGGATCAGTGCCTCCCCAACCCCACAGAAATGTAATTTTGCCAACAAGGCTGCTCTTGAAATATTCAATACAACAATTTTGTTTCCACCGAATTGGTGGATGTGGTGGCTCTATTTTTCGGTAACATAAGCTATGAGATCTTCTGCGAACTTGTTGCTTCGACAGCCATATTGGCAGCCATTAAATAGGTCGTTTGATTTCAGATGTTTCGAAAATTGGCGGTTAATCAGGAACAACATACCGTCCAAGATGTAGAATACAGATAATGGGTCCAAAGGAAGAGAAAATTGCTAGTTGAATAAGAAATATGGATGAATTTTCACAGTGGCTTGAACTAACGAATAGATTTAGCATTCTAGAGAATGTGAGCAGTGGAGAAGAGGAAGCTAATAGTGTGGACACTAAATGGACATCGATCAGAGACACAATCAAACTAACAGCCCAAAAGGTATTAGGATTTAAGAAAACAATTAAGTCGAAACCTTGGTTTGACGATGAGTGCAGGGCGAAGATCGAAGAACGTAAACGCCTCAGAGTGATCCACTTAGAAAGATATGATGAAGTCAACGCAGAAAGATACGCGACAATTCGGAGAGAGACAATGAGGCTCTTCAAACGCAAAAAACGCGAATGGGAGAAGACTCGGATCGAAAAAATCCTAGAAAATTATAGGGCAAAGAACATCAGAGGTATGTATGTCGGCATAAATTCAATTAGAAATGGCTACCGAGGGAGAGTCAAAATAATTCGAGACGCAAACGGCTTGAAAACCTGCTCAATGTACGCACCTATCAAGCACAGATATATGCACCAAGCGTACATACAGCCGAGCCTCAGATCCCAGAGCCGTCTCTCAACGAAGTTGTAGACGCAATAAAGCGATTGAAAAACAACAAGGCTCCCGGAGTTGACTCCATACCGGCAGAGCTTGTGAAGCATGCAGGAGAGGCAACCGCTCGAAAATTCCACCAGCTCATCCAAACAATATGGGATAAGGAAGTTGTAGCGTTCTACGAACGCACAATTCCGCGCAGGTAAGGTTCCTACCTTCAAAGAACTTACTTACCTGATAACGCAGCGCACGTGCCCACAGACGCGTGTCCCAAAGTCCCACCATAGGACCTGCAACTCGCAGCCAACGTTGAGACCGACACCAAAAAGCAAGGAACTGAACGTCCCCAAAGCTTTTTAGGTCAAGCTCAACAATTATAACTCATCATGCCTGAAACAAAGGTATAAACATCCATGCGTTCTATTCCAAAATAAAATAAAAAAAAAAAACAATTCCCAAAATGCCATACATGCTGCCTGCGCCCAGGAACATCTCATCGAACCGGCAATTCCGAAATTCGCTATCATCAAAGAATGAACCGATCAACGGATGCACGTGCGGGTAATCTAATGCAAGGACCACCCAAATCCGTTGAACAACAGAAGGCAGCCACGACCTATCGCAATCGAATATATCTTAACGAGATATCCGATAATTTATGAGGAGTTAAGCCAACAGAGGCAATACCCCGGTCCCACGGCCACACTAGAATTTTGCACCATTATAAAGATCTAACGGATTTCGATTCCGGGTACCAAGTTCAAATAAGACCCACGGACTGCACGTCAAAACAATCGCCGAATATCTCTGGTCTGGGCGCCAGATGTTCTGTGCAAACAGAAGGCCGTGGAAATAAAATTCTATCAGCGATAATAATGATGTATGCAAAGATGACTTTCCCCTTTCAGGAAACTACAAAATATCCCGGGGGATGTGATAACATGCTGCTAACAGAAATTCGGAAGTTCTGTTAGCAGAGCAAATAGGGAATATTTTCCGGATAGATACAGATACCAGTTTAAATCTGGGTATCTGTGTGAGCAGGATATTGTTGAGGTTTGAGATAGGCAGTCTAATTCTGATCGTCACCGGGACGAGAAGGATATATCGAATATCCGGACAGTGAGGAGACCAGAGAACCCCGCCGAGGTTGTTAATCCGCGCCAAGAATCCTTGATACTTCTCGTGTCATTAAAAGTAAAAATGTGTCATATTAAGTGTGAGTCGATTTGTTTTTCGCCTACAATATATTTATTTAGATAGGATAAGAACGTTCTTTTCGGTAACTTACTCGGCACTTATTTCGTAAGAAAAGCAGCGAAAATTATAATTCCAAATAATAATAGACAACTACGATTAAAATAAAAATTAAAAACAAGTTTGTTGGTGTTTCATTTGTAACCGCGTTCGCTCTGTGTATGTATGTTTTCTTTGCGGCAAGCAGTGTTCGGCGGAACACTTAAACGACGTATACAAACGCCAAAAAGTCACTCCGGAAGAATGGAAAACCTCAATAGTCATCCCCATTTTCAAAAAAGGCGACAGATCTGACTGCGAAAACTACAGAGGAATAACATTGCTCCCAACCGCATACAAAACATTAACAAATGTTATTCTGGCGAGAATCACACCGTACGCAGAAGAGATACTGGGAGACTACCAATGTGGATTCCGTAGGAACCGGTCAACAAGCGACCAAATGTTCACAATAAGACAACTGCTGGAAAAGAAGTGGGAATACGGAGAGACGGTTCACCAACTGTTCGTTGACTTCAAGAAAGCCTACGACTCAGTCCCAAGGCAGAGACTCTACCATATTCTAGTTGAGCTGGGAGTCCCAAAAAAATATGCCGCCCTCACTCAAATTTGCATGAACGAAAACAAAGGGCGAGTCAGAATAGAAAACCACCTCTCAGAACCATTTGAAATCCGGGACGGACCAAAGCAGGGAGATGGTCTATCACCGTGTCTTTTTAACCTTGTGCTCGAGTATGTCATCAGAAAGGTACAAGACGACAACATGGCCGGATCATCCCTTAACGGAGTCACACAAGTGCTCGCATATGCGGATGACATCGCCGTTCTGGGCGATAATCTAGAAACTGTTAGTAAAAACTGTGAAACCATCATGCAAGCGGCGGAAGAGGTGGGCCTAGATATAAATGAAGACAAAACAAAATACATGATTATGGCGAGAGCAGGTGGACCTCAGAGAACACATATAAACGTCAGAGGTAAGATATTTGAAAATGTTAAAGAATTTAAATATCTGGGAACGATACTGACGGCCAGTAACGAAATGTCGAAGGAAATCAACAAGAGACTGCATTCCGACAACGCTAGTTGACACGCAGTCAGTAAACTGCTGAAATCCAGACTGCTATCACGTAACATACAGCTCCGTGTCTATAGAACCATAATCATGCCGATTGTTCTATACGGATGCGAAACATGGCCTCTCACAAAACGGGAAGGAAACGAATTCCGCGTATTCGAGAATAAAGTTTTGAGAAGCATCTTTGGAGGTAAATATGACGAGGAGGCAGGACAATGGAGTAAACTCCACAACCACGAATTGGAACAGCTATATCGCAAATCTACAATAGTGAGAGTAATCAAGTCGCGAAGATTAAGATGGGCCGGACACGTGGCGCGAATGGGGAACGATAGGACCGTGCATAGAATTCTTGACGGTAGACCAACGGGAAAGAGACCGGTAGGAAGGCCTCGACGGAAATGGGAGGAGAATGTTAGGTTTGACCTTGAGGAGATCGGATCGAATGGTCAAGCGTGGAAAGAGCGTGCCCAGGACAGGGAACGATGGCGAAGCCGAGTCGGCGAGGTCATGAACTTCCGGGTTCCTACAGGCCAATAAATAATAATAATAATTTCACAGTGGCTTAGGTTAGAAGTACGTGTCTTGAAAAGTGTAGTTTCGACGTTGAAAAAGAATCTTTCACATGGTGTAATGCTAGTGCTCAAGTTCAAACTCAAGTTCAACTGACGTTATATGTGTTCCTAAATTCCACCTGCTCTCGTCGTAATCATGTATTTCGTTTCGTCTTCATTTATTTCTAGGCCCACCTCTTCTGCCGCTTGCATGATGTTTTCACAGTTTTTACTAACAGTTTCTAGATTATCGCCCAGAACGGCGATGTCATCCGCATATGCGAGCACTTGTGTGACCCCGTTAAGGGATGATCCGGCCATGTTGTCATCTGTACCTTTCTGATGACATACTCGAGCACAAGGTTAAAAAGACACGGTGATAGACAATCCCCCGTTTTAGTCCGTCCCGGATTTCAAATGGTTCTGAGAGGTGGTTTTCTAGTCTAACTCACCCTTTATTTTCGTTCATGCAAATTTGAATGAGGGCGGCATGTTTTTTCGGGATTCCCAACTCCACTACAGTATGGTAGAATCTTTGCCTTGGGACTGAGTCGTGAGCTTTTTTTGAAGTCAACGCACAGTTGGTGAACCGTCTCTCCGTATTCCCACTTCTTTTCCAGCAGTTGCCTTATTGTGAATATTTGGTCGCTTGTTGACCGGTTCCTACGGAATCCGCATTGGTTAATATTTTGTATGTGGTTGGGAGTGTAACATTAAAGTGTACTCCCTAATTTTAACATTTAATATTTATTTATTAGGATTAGTATTTGTTTTTATTATTATATTTTATTTTATTATGTCCCTGCTTGGGCGCCAAAATGTAACACCTGAGCGTAACCCGAGATGTTAACATTTATTATTTAATTATCGTGATTTGATTTTAATTATAGTTAGTTTTAGTTAGTTTTTTCGGCGCAGCTTGTCTATGGCGGCAGGAGGTACTTACGTGATAAGACAGTATAGCGTGAGATTATTCGGCTTCTCTGTGGCGGCAGCCTCTTCAGCGTTGTGGTTGTAAGGTTGAGATTGAAGTGAAACACTTCACTACACTTGCCTGAACAATTTATTTATTGGTTGGGAATGTCGATCCCTTAGTTTTCTGCACAATTACTTTTAAAAAGAAAAGTAAGAAGGTCCGCTGTTCCAACGCTAAGGCTGCAACCTTCTTACTTGGTTATTACACTACACTGCAAAGAAACTCACTTGCATTACCCTTTAAATACCATTTTAATTGGAGAGTTACTGCAGACAGGGCATTTTTCTCACCCAGCGCGTGTAGCCTATTTGCGGGTTATTTGCCTGTCACTATAATCGTTTTAATTTTCCTTGGCAAAAATGCAACGGTAATGAATTGCGCAATTACTTAATTGCTTTCCATGCGGAGAACCAATTATAGGCCATTGCTCGCATGTGCCAATCGTATCATACGATTAATTGCGCCTCACTGCTGTGTTCGCTACTTCGCCGAACTCAGCACTTTTCCGACGCACGATTATTTCGTCGTCGGTGGCCTTTGCTAATGCCGCTTGTGCTCGCATATCATGTATCACACTTGTAAACATATGTATTTGTAAAACGAGACCGTGTGGGCCCGTGGGCAGGCGCTTGCTTGATTTCTGTAATATGAAGCAGAACGCGGTGGCCTTGGGGAGTGGGTCAAGTGTATGACTGATATATGATAATTGGCTTTGGAAGGTGAGGATGGATGGTCAATTATCGTAACGAATGCGATATGAATTAATTACCCGTGAGGAAGGCTTTGCGAATTTCAATTGTTTGCACTGTATGCAAAATACGAATTTCAATTGCTGGAAAGGCGAGTATTGCATTATATGCAGAATACTTTGATATAGATGAAATCATCGGATGATGGAATCTTAATTGTATTATGTATGTTGAGAAGGGGTGTAAAGCGAGGTGTAACAGGAGCAATGATATTCCTCTGTAGTTTTCGCAGTCAGATCTGTCACCATTTTGATAGTGGGGACGACTATTGGGGTTTTCCATCACACCCGCCCAAATGGAGAAGCTACGCATATTCGAAAGAAAATGCTTCAGACTTATCACTGGCCTCAACCGACATCCCAACTCCCACAAATATTACAACAGTAGTTCGCTCTACTATGCCGCTAATATTGAACGTATAGATCGACGCTTCCTCGAGCTGTCCATCAAATTTATCGAAAACCTTCCCAAAAATCCCAACACGATAATAAATGCGCTCACATCGACTCCGTCAGATATCCGAACTGCCTTCCCGAACTGTCTCCACATCAGAACGTTCTTCACTTCTGGCAGGATGGTTAATAACTCTAATGAGATTGTATACCACAATACAGAGCTTTCACCTCACCAATTTAAATATAGTAATATTCAACCCTTCTCCAATATTTTGCGTTTCAACGAACAAACGGAAAGTAGTTCCCCAACCCACATCCCTGACTGACAATATCCTCACTAACCCATAACCTACCTATTGATCACTATTATTCCCCCTTCCACACCACACTAACTTATTTCAATAATAATTAGGTAACTTGACTAAGTTAAGATAAATTAAGTTAAGTTAAGTTAAGTTAAGCAATTTAGCATAGGTTAAGTAAATAACTATATCCTGGTTTTCTGACCTTTTCCAGGAAGCTCTACCCACTAAAATATTAATCCATAACCAATATATAACTTTTATCATATTGTTTGAAAAATGTACTAGTAAGTATATGTAAACAATTATAGCTAAAGTATCATAAGTTATCTGTATTGCTTATTGTAAAAATTATTGATGGTCAATAAATACAGAAATGTAAAAAAAAAGGGGTTTTCCATTCTTCCGGAGTGACTTTTTGGGGTAGAAGTATTGATGCCAATCACGGGCACTTGGTTCACTTAACTCCCCAACGATGGAGACGTCAAAAATTGTTGACCAAAAGGAATGAAAAAAAAATACACAGAGGGTGTGGTTTAATTGTTAATGTTTCTTTTATTAATTACTTATAAATACCGCACTTTCGACATTAAGTTGTTCTTATTTACATTTATTTACAATGTTTCTTTTGTTTAATAACATTTGATAGGAACAACATTTTAGTGTTAAAGGTATTTATTAATGGATTCCTTTTATTTGGGACTACTATTATTCGCGTTCAGGTCATACACATCCAGTGTTAAGCCTTTAGGTTGAAAATACCGGATAAATAAGTTAAATCCAATCAAAGGAATTGCGTGGTAATAAAATGACAACACTCTACTACTGTACGGACACTCTTGACTTTTTTGATTAAAATTGCACGAACGCTCGACTTAGCGTGTGTCTCGTTTGAGGAATGAAATCTGATAGATCCCAATCAGGGATGAAAATTGACTTTTTGGGATAAGCACAACGATCAACCAATCATAATCATGCTCTCTTTTGCATTCTTTAATTTCCCAGCCCATCGAGGTGAATAAACACGTGTGCATTCATTCGACAGTCGATGGACATCGGGTGAATGGGGAAACCAAAAGGGAGAGCACAATAATCTCGGGTTTGATTTGGTTTAGCACGCATGCATGAACGCTACATCTGGTTATAGCCGAGTGACCTAGTTAGGACATCGGTTTGATCTCAGAGTGCAATGCACTCAGCAAAGGGCAAAATTAAATGGAATGGAAAGTGGTTTGCGCTATGCACCTGAATAAAGAGGGTATTAATCCCCAGCGAATAGGGTGCCTGGGGGAAGTCGAAGGGACGCTAGCTTGGGAATAATTATCGTGGGAACCAAACTCGAAGAATTTGAAAATTACCCCAGCCGTTTCGCGATGATGCAACCACGTCTTTTGCTTAGCCTTGGTTGTTGCTAACCAATATGACTTTGAGATTTCCGATGGAAATCTCATTGGGTTAATGAAAGGGGGTGCCGTATGGCAAGTGGTACTGAATTCAATTATGCATTACCTGCTAAAATAAAGAATTCAGTAATGCGCCCTTTTGTGATATTCCTTTTACATGTGAAATAGCTGAACGGAGGGATTGGGGTTGAGGTGGTGCGCTGTTATCGGTCGAAATCGGGCTGAATTTGCGGGTTGGTTCTCCGCGTAATGAAGAGAACCCCCACAACATCCTTATCCCATAGTATTTTAATCAGTTGGCGGATCTTTCGACCGGTTGTCACTCCTCCATGCTTCACAAGCTCTGCCTGTATGCAGTCGACTCCGGGAGCTTTGTTGTCTTTCAATCGATTTCTACAACTTCTTTGAAAGAGGGCTCTGGGATCTTAGGCTCGACTGTATGTACGTCTGGTGCGTTTATTTGTGGTTGACGGATGCGTACATTGAGCAGGTTTTCAAAGTACTGCTTCCATCTTGTCACGATATTATTTATTTCTGTGATCAGACAACCGTTTGTGTCTCGAATTATTTTTGGGTTCTCCCTCGGTAGCCATTTCTAATTGATTTTATCCCGGCATACATACCTCGGATGTTCCTTGCTCTGTCATTTTCTAGGATTTTTTCGATCCGAGTCTTCTCCCATTCGCGTTTTTTGCATTTGAAAAGTCTCATTATCTCCTTCCGAATCGTCGCGTATCTTTCTTCATAGAGTTCATCATATCTTTCTAAGTGGATCACTCTAACTCGTTTATGTTCTTCGATCTTCGCCCTGCACTTATCGTCAATCCAAGGTTTGGACTTAATTGTTTTCTTAAATCCTAATACCTTTTGGGCTGTTAGTTTGATTGTGTCTCTGATTGATGTCCATTTAGTGTCCACACTCTTGGCTTCTTCTTCCTCACCGCCAGGTCTTCTAGTTTATTAATGTCGAACTTTTTGCTCGTCTCCCGTGACTGCCCATATGGGTTTGCTGCGAGCCGACTCCTGATTTTGCCCATCACTAGAAGATGATCGGAGTCTCAATCTGCTCCTCTATATGATCTTAAGTCAAGGATATTCGAGTGGTATCTTTTTTTGTCTATGAGGAAGTGGTCTATTTGGTTACGCGTTGCGCCGTGGGTGATATCCATGTGGCTTTATGAATTTGCTTGTGCTTGAACATCGTGCTTTTCACTACCAGGTTTTTTGAAGCTGCGAACGTGATAATTCGAATTTCATTATCATTTGAAACGTCGTGTAGGCTCTCTTTACCTATAGTTGTTGGAAGATATCTTCCTTTCCAATTTTCGTATTCAGGTCTCCGATGAGGATTTTAACACCGAATGATGAGATCCCATCAAATACTTCCTCTAGGGTCTCGTAGAAAGTGCCCTTCGTTTCTTCGCCGGTAGATTCTGTTAGGGCGTGGACGTTTATAAATATATAATTGTACCCTGGGCCCTGTATTTTTAGCACAGAGATTCGTACATTAATAAATTTCACATCTTTTACATAGGGCGTAAATGCAGCATATAACTCGGGCAATTTCCGAGAAAAGCTCTGCAAAATTTAACATTAAGTAGTTATAAATAAAATGACCTTCAAGCCCCAATCACTTGTAATGATTCCTTTATTAAAAAAAAATTCAAGAAAAAACATACCCGAAAGAGGATCGAAAAATCGAATCATCAGAGCTGTAGACTATAGTAATTGCACATTTGTAATGTGTAATAATCGATTTCCTACACTCGATAATTATTTAAATTGCGAACTGCAATTGTCCACCAACAAATATATTTCGTTGGTGGGCCGGGGGGATGACGTCAGGACCAATGAGCTGCTCCTGGCGTGCCACGATGCTTGCCGTTGTCTAAATCAATTGCCAATTGAAAGATGTTAAAGAGAAAATGATTACTTCTATTCGTTGAGTGGCAATCCTAAAAATCCTCCTCCAACAATGTAAACAATGTTGATATTAACTTCTCTATTCGAAATACTTCGTTTTATTTGAAATGATTACTATGATTTTGCAGGATTTATAATAGTGGATCAGTTGTAGAATCCGTTTAGGGTATCTTAAGCAATCACAAGATACCCAATCGCAGTATCTGTTCGCTCGTCAAGTCTTCTGTGGGATCCGAAGTAAACAAACGCATCCGAGCGTAGTGCAGTGATATCTATGGGATTCGCGCTGTAGTGTGGAAATTGTATGAAAGTGTACTGTGCAGGAAATTCCCTTTCCCTTCCTTGCGTATGGCTCCCCTCTTTTTTGCTCTTCTGTTGCGTCCATCAGGCACCGATACTCCCGATTGATTTATAATCTTTGGAGAGGTTTTGGTAATATTCATCTTTTTTATTTTTAACATACTGTGTTTATTTGACCAATAATCAATTTTTACATAAAGTACTCCAGGTAACTTACAATTCTAGTGATACAATTGTGTACTCGTACATGATGTGTAAACATAACTGAATGTGTGAATTACTATTTGAGTGTTATAGATTTTAATATAGACAGTTTTCCTGAAAAGGTCAGAAAACCAGGATTTTCATTTTTTCTTTTAATTTAATCTAATCTGTTAGTTAACTTAACTCTAACTTAATCTAGCTTAACATAATTAATATTATAATAAGTAAAATATGTAATGTGGGCAGCTAGTACGAGGGGATAGCGCCTGTAGTAGTTGCTTTCGCTTATCTATCGCTGGTTCCGACTTGCATGCTTTTCTGATGCGGTATTGGTTTTCTGTATCAGGCCATTTCACGTCGATCTTTGCAACATTCGCGGCCTGAGATGTAATTTCTCCTCTTTGTCTGCACACGTCTCTAACCAGAAACCAGAAATCCTCGCACTTAGCGAGACTCAGGTAATATCTGGTACAGATATCTCTGATTTTACTATCATCATCATCATAATCATCGTCATCATCGGCACTACAACCGGGATCCGGTCTTCACCTTATTTAGCAAGTCTCTCCACCGGTATCCGGTCCATATCCGAGACTTTTTATATTGTCCACAACAGTTTGTTTTTCCGGGCAAGATTATAAGACTTGCGCCAACCTTTCTCAGGATGTCACTGCATGCATTGGTTCACTACTTGGCGAGTGCCAAAGTAGCTGTCCATGGGTTTGACGTGGAGACTGCATGTTAACTTGGATTGAACAGGGACAAGGATCGTCCTGGCCTTCACCGGGTTGAAAGCAGAGACTTTGCCATGTATGTCCCTTGAGGGTTTTCTCATGGAACGAGCGCCCACTATACCGAGCTCGAGCTGCACAGCAGCTAGCTGATGCCCTCCCCGAATTTAAGGCTGACATAACAGCATTACAAGAAATAAAATGGACGGCGAGTGTTGTTATTCAAAGGAAGTATTGTGATATTTATAAGAGCTGTCATGCAAAATACCATGTGCACGGGGTAGGCTTTCTAGTCAGCCAAAAACTAAAGCCTGCCATTATCGACTTTAATACAATAAACGGAAGGCTATGCACTCTTCGCGTGCGAGGCAAGCTTAAGAGCATAAGCCTCATGAACGTTCACGGAATTCTACGAGGACGTCGAACGGGCCCTCAATGCCTGCCTAAGATACGATGTGAAAATCTTCCTTGGTGATTTGAATGCCAAAATAGATCGGGGGTCAGTTTTCAGGCACTACGCTGGTTTGCATATTTTGCATGAGAACAAATCATCAAAGAGCTTGGTCGTTGCGAGTACCAAGTTACTGCGTAAAGATATCCAGAAAGCCACGTGAGTATCACCTGAGGGAACCACTCGCAACCAAATTGACCACGTGTTGATAGTTCGCCGACACTCCTCAAGCCTGATGGCGGTACGAACGTACCGAGGTTCCAACGTCGACTCGGACCACACCAGTAGTCGTAGAGATCGGAGCGACTGGTTTGATGATGAGTGTAAACTAGCGACTGAACGTAAGAATGCTGCATATCGGGCAATGCCGCAGTCCCATAGGATGCGGGTACGTGAGGAAAAATATAAAGAGCTCAGAAGATCTGGATCTCCACAGAAAACCAAAATTACCTGCGAACAAAAAACTTGTGTGTGAAATAGAGAAAAGTAGAGAGCAAGGTGCGCACCACGCGCGGAAGTTCTACCAAATAATCTGCAGTATGACGCGGTACACACCAGCCTGCACTTACTGCAAGTATAAAGAAGGAAATCTAATCACCGATCCTAAAGAAATTGTAGAGCGATGGGAAGTGCAGTTCAATGAATTGCTAAATGGTCAGCTCACAGAAGAATTGGAGGCTCCACCAATGCAAGATCAAGAGCAAATGATCATCATCATCATCATCATCATCATCATCATCGGCACTATAGCCGGGAGCCGGTCTTGGCCTTATTTAGCAAGTCTGAGGCTTGTTAAATTTTCCATAATGATTTGTTTTTTTGCAGGCAAGGTCATTAGTCTTGTGCCAGAGGCTCCCCGGCGGGGAATCGAACCCCGGTCTCCCGCGTGACAGGCGGGTATACGAACTAAAGAGCAAATGATACCACCACCAATAATTGAGGAAACAGTAAAAGCCTTAAGACAGCTCAAATCAAATAAAGCCCCCGGAGCTGATGGCATACCAGCCGAGCTGACCAAACAAGGTGGGACAGCGTTACATTACGCAATTCATGAAATCGTGCTGTACATATGGGAGCAAGAGGAGATGCTGGAAGATTGGCGTCGCGGAATAATTTGCCCCATACATAAGAAGGGAGATATCACAGCGCGTAGCGACTGTAGGGGTATAACACTGCTGAGTACAGCCTATAAGATACTCTCCTCTACCTTAATCCACCCAGATACATGCATAGGCAGATGATATCGCCATCATCGGTAGATCCGATTTGGATGTACGGGACTCCTGCACTCAGATCGAACAGGGGCAGAAAAACTGAGACTGCACATTAATGAGGGAAAAACTAAGTACATGGTGGCAACTTTTCCGAGGAGAAGTAACGTTGGGCAAACTATCAGGGAAGTGGAGCACGAATTTGAAGGAGTGCAATCCTTTATGTACCTTGGGTCAATAGTATCAGCCGATAACCATATGGAAGAAGAAATACGCAAACGGCCTACTCTGGTCTATCAAGGCTCTTTAAATTCCTAAATTTATCCAGAACATCCAAGCTACTACTATACAAGACCATGGTCTTACCAGTACTCATGTATGGATCCGAGACCTGGGTGCTCAATAAAAGGCACTCTGAACTCTTAGCCCCGTTCGAGAGGAAGGTCTTAAGGCGAATTGTTGGAACCGTATGTGAGGGAGGACGATTCTGGAGACGCTACAACCAAGAGTTGTACGCGCTCTACCTTGAAGCTAATTTTGTAAGAAAAGTTAAACTCGGTAGACTTCGGTGGGCGGGACACATAGCTCGAATGAGCGAAGAGTAGCCTGCCCGGAATGACATTTGTGGCAGGATGTATGGCAGGAGACAACGAAGCAGACTGTGTCTTCGATGGAGGCATGGCGTAGACCAGGATGCCCAGAGCCTGGGAGGGCCAAACTGGATGGCATCGGCTCGCAATCGGGACGGGTGGAGAGACTTGCTTAGTAAGGCCATGACCAGATCTTGGTTGTAGTGCCGATGATGATGATGATGATGAAAGAAAGAGGGTTCGAATATGAACTGCCGACCGCATGGTAAACAATTTCAAGAAAAAAATAACTGTACTTGTAACAAACCCTAAAATTGTAACACGTCAAGCACACGTACCAGTTTGCTTTATAAAAAAAGAAAATTTAGCGTTCTGGCACAGATGTTCACTCGGGAACTTCTTATTTCCCACTGAGCGAAAATCGGACATTTCATGTGGTACAACGCAATAGAAACTTCTGGGCATTCGTGAAAAATATCCAAACCGCGGTTTCCTCATCCATTCCTTCCCTAATAGTCGATGACAGACCAATCACCAGTGCAATAGAGAAAGCGAATCTACTTGCTGCTAATCTTGCAGCCAACCCAACGTTGCCTGATACCACATCAGTTCCACTACGTAAGCATAAGCAGCACGCCATGAAGCAGATTCGCCTCCGGACGCGTACTGTTGCCCAGGCACTAAAGCTAAACGCAAACAAATCCGCTGGCCCGGTTGGCATTCACCAATTCCCTTGAAGAGATATTCCTCTTTAATCGCTTAACCACTGCGGAAACTCGTCTATTTGTCTTATTCTACTGGCCATTTCCCAAGTAATTGGAAGTCAGCGAACATTCAACCAGTTTCCAAAAAGGGTGATAAATCATGCCCCTCTTCTTATCGACCCATAGCACTAACTTATATTTTCTCGAAGGTAATGGAATCGCCTATCAACCGTCGATTTTGGATATATCTAGAATAGAATGACCTCCTCAATGACCGCCATATGGCTTTCGCAGCAACAGGTCCACTGGAGGTCTGATGACGTAACTTAACAAAAAGTAAAGTCATTCCATCCACTACCTCGGCGAAAGCAAGATGGATAAGAGACTATCTTTCTGACCATTTAATCCAAATGGTTCTTGATGGTGTTGTGGAGATCAGGAGTATTGTGCCAGGGCACTTGTTTCACTCCTATCCCCATCCGTCTGTCACTAAAAGTTTCGACAATGTCCCGCCAAACATTGTCAGAAAACTGTTCACAGAAGAAAAAAGATCGCCATAACGGAGCAGAAAACGCCAAACACCGGACAAATAAAAATAAAACACACAATTTATTTTGTTTAGTTTTATTTCTATATTAAAAAAATACTATTATTGGAATAACTTGTTTGAATTCATGGATTATTGTTTCCGTTTCATTTTCTTATTGGATACTAACATTTTGCGGTAGCACTGCGTGAAAGTTACAATATGAAGTCAATAAAAATACAATCTTCGAAGACTGCAGCAAATATAATATTGGACATGGCGGTTGCAAACACTACAGTTAAAACTCGACTTATGGTTATTATTTACGCGTCTCCCCAGTGACGGGGGGCGGGCGATCGCGTGACCGTGTCGGTCAGCGGGTGGAAAACGATTCAACGATATTCAATCGTTGTCGAAAGAACTTCTGCCAGTGAAACTGGCTCTGTTAAATTAAGGATGCATTTCCTGTTCCAAGAAAGACGTAACGTCTCTCTTTGGGGTAACCAACAGATCTCATACAGAAGATCGCCACAGTACACATGTATGTGTGTACACTGGTTCTTTTATGGATCAAAGCCATGGAAAGGAATCTAAGCAAAGAAAGGGAAGATGTGCATTCGTGGGATGCGAGACTGGTAAAGCAAACAAAACCGAAACTCGTCGGATGCTAATTGGATCTTTGTTTGAGATGTGCGCCGCGGCTAAATAAATAGACGCGGCGCAACGAAGAAGTAGTGTTAATGGGTTTTGGCTAGATTACCAGGAAATGGTGTTTATGGCATCACTGGTAAGGGTAAGTATTGAATTCCTATTTGCATTTGCTTATGCTGTAAGATTTAATTGGTGTCAAGAGATGCGTGTATTTGTTTTGGTCCCTTGGGTGTAGGCCGCCAGCCAATGTGTTTGCCTGGTGATTTATGATACACATGATGAAGCTGGCATAAGTCAACTCAAGGGTAAGATTTCCTGATTATGCGGTTGTATTATATATGAACCGATGAATTCTCTTTCAAGGAATTTAGGATAAGCTTGGAGAGAACTCTTATAGCGGATTTTAAATGCGAAGTTATGCATGCAGGTAAGAACTCTCTTTTCCAGGGCCTTTTTTGATTACAAATTTGTTCTCTTTAATGCGTAAAGCATTTAAGATGCTAATGCTATTGCATTAGCGAAAGCTTATGTAGACTGGGTGAAAGGTATGGGGTTTTTTTTAGGAAAGCGCGCCGTGGGGTTTGACGGAACCGGCACAATACCCCCCCCCCCCTCCCACAGTGACGTAGTCACGAAATAAAGGAGGTAGGGCTGAAGGGATGGTCGATTGGGTGGTGCGGTGCTGGCAGGAGGGCTGAACGCTTGGAGAACAAGGTGGCCCTGCGTACTTCGGGAGGCGCTGTAATTGTTAAGGGAATTGTCGCGAAGACAAGTTCCTGGTTATAGTTGGGGCCTGTGTCGATAAATCTGGTGGACGCGGATGTTACCGTTTGATGCCGTCAAGGGAAGGGGTGTGCGGCGTGGTCCATTGGCCTGTTGTGGGTCACTTGGACCAACGGGTTTATCGTCCGATAGGTTGGAACCTATCGGAAATCTACTCGCGTCCGCAGTGAGGAAGTAGCGTGTGCGGGAAGATGCAGGTAGAGGCACTGAAGGTGTTAACCTGTTGTTGGCGGTACCTGCCAACAGGTTGCACCTATCTAATAGGTCCAATTTCATTAGGAGCTCGCTGACATCGTATGACGAAGTGTCAGGAGGCGAAACCTATTGGGGCTCGCTGGCATCGTGCACGAAGTGCCAGGAGATGGGACCTATTGTGACTCACTGACATCGTACTACGATGTGTCGGTGGATAAAATTGAGGAAAACCGAGTCCAGAGTCGGTGGCTTTTGTCCATACGTTTGTATGGCGGATTGTTTGTCGCACTTTGTTGCGCGGGAGGACCCGCATATCGGCACCGGTGTCAACTACGGCGCTCGATATACGGCAGCTACGACCTCGTCCGAACGGTAGGTTGTGAGGGGGTGCCGGCCAGTCGCGCTTAGATAAGGATAGGCGACTTAGCTTGGGGGGCTTCTGGTGTGTGGTTGGTTGTATCCAACCACAGGGCGCCGTGAGGTTAATGAGGCGCGCTCCAAAGTGTGATGCACTTGGGAGATGGGGCGGCATAGTAAGGCGTGTATTGCCTTTTGTTGCCGCTTAAATTTTGCCGTGATGGCCTAATGCCTGGGATACCTGGATGGGGTGTTCCAGGATGTTGTCTCAGTCCGGTGGTATCGGTTTGCTTCGCCGATCGGTGTAGCTGAGGCATTTGGAAGACGTCCAGGGACCTAAGAAGGGAGGTCCTGAACTCTATGTCAGCAGGTGGCGCCTGGCGTCCTGCTGTAGAGATGCTACGCGTAGTAGCTGTGGTTACATGAGGAGCCGAGGCTGTGCAAGAAAGGGTGTCGAGCAGAGGCAGGCTGAGTCGCATGAAGACTGCGCTTGGCGGGCGTGTGCGCCAATATTTAGAAAAGAGTTAGTTGGTGGGCGTTGTTGCGCCCATAAATTGAGAAGAGTAGAAAAAGTTGAGTTGAGGCGAGTTTGATGAAGTCATAAGGAGGCCAAAAGGGCAAAGAAATAAGTCGAAGGTGATCGAGTATGAGGTGAAACCGGGCATCCTATTGAATGATGCTACGCATAGTAGCTAATGTGCAATGATGAGCCGGCATTTGCGCGAATTAAGACGAGTCCAGAGGGTTGAATGGGGGCGTTGTATGCCAATAGTAAGAGAAGAGTCAGACGGGTGTTGGAATGTGTCGAATAGGGGTTAGATGGAGTCGAAAGAAGTCTAAGATGGTCGAGTAGTCGGGTGGATTCGGGTGGAGTCGCGTGTGTGAGTGTTGTCGAAGGGGGTCTACCGAGAACGGAGTTGAAAAGGGGTTGAGTGGAGTCAACAGAAGTCGAAAAACGTCAAAAGGGAGGAGCCGAGTGTAGTTGAGAAGTCGAGAGAAGTAGTAACCGGAGTCGAGGGTGTGCTGGAAAATGATTGAGCCTGATTTGTACTCAGAAGGGGTTTACAATATTTATTATTTAGATATATATAATATGAAGTTCGAGCGAGAGTTCTTTCTTGTTTTTGTTTTGTAAAGCTTCGAAAGGGTTATTTTCCTCTTTAATTTAAATAGAAAACTTGTTCTTTTTGCCTTACACATAAAACTTAGGTCAATTCAAAGAGAATTATGTTTTCTGATTTTTTAATTTCATGGATATTGGATACAATTTATTAAGGGTACATACATTTAGATAGTTTCAAATAAATTTGTGAATCACCGTGTTGCGTTTAATGTAATATTTGCTATTCCCATTTATTGGGAAAGCAGCACATGTCGTTACGAAGTGCCCACTTGTGTCTCCGAGAAAGCGTTTCGTGTATATATATTGTTTAACTTTAATGAACATATTAAAGTTACGCTTTAATTATTATACCTGGTATTAATAAATATATTCATCAATAAACCGATTACTCTGCAAGGTGATATTTTTATAGTTTTTTATTTTTCTTTTATTATCTTCCTCTTTCCTGTTTGTGCTGAGTGTCTGAATATATACTGTAATGATAGTGGTCTCTTAAGGACTTTGTTAGCAACGATATATCTCTACGGTTTCTATTTCTTAGTGCATTTACATTAAGATCTTATTGTGTATTTATTTACTGTTTGAAATATGTATTAGATCTCTTTTTTAATTTTTAAAATAATTCTAGACTCTGACAAAATTATATGCGGTTTTTCAATTGGGGGTAATCATTAATAGTGTGTGTAACGACTCATATTTGTAAAAAGATTTAAATTTTTAATAAGCAATTTGCCAGTTTTTCGTCAATCGGATCTAAAGCTTCTATAAAACAGGCTTGTAAAGTTACCTCTAAACGGCGATATTATAAAACAAAACAATGCATATTTGACGCTAGTCTAAAAATCTGAAGCATTTTAAATAAAATCGTGAAATAAATGTAAAGATAATGGATTTATTTTTCCACAACACCAATATATAATTCCGTAATTTCCTTACCTTAATTGCACAAGGCGAGAAATACATGGTACTGAGCCAACATAGAATAAACGAAATTACATTAGACCAGCCGTACATTCGAATTGATAGGATATTTTTTGTAAATATAATTCTGCTCTCCTCGTCCTTTTCTTAGAATTAATGCGTGCATTCAAAATACGCTTACCGTTTCGGGCCGACTTTTGTTAGCAACTATTCAAGGGAATATTCCATTCTATACCTTGTATAGATCTTCTTTCGCTGAATCCGCGAACCAGTACAAAAACTCTTATCTCGGTGAGGTGGACGTAAATATCACTGCAACTTTTCCTCCATAATCCTTGAAAAGTGTCCTATTTATCTAGCTTTTTAGCAAAGGTTTCGCATCACATTAATCTTACAAGTGGAGTTTGGGAGAACCTAAAATTAACATTGTCCAACAGAATAGGAATTCAAGTACAAAAACTCACAGGGATATACTTTTTATTTTAATGTATTCACTAGATGCTGTTTAGTTGTGTCCTGTACCACATGTAGTTACAAGGAGAACGCAGACAACGGAACCAAAGAAGTTGTCTCAAATCCGCTCAATTTGCTCTGAAATTGGAATTAACGCAAGTTAATTCGTCTCAAAGGACACGATGTTGGCCAGGATTGAGGAAAGCAATTTCCCCTCCACTTAGGTAGCACGGGAAAAGTGGAAATGGAAATCCTTATTAATGGAAATAGAAGGAAGAAATTGTAAAGAAGTAATCAGAGTTGTTAGACGAGAATGAATGATTCGTTATCCTTCACGAGTGCGGATGGCTGCTTAAAGGTGGTGTACGGGACCCTTTTCGATAATGCCGTATATAAAACGCAGGCCCTTCATTGTGTGTCAAGTTAAATAATGGATATTAGTTTGATGCTCGACCGATATCCCTTAGTTCAGGACAGTGTCGGTCAACAGCAGAGCTCATATAGGGTGGGTATTTTTATGGCATGATTTATAAAAGCAAAAAATCATATTGAGTGCACCCGCATATAACACCGATTGCAAAAACAAGTAATCGTGTCTCTGAATTACTTGAGCCTGGACAACTGACACAGGACTATAGCCAACCATACACATATCGCATAACTTTGCCAGGCACTGATAACAGTGGTGCCATAAATAACTTGCATAGCTGTATGGTTATTGCAGCAAACACCAATAATCACGGCTTGCCACGAGATAAGGACCCTTTTCGAATGTTTTTTGTGAAAGTGTAAGCGCATTCGGTGGGATTACAGGCACAAGGTTTTCAGGATATAGTATACGCGATACATATATAAATTGCAAACGCATTGATCCGAGTGGGTGGCAAGTGGGCACAACATTTCAATGCAGCTCACATTTCGCAATTTGTCATTATGTACCATAAAATGTATCCTTTTCGTCCTTTTAACTATTATTAGAGTTTTCAGGGGGAAGCCGTCCCATGGTAGATATATTGCATCTTCTCATTCATTTAGATACACGAGACGAGCTGGTAAGGGTTTCTCTATTTAAAATAAATGCGATGTCCTTTGTTCGGAATGAAATACTCGTATATTGTGTGTGCTTGTGTATTCGATTGTAGGGTTTTCCAGGGCATGGGATGTTTTGGTTCCCCTGCTTCACACGGAACATCTTCTATGTGCGAGTCTTAGGGTTTGTCTTGGATACGAAGAAGTGGAAAGTAATGTACCTAATTTACGTTTTGCCAGTCAGTGGCTGGTGTTTCGCCACCCTATTCTATTTTATCTTTGGTGGCGCGCCCTTGTCGTCCGGAATGGTCTTTTGTTTTACTTTCGGGGTTATTAGTGTTGTTTTGTGGTTAATTAGGACTCTTTGGAAGGCACCGTTGTTAATAATTATGATGCCACACAGACGGAGTGCGACAAGTTAATTTGCAGCCAATGCTGGGGTTTTGTTTTTGGATCTCGGATCTTGGTACTTGATATTCATGGAGCTGTGTCATGTTGTGTGGTTCGATGGTATAATTGAGAGAGAAAGGTTGAGTTATTTGACAGGAAGTATTGGTTTTTCTTATATTTGAATAGAACTTTGAATTATTCATCGAGAAAGATTGAAATAGAGTTTTGACAGAGATGCACTCCACAGTGATAGGACCTTGCAATATAGTAGACTAATTTTCCAGCGATACTCGTCAATCAGAGATATCATTTCGTTGAAACACAATATCTTCCAGATCCATACAGTAACGAAGCTGTGAAGAACGTAATTCGAAACCACGTTATGGAACAATTAGAACCGGTCACCAGGGCTGCGTGTGGGTGTCTCAACTTCCTATATGCACTGTCATTGCCATGTTAATGCCCTAGTATAAGGCGGTAATGATTTTTTCGACCGTCTTTTGGTATTGAGTTTGTGGGTTGTGTTTAACTAAAGGGTGTCCACGTATGACACTGGTTAACTAAACACCCCGACATTGTCCGATGAAACCATTCACTAAGGGTGCTCACCCGGTGACACAAAAATAACACACGATCACCAACTTCCGTCAAATAAAACGATGGAGTTGTTTTTCTGTTTATCCTTTATTAACACTTGATGATGGTGACTACAATTTTGCTTCTTATTAATGCGGTGTCTCTTTTAATAAACAATAAACTCGATGGTATTGAGGTACATTTAATAAACAATAAACTCGATAGTATTGAAGTAAATTTTGTTTCTCTTAACACAGTGTCTCTTTTAATAAACAATAAGCTCGATGGTATTGAAGTACATTTAATAAACAATAAACTCGATAGTATTGAAGTAAATTTTGTTTCTCTTAACACAGTGTCTCTTTTAATAAACAATAAACTCGATGGTATTGAAGTACTTTTAATAAACAATAAACTCGATAGTATTGAAGTACATTTCATAAACAATAAACTCGGTGGTATTGAAGTAAATTTTGTTTCTCATTAACACAGTGTCTCTTTTAATAAACAATAAACTCGATGGTATTGAAGTACATTTAATAAACAATAAACTCGATAGTATTGAAGTACATTTCATAAACAATAAACTCGGTGGTATTGAAGTAAATTTTGTTTCTCATTAACACAGTGTCTCTTTTAATAAACAATAGCTATGTTGTTATATTTGGTGACTCGCGCAAAGTCGGACGAAACTCAACACTAGCTCGACGTTGAATAGGAACACGCACAAGACAAAAATATATTTAATTCGGACTCGATTCCGCATATACATTAACCGAATCTCAAACGACGCGTGTTGTGCGTGTGCACACTTAAGGTGATGAAATCTGACTCACTTCCATTCGCCGCCAACAGAATAACATCGCAAAGAAAAACCATAAAAGGGGAGGAGCTACACGATCAACTCGAGGCAGTCAATCGCGATTGGACCGGGAAATATGGCATACATTTCGCATGTATGTGTATGCGTCGCATACGATCGTCCGGTGAACGAGGATGGATGCGAGCGCCGTAATTGCATCTCCTGGTAATGGGTATGCAAACAACGCATGGGCCTGCGGCTGTGTACACAATTGATTGTGTAATGCTTGTCGGCAACCGAACCTTCTGGTGTAAAAACAAAACAAACCAAAGATCTGGTCACCCTAGGAGAGGCCATAAATCAACATTTGGTTGATGGACATGCAATTTCCCAGGTCCGCCGACGGTTGGCGGCCGTTAATAGGGAATTGGTATACCATAAACAATCCGGCAGATGTGAATGCGATGTTTAGGTATTGCAAACGAATATAGGGTGCAGCCATTGCCAGTTGTTAAAAGTAAACACTTGATGGCCACATCCAATTCGTTGCTTGTTTGCTGTACATGATCGGTGGAAACCGATAATAGAAAACCAGCTATTGCTGGTAAGCCGGGAATGTTTGCTTTGCGTCGGCCGAAACCTTGTCGACGGTGGCAAACTGGTGAGACCTGGTAGCCGCACTCTTAGGGGTGACATGGACAAACAAAAACGAGTAAATTTGGAACTCCGTGTTGATTTTGTTTCCATGGCATAAGATAATAGGGACGTGATGCACAGTGGTGTAATGCATGCCCGAGGGTAAAATTTTCGTTGCCACGGCTAGGTGATAATCCTTGCCGTGGACTTAATGTTTTCAGGAAAGGATCGTGGAGAAAGGGGTTTGGAAAAACCCCCCAAAGAAAGGTAAGCTGCCAAAAAGGTATTTATGTCAGTTATCCTTTGGGATAACTGAATTAATTCCAGCAGTTGGTTAGCGGTTAAGTCCGTAGCAAGGTGGTATTATCTTGCTGAAGATTCGACTTCCAGGTAAGTCGCAATGCTGGGAATGGTGGGGATCGAGTATTGCGTGGCTCCTCGGGCCCTGAAAAGCCCCACAAGTTCTTCGCTATGAATCGCCACACTCTTTCCTGCCTAACAACTATGTTGCGACCACTTTGTGCGGAACGATTGGGCAGATTGGGTGAGCCCAGTATATTAGGCGAGGAACTGATATAAAGTCCTGGCTTACTATGGAAGAGAGTGTAGGGGTTTCTCTATCCTATAGGAGAAACAGCCCACAATTCCAACCACAATACCTACCCATTTCCCTTGATAGGTATTTACCAGCAGGACATGTCAAAGGGACGCATAGCTAAACTCATTTTTCTATGCAGATAATGCATAATTGAGTTTAGCTACAATCAACAACATACGGCAACACTATTGCGCTAACCATGGGATTTCCACCGGAAATTCCATTCGTATTGGTTAGCAACAACCAAGCCAAACCAAGCGACGCGGTTACGTCATAGTCCATAGGCTTGGGTATTATTGAACATTCCACAGAATGGAATTATATCCCCAGCCGATGCGGCGTCCTATTGACTTTTCCCAGAACACCCATTCGCGTGGGACCAATGATCTCTTTTTGCTGGTGAATAACCTTAGCTATGTTTGCCCTCTCTCTCGTATTTCTGTCTTGCTATAGTGCGTTGACCTAAGAGATCACCACTAGGTCAGTAGACCAGCCGTATACACGGCATTGACGCACACACACCTAGCCGGATCCACCCTGGGTTATTGTGCTTTCCCTTCTGATTTCTCCATTCTGGCTACGCCCATCGACGTCGAACGAATACACAAGTACGTTTCGACCTGGATGAGTGTGGTGAGTTGGGGAACACACAAGAGAACATGATTACCATTGGCAGATCAATGTGTAAAAAGCAAAAGTACGATTTCCTTCCTAAATTGAGTTAGTCACATCTCAACCATCATAGTGCACAGCCACGCTGTCGTTTCGGGTCGCATTTCAACCGCCAAAGGGTCGAGTAACAACCACCGGAGGAGTCAACTCTAAATTAAATGTTGTGAAGATCAATACCGAACAGTAATTTAATTTTTTTTATGTCAAATTACGTGAAGATTAATTCGAACAATAATGCTGTTTTCTCGGTAATTTAAGTTAAGATTAATTGCGAACAATAATTCTGTTTTCCCAGTAATTAATTTAAGTGAAGATTTATTTCGAACAATAATTTTGTTTTCTCCGTAAGTCAAGTAAAAATCAATTGAGAACAATAAAGAATAAAAAAACTTAAATCTATCCTAAACCCCAGTGCTTTTCATTCATTCATTTTTACGTTTGTGAAAGGTGTTGAAGACAAGCGGTTCGCAAGTGTTGTAAAAGAAAAATTGAATCTATAAGTGGATTAACTTTTGACGAGCCTTTGGAATCCGTTTCATCTAGTGTGTCCGGTGGAACAAGCGTTGGGAAAAAAAGTGAATACTTGCCGTACGTCGGCATCCATACTTTTACCCCCACAAGAGCTTTTGTTGTCTGTTAGTACCTTACCGAGCTAGTACAGAATGTAATTCGAAATACACAATGAAAAGTTTAGCACCAAACTACGACATATCAAACGCTTGTATGCGAGGATGTATCAACTCGCTACATAAACTCTGATTGCTACGTTAATGCTCTGGTCTATGGCGGTGCTATTTTTTGAACCTCTTATTTTGCACTATTTGCTTCACTACCGTTGAATGTGCTAAATGCCTGCCAGTTTCGATCACAAAAATTCCCTTATCATGTTGCGGTATCATTCAACGTTCACAGTAGTTGCTTGCTCGACGTTGGTTTCGAAGAAGGATCGATGACATCGCCATCCTACAAATCGCTCTCTACATTGACTCTTCCTAAATGTAGGGTTTTCTCCACGACAACACCTGGATTTTCAACTGCTCAGAACATTCTATATAATGAGAAATGCACTGAGGTGGAAGTGAACCTCGTCGCTGAAGATGATTTTGCACGAAAAATAACTGCGGTCATCTCACGTATCAATTACGCCTAAGCTTCAGTTACTGGGACAACCTGAGCCGTATCCATATAGATTCAAATCATTCATCAAACTCTTGAACATTGCGAATACAAGGTTCAATTCCTAGGCACAATGACAACACACAGACCAGCGATGTTCTCGATGATACGGGTCGGACGAAAGCGTGTTTCCGGAGCTAGTTCCACCACAGAATCAACGATTTCGAATTTTTGCACGGCCATCCAAATTGTCACCTTGCTAGGACAATGACGGTAGGCGAGGAAATCACGTAATGAGTGAAAAAAATTATGTGCGGGTCCATGTTTGGTTTTTAAATGCCCATTTTCGTAAAACGCTTGCCGGGGTAGAAATTATTGTACCTGACAAAGGCACTTGGTTCACTTAATCCCCAACGATGATATTCCGGAGAAATGTTGAAACACTGGTAAAGATGGTACAGCAGAATGGTAGAGCGGACACAGCATTGAAAGAATAAACACTCCAGTCGTTTTTTTTTTTTGAAATCATTTTATTGTTGCCTTTTTTTTTGGGCGGTGATAACTGTTTATTTTTTAATAAAAATAGCACACTTCTAATATTAAGTTGTTCTTATTTGTTTGATTTTCAATAATATTTGGTTTATTCGAAAAAGGAGGTGATAACTGTTTCTTTTTTTAATAAAATAGCGCACTTCTAGTATTAAGTTAATCTGTGTATTGTAAAGTTAAAATCGTCCGTTATTATATCAATTTAGAACGGAGAAGTTAAAGTCGCCAATACAGACTAATTCTTTGTTTTTAGTGTAATTTATTTTTTCACATTATATTAACAACGACGTTTCGATCATGGTATTTGATCGTTATCAGGTCAACAACAAAATGGAACCGGGAAAATTATAATATAAATTAATTTCACAACAATATTGAAAATACAATGAATTAAATAAATTAAATAAATTAAATTTACTCTGACAATAAATTTGACAGAGAACTCAATCATGGATTGTCAGAGTAAATTTAATTTTCACAACAATATTGAAAATACAATGAATTAAATAAATTAAATAAATTAAATTTACTCTGACAATCCATGATTGAGTTCTCAGTCAAATTTATTGTCAGAGTAAATTTAATTTATTTAATTTATTTAATTCATTGTATTTTCAATATTGTTGCGAAATTAATTTATATTATAATTTTCCCGGTTCCATTTTGTTGTTGACCTGATGACGATCAAATACCATGATCGAAACGTCGTTGTAAATATAATGTGAAAAAATAAATTACATTAAAAACAAAAAATTAGTCTGTATTGGCGACTTTAACTTCTCCGTTCTAAATTACGTTATTCTTAATTGTACGTTGACACTGTTTGATTTTTAATAGCGTTTGGTTTATTCGAAAAAGGAAGAAACAATACTTTTAGTTGTGTAAGGGATTTTCTAATTGCGTTCAACTCACTACGACCCTACGGACACTCTCGATTTTAGCGTTATGCGTGTGCACAACTTGGGAACTGAAATCTGACTATCGCACGTGTCCGCTCTTGAAAGGTTGATAAATGACTCTAGCGTGTGTATGCTGCGGTGATTGAGAAGAGACAAATCCCAATCAGGGATGAAAATTGTCTTTAACCACGCGGTCAACCAATCAAGATCATACTCCATCTGTGCTCTCCCATTTTCCCCGCACATCGAGGTGAATATACCCTTTTAGTTAATTCAATGTGTCGATGGACAAGGGAGAATGCGAGAAACGATACGAAAAGCGATATGATCCCGGGGATGATTTTACTTCCCATGCATTGAAGCAATGGTGACCAAGTGACCTAGTTCGTATATCGTGGTGATCTCAGAGTGCAATGTACTCTGAGAAGATGAAATGAAATGGGATGGAAATTGTTTGCAGCTATTCACCTGACTAAAGAGATCATTGATCCCCAGCGAATAGAGTGTCTGGGAGAAGTCAAAGGGACGCTACATCGGCTAGGGAAATATGACCGTGGGAACCAAACTAAGGAATTCGGTAATTACCCCGGCCGTTGCACGATGATGCAATCGCGTCCTTTGGTCAGACTTGGTGCTAACTAATATGACATTGAGATTTCCGGTGGAAATCTCGTGGGGTTAATGCACTAGTGCTGCCATATGGCAAGAAAGGGCTGAATGCCATGATTAATGACTTCCGACCATGTTTCCTTTTGGGATCTATCTTTTTTTAGGTGAATTAGCTGGTAGGAGGAATTGGGGTTGAGGTGGTGCGCTGTTACCAGGCGAAATTGGGTTGGAATTGTGGGTTGGTTCTCCATGTAATATAGAGAACCCCCACCCGCTTACACCATATTAAAGTGTTCCTCAACTGCGTAACCACTCCCTCGTTCGATTTGCTAATACTTTACAAATCTCAAAAAAGTGAACAACATTTGATGTTTTGACGTCGTTTTGAATTCACATTGTATACTTTCAGTGTAAATGCGTATTTTAATACTACTTTGCGATTAATGGACAATGTATTTCAAGGGCTCATCTATAGTGCTGGCCCAAACAAGGCGATTTTCGTATTGCGTCCAATGTTTTAAAATTTTGAAGATACTGCATTATATATTTATTTTTTGTTATTTCTGTTTAATTAGCTACAAAAAATAAAGCAATTTAAAGTACTAGCTAGAGCGCAAATAAAAAATGGACTGAAAACTACCAGACCAATTCTTGCACCAAGTTGGTAGTCAGTGTCCACTAATTTATCCTTAGAGGAAAGAATAACTGATGAATAGAACATCAGGTTGGTTTGCCAGACCAACAACAAGGATGTTCTCTAAACTAGGTCGACCATAGACATGTAAGATTTATATATATGAGCTACATTATTAGGGAACTTATATTTTTGGGTACAACATCGTGATTCCTCGGTCCTGAAAAAGCAGTATTGAGTTAAGGTTGATTTTTTATTTATTGTCCCTCCTGGTACAGATTAAGCGAGGCTAATTTTATTTATTTTTTATTTGTGTTCTCTCTTCGGGCATTTTTACACCGAACCAAACCTTAAAACGAAATGTGAAAAATTGTTAACCTGCCCAGCTAGAATTTTAATAGTAAGATATAAAACAAAAATAAAGGATGAATGTAAAATGCATTAAATTCTATGGTTATAGCCTAGAACCACCTCCGCAATACATTTATCTGTCGGGACTTTGGGTCGTCATGGTTAGATTCGCTTAATTGAATTAATTTGTGTTGATTAGTGTTATATTGCTGAACACACTAAAAAGCAATCTAGAACAATAACGTACATTCCAGACATACAACTGGAAGAAGAGTTTGGTGCTGGCATGGCTTCTATTAAATCGTCTTCCAGGGAAAATGCCCTGCATGGAACTATCGTTTCGCCTGTGGATATAATAAATAAACTTGTGATGGCGATGCCATTACGAGGCTTAACCAGTGTAAGTGTTCAAAAAGTGAATGTCTGGCATTGATTAGAGGAAAAGTTCCGTTGCGATTGTTTTGAAATATTGGTCATATATTTGCGTATAAATAATTAATTTTTAATATCATAAACGTCATCTCTAGAATCTCAAAATAACAACAGGTTTCCCCACAAAGGTTGTAGTTTTCAGAGTACTTGAATTTATAAAATAAAAATAAAAAACAAAAACTAAATAAAAAATGAAAAATTTCTGTTAAATTATTAGATATTTTCCGCACAATGATGTAGAATAATAAAAAAGCAAAAAGATAAAACCAAACAAAATGGTAGTGAAACAGAAATTTCTAATTATACCTAAATATCCGGCGTTTTTTTTTTTTGGTTTTTTGTTTTTTTTTGCATGGCTATATTTTATACAATAAAAATATAATATATAAATGAATACTAAGTCCACCAGATGATTTTAAGTCGAGTTAAAACTGGAATAGATTTGAAAAATATCGTTTTGCAGTAAACGCGTTTTAAAGTAAGAATTTCATTAATATAAATCGATAACTAAAGCTAATCTGATATTCTGGGGCCATATAATCTACTCCCATATTCTCCGAAAATACAGACCGTGTTGTTTAAGTCTTTCTTCCAGCTAATCGACCATCCTCACTATTACAGTAATTACGATGCCTTCAGAGCCCGAATAATGACGCGGTACGGTTCCTAACCGACGCACAGGTCGTCTTTAAAAATCGGTCCTTCTAAAACAGATTGAGATCCACTCTTAACATTTTAGTATATTATTCTTGAATATAATGAAAAAATTAGCTAGGGGCGTGTTAAAAAATTCGTTTAGTTTTATTCAAAGGACGTATCTTAAAATTATCTCGAAAAAATACGTCATCATCATCGGCACTACAACCGAGATCCGGTCTTGGCCTTATTTAACAAATCTCTCCACCGGTCCCGATTTCGAGCCGATGTCATCCAGTTTGCCACTCCCAGGCTCTGAGCGTCCTGGTCTACGCCATCCCTCCATCGCAGACAAGGTCTGCCGCGCTGTCTCCTTCCATACATCCTGCCACAAATGACTTTCCGGGCAGGCTCCTCTTCGCTTATTCGAGCTAGGTATCCTGCCCACCGGAGTCTACCGAGCTTGATTTTTTTTACAACATTAGCGTAGATTGCGTACAACTCATGGTTGTAGCGTCTCGGGAATCGTCCTCCCTCACATACGGGGCCAACAATTCTCCTTAAGACCTTTCTCTCGAACGCGGCTAAGAGTTCAGAGTGCCTTTTATTAACCACCCAGGTCTCGGATCCATACATGAGTACTGGTAGGACCATGGTCTTGTACAGTAGTAGCTTGGATGTTCTGCATAAATTTCGGGATTTAAAGAGCCTTGATAGACCATAGTAGACTTTGTTGCATTTAATCAGCTGTTCGCGTATTTCTTCTTCCATATTGTTATCGGCTGATACTATTGACCCAAGGTAGTTAAAGGATTGCACTATTTCAAATTCGTGCTCCATTACCCTGATAGTTTGACCAACGTTAGGTCTTCTCTTCGCAGAAGTTGCCACCATGTACTTAATTTTTCCCTCATTAATGTGCAGTCCCAGTTTTTGTGCCGCCTCCTCGATCTGGGTGAAGGATTCCTGTACCGCCGATTCGGTTCTACCGACGATGTCGATGTCATCTGCGTAGGCAAGTATCTGGCTGAACTTGGTAATAATAGTCCGTCTAGTTGTGACACCAGAGTCACGGATTGCTTTCTCCAACACTAGGTCGAAGAGGAGGAAGGCCAGACCGTGCCCTTGCCGGAGTCCATTAAAGATGTTTCTTGGTTTGGACAGCAATCCCGTTATTTTTACTTGACTAGTTACGTTGGTCATGGTCAACCTACAAAGTCGTGTCAATTTGTTTGGAATGCCGAAGTTTCTCTTGCCATTATACAGTTCTATCCTGGCTATGCTGTCTTAGGCGGCCTTAAAGTCTATAAATATATATATAATGGAATCTTAATTCCAGACATATTTCCATCGCCTGTCTATGGGTGAATATCTGATAGGGGTGTGGGGGTTCTTTAACCTCACGCAAGAACCACCCACAATCCCATCCCAACTTCCCTTGCATACCTGGAACATTTCCTTCTTCAAGGACATGTAATGTACCTAACGCATTACATAAAATTCCCTGAAAAGAATTCTTTCATCATTCACGCATTCAATGCATTATTCAAAGTCCCTGAAAGAATTCTGTTCACACATCCAGTGCATCATATATTCGAGGAAAAAACTATTCGGCACCCTTGTTTGCCAGGCAAATCTCAGCCTCACGTGTGCCAACAATTTTCCTAAATGCACATTGGTTGTCGACCTTTTTTGTCTAACGACAATAAGCAACGGGCAGCTTGTTTATTCAGCTGCAATATACCTGGCCCACGATCCGGTTGTCCAATCGACAAACAATCACCGCAAAGCCGCCCAAATCGAATTGCTCAGCGTATACAAAAGCAAACAAAGAATTCTGTTCTTCCGCCGGCAGATACGCCATAAAAATGCACATCATAAGCATTCGAAATCCCTAATGAGTTACAGAGTATTTACTCAGCTGCACCCCTCATTACACGCAATGCCCTTGATCGATTTTCCCTTTGTGCATCTTCACTTGTCTCAATTTCGTTTTCCCATGACCTTCGTGCATGGGTAAAACACACACACATCCCCAAGATCCTCTTCCTGGTTTCTCACCTTAGAGAGAAATTTTCTCTCTCCTCCACTAAACTCACCTCGAACTGAGCGTTGAATAGAAGGACGGAATTCAACCCTCGAAGAGTCGCGTTTCAACCACTAACAGAGAGGTCGTTCTTTCTCCCCGTAGTGTGCGCAGTTGGGTGCCAAGTAGTGAACCAATGCATGCAGCGACATCCTGAGAAAGGTTGGCGTAAGGCTAGTAACTTTGCCCGGAAAAACTAATTATTATGGACAATTTCACAAGTCTCGGATAAGGACCGCATACCGGTGGAAATAGTTGCTAAATAAAGCCAAGACCGGATCCCGGTTATAGTGCCGATGAAGATGATGATGATATCTCGCTTATGGGATGAGGAACTCATTTTCTCTTTGACGTTGTTGATGTGTTCGCCTTTCGAATTGTTGGTTTCCCTGTGCATAAATCTTTTTCGCTTTATTTAACTTATAGTTGTTGAAATTCGTATATATATAAAAAAAACCAGGAGATCAAGCCACAAAACTCATAACTACACTGGATACAAAATATTTTCCTTTTTTTTTTAAACAATCTTCTCGAGTTTAGTCAGTTAAATAATCATACATTTTTTCTTTTAGGCTTGGATGCAATGCATACTAGTCGAATACACAATATGTTTTCAATGAAAACAAGACCCTTTACCAAATCTCAAGTCTGTACTTCATAATTGACTTCTTTGTCTTCAACTAACGAAGGCCGATTTAAGATTTCTGTTTCCTTTAATTTGCAACCAGGGCGCACTATCTACGTAATCTAAACATTCCTCAAGATGCATGCATTGCAGTACCTTTTTTGTTTACCTAACATTTCGAACGAAAATTTACACAGCGATTTCTGATTGATTTTAGACGTCTTGTTTACGCAATTATCCAATCCTCGTCAACGATACTGATGATATTTTTGTATGTCTTATTGGTATAGTTTCTCCGTAAATGGTTACTTTATGGGCAGATTTATCTGTGCCGTAAAAGGGTCTGTTTATGCATTTTAGGTTGTATATTCACGTTAAGTGAATCCGATTATTGTGGAAGCCATCCCAATGCATGCCTCTTTGGACATTTGGCAGTTTTTGCATGTAGCCTGGTTTTCCCAGTTTTTAGCCGAATTTATTGAGGACACAGTTTCATTACATAAATTGACGTTCACAACCCATTCAATTGTCGTGCAAAAGATACAGTCATAAAAAAATGGTTCTACAATAATTCGAATTCATTTCCAAAACATCGTCATTGCCTAATGGAAGAATGAATATTAAGAATTGGCAGCCAAGACATAAGTGGTGTCCTACAGTGCTTTTATATCTCTGTATCTCAGACAAATTTGTGTCCTTCAAGTACAAAGGAAGAGAAAATATAAACGAATATTAAATTTAAAACAACATCCTTTTTTACGATATTGCAAACGTGACGCTTGTTACACGTGTACCATTTTATTAAATCTACATCGAAAACACACGCCACGTCGATCATTACAGACATTTATCACGAAATGAATTTGGTTAGACCATAACACAAAATTTCGATCGTTTTTCGGTCATAAAAGCTATCCACGATATTGGTCGCCATTTTGTTTGTCAAACGTATACCGTCGTATCACACGACTGAATGGGTATAAAAAATTATTTACAACATTAATAAAATGACAATGTCCTGATACTAATTCCATTGTTCTGAATTCGTGAAGGGATGAAGGAGAACAACGAATACTACAAGGACACCAGACGGTTCGTATTTATAACGGAAATTTTCACTGTGAAGCTATAAAAAATGTCCTTAACGAAAAATGATAATCAAATCCCAAAACGTATGTGACATACAGGAAGAAAATTGCAAATTGCATTGCTTTACGACACAAACAGCTCAACCACTCGTCCAAATCAAGGAATACAAAGGACACAATACCAACTGACGATACCTACAGAGCAGTCCTCCTGCCTTCAATCGCCTACCAACTAACATATGCTCCGTACTGTAAGAACATATCTGTCTATATGCCATTAAAGTCACAAGAGCACTGCTTGTGACATGAATATTTCATCAATTTATCAGCAAAAGGATGGGGAAATGAAATTTTCAAGCATCCTTGATAGTGGCAGGCAAATACACGTGTTTAAGTTCGATTTGAATTGTGTGATTTCACTTCCAGGACATACTGCTAAGACGAACTGATTACCGCAACAATTTGGCACAGTAGTGCACTATGGTACTGCGTACGCGTCTGATGTGTATAACATCACCAGACATACCTTACTGAGTGAGGGAATGGCGCCGATACTGGTGTTGCTGGTATTTGACTATTATTGTTTAATAGCCAACAATTTCGATTCAAAGGAATGTTCAATCCCCATATCATCCCAAATGAATGTAAAAGGATGTGTGCACATCGTCGACTCGAATCGATGCATGCCTGCATTTATTCGGTTGTCATATGCACTAGGAATCCTTTGCCATGTTGCCCCGGTTCCGTTCTCCAATGAGCAACGATTTAGATAAAATCCTATTCGAGTTTGAAGCCACATTGTGATCTGTCTGCAGAGTGGAGGACAGCGATTCATTCAAATGGATTCCGTTCAGAGAGAACTGGTTTTATGTTTAAATACTGATGGGATTTCACATCCCGCCAATCCTGTTGGAATTTTCTATAATTTACAGTTTTTAAATTAAACACGTATATCGAGTGAAACGCATATAAATATAATGTGCGACCAAAAATGAAATCATACGTCCTGATAAATCGAAAACGCTACTTATGCGCGAACGTACCTGGAAGCCATCGTGTGCAATAGTTCCCCACCTACACCTGTCGCATAAGACGTCCCATCTGATTGTAATCGTTCTGTTGTACGCTCATGGATGAGAGTTCGGTTGCGTTGTTTTGAAATACCCACAAGGGGTTACTGTTGAGCGATAATTTATTCGATTTGAAATGAACATCTCAATTAATAAGCGTTACGCGCCATTCTAAGCGGGACTATTTGGGGGCTCGTCCGACAGACTTTTGCAATTGTGGACGTGGCGTTATTTTGTCCCCTGGTAAGTGGTTTTTGAGTAATTAGTATTCAGTCAGTGTCGAGAGACGCCGTCAAGTGGAGAGGTCCTCAGCATCATTAGTATTTGCACGAGTGAATTGCGTGCCAAGTGTGACGGCGTCGATGATGGCGACGATGATGTGAAAATGAAAATAGTAAAAGACCTACCTCCTTTCCAATACTCACACTTGTTGAGTTAGCGCGGAGAATAATCAGTAAATATGTGCGAATTCGAAGAAAGGTGTGTTGGTATTGGGCAAGCTGTTTTAAGGCGTCAGTTTCAAGTGGATATCTATTCTAGAAGGCTAGCTCATAAGATGATGCTATTTATACATTTATTGTAGGTCTACCGCAACTGTTTGAAACTGCATAGGAATCTTAATGAGTTGGATGAAAACTTTCTAGAATAGAACATTTATATGCATAAACGTTTCGTGTTGTAGTATGTTATCTTGGAAGTCATAAATGGTTAAGGGGACATTCCGGTTTGTCGGGTCAAAAAATAGGTTATTTTCATGATTTTTTTAAAGAGAAAGTATTAAAGATATAACAACAATTTTTTTTTTAACATTTTATTCATCCTTCGACTACGTTTGTAAATTTTGTCGAGTCACTCCGGAATCGAACCCCCATATATTATCGTCATATTATCGCTTACACCGCACTCAAAAAAGTCGTTTCGAGAAAAACGCATTCAAAATTTGGAGATAAATTAGACAAAAGATAAAAGTGATTTTTTTCATGAAATCATTGGGATTTTTTATACTAACAGCTAGACATCTATTCCTGGACCATAAACACTTCCTTCCACGACTTCGAATTGCTCCTCCAGTTGCATTTTTGCCTTTTTCCTCGCTGTTCGTGCCTCGTGCGAGTTGTATACTAGGCTGCGGTCAGCGTCTTGCAGCCGATCTCTGTCCCTCTCGTTCGCAAACGCTCTCGCAGCGTACCCAATTTTGATGCCCATGGCTTGCATTATTAGCAATACGGGTAAAAACCTCTCATTAAACATACAACCTGCGGTAAGAGCCGCAACTTCAATGATTTTCTTACTACTGTATGTGTGTTTTGGCGCCATTTGCCAGATAGTAGCATTGAAACTTTCGTTGTTATTTTGCGTGAAACGTCCCTCGCATTTTTTAAACAAATCGGGATCTGTCAGTTTTACGTAAACTGGGTAAATAGCTGTTCGTACTTTAGCATCCAAGGGAGGTTTGTTGTGGTGGAACTTTGACAGTTCATTCGCAGCTTCCGTGCGTTTCCATTTGCACCATGACTCCAGGCCCTCTGGAGAGTTTTGATGTTGCGGATTTTCATCGCTTGATATTTTGTAGTAGTATGTTGCCTAAGGGGGGATGGGTGCGAACATACAGGGCAAAGTCTCTGATTGCCTTCAGCCCGGCGAAGGCCAGGACGATCCTTGTCCCTGTTCAATCCAAGTTGACATGCAGTCTCCACGTAACACCCCTGGATAGCTACTTTGACACCCGCCAAGTAGTGAACCAATGCATGCAGCGACATCCTGAGAAAGGTTGGCGCAAGGCTAATAACCAGGCCCGTAAAAATGAATTATTATGTCAAATTTAACAAGCCTCGGATATGGACCGGATACACGACGACGACCACGGAAACGAAAATGGCTAAATGATTTAAGGATTTTTTCATGGAACATACGCTCACTATACAGAGCTCGAGCTGCACAGCAGCTAGCCAATGCCCTGTGCGAATATAAGGCTGACATAACAGCATTACAAGAAATAAGATGGACGGGGAGTGGTGTTTTTCAAAGAAAAGAGTATGACATTTATTACAGCTGTCACGCAAAACACCATGTGCACTCTTCGCGTGCGAGGCAAATTTAAGAACATAAGCCTCATAAACGTTCACGGACCTACAGAGGAGTCCCCTGACGACGAAAAAGAAGAATACTATGAGAACGCCGAACGGGCCCACAATGCCTGCCCAAGATACGATGTGAAAATCGTTCTTGGGGATTTGAATGCAAAAATAGGTCGGGAGCCGGTTTTCAGGCACTACGCAGGTTCCCATAGTTTGCATGAGAACACTAATGACAATGGACTACGATTCATCGAATTGGCAGCATCGAAAAACTTGGTCGTTGCGAGTACCAGGTTTCCGCGTAAAGATACCCACAAAGCCACCTGGGTATCACCTGATGGAGCCACTCGCAACCAAATTGACCACGTGCTGATAGATCGCCGCCACTCTTCGAGCCTGATGACGGTACGAACGTACCGAGGTGCCAACGTCGACTCGGTTCACTATCTTGTTGGTACAGTTTTCCGAGCGCGGATTGCCTTACGGAGACGTATTGCATCCGCGGATCAGGTTCGAATCAACACGGCTGCCTTACGCAATAAGAATACCAGCAAAACCTTTGGTCATGCGTTAAGACTCGCCCTCGAAGAGCTCGACGGAGGGAGAATAAGTCCCGGGGCCAGAATGCCGGGCGTAGAAGAGAAATGGACACGCCTTAAGAATAATGTCATTAGTACTGCCAACTCCATCTTAGGCAGTAGTCGTAGAGATCGGAACGACTGGTTTGATGATGAGTGCAAACTAGCGACTGAACGTAAGAATGCTGCATACCGGGCAACGCAGCGGTCTCATAGGACGCGGGTACGCGAGAAGATCCGAAAAAAGGCTTCACAGACAAAAGAAAAGTGCCTGGGAAAAAAAACCTTGTCTGTGAAATAGAGCAAAGTAGAGGGCGAGGTCCGCGCCAGGCGCGGAAGTTCTACCAAATAATCCGCAGTATGACGCGGTACACACCATGCTGCACTTACTGCAAGGATAAAGAAGGTAATCTAATCACCGATCCTAAAGAAATTGTAGAGCGATGGGAAGTGCAGTTCAATGAATTGCTAAATGGTCAGCTCACAGATGAATTGGAGGGCTCCACCAATGCAAGACCAAGACCAAATGCTGACGCCACCAAGCATTGAGGAAACATTAAAAGCCATTAGACAGCTAAAATCAAATAAAGCCCCTGGAGCTGATGGCATACCAGCTGAGCTGATCAAACAAGGAGGGCAGAGTTACATCACGCAATTCACGAGATCGTGGTGCACGTATGGGAGCAAGAGGAGATGCCGGAAGATTGGCGTCGCGGTATAATTTGCCCCATACATAAGAAAGGAGATATCACACTGTGCAGCAACTATAGGGGTATAACATTGCTGAGTACCGCCTATAAGATCCTCTACACTATCCTACAAGACCGGATATCCCCATACGCTAAAGCCATCATTGGTCAATATTGGTGTGGCTTCATCCCAGGCAAATCAGCAATTGATCAGATATTCACCCTTAGGCAGGCGATGGAAAAATGTCTGGAATTTAAGATTCCACTATATCATAGACTTCAAAGCCGCCTACGACAGCATAGCCAGGGTATAACTATATAATGCCATGAGAGAATTCGGCATTCCAAACAAATTGATACGACTTTGTAGGTTGACCATGACCAACGTAACTAGTCAAGTAAAAGTAGTAGGAGTGCTGTCCAAACAAATAAACATCTATAATGGACTCCGACAAGGAGACGGTCTGGCCTGCCTCCTCTTCAACCTGGCGTTGGAGAAAGCAATCCGTGACTCTGGTGTTACAACAAGAGGGACTATTGTCACCAAGTCCAGCCAGATACTTGCCTACGCAGATGACATCGACATCATCGGTAGAACCGAATCGGCGGTACAGGAATCCTTCACCCAGATCGAGCAGGCGGCATAAAAACTGGGACTGCACATTAATGAGGGAAAAACCAAGTACATGGTGGCAACTTCTGCGAAGAGAAGACCTAACGTTGGTCAAACGATCAGGGTAGTGGAGCACGAATTTGAAGTAGTGCAATCCTTTAACTACCTTGGGTCAATAGTATCAGCCGATAACAATATGGAAGAAGAAATACGCGAACGGCTGATTAAATCCAACAAAGCCTACGATGGTCTATCAAGGCTCTTTAAATCCCAAAATGTATCCAGAACATCCAAGCTACTACTGTACAAGATCATGGTCTTATCAGTACTCATGTATGGATCCGAGACCTGGGTGCTTAATAAAAGGCACTCTGAACTCTTGACCGCGTTCGAGAGAAAGGTCTTAAGGAGAATTGTTGGCCCCGTATGTGAGGGAGGACGATTCCGGAAACGCTACAACCATGAGTTGTAGGCAATCTACCTTGAAGCTCATATTGTAAGAAAAATCAAGCTCGGTAGACTCCGGTGGGCGGGACACCTAGTTCGAGTGAGCGAAGAGGAGCCTGCCCGGAAAGTCCTTTGTGGCAGGATGTATGGAAGGAGACAGCGCGGCAGACCTTGCCTGCGATGGAGGGATGGCGTAGACCAGGACGCCCAGAGCCCGGGAGTGCTAAACTGGATGACATCGGCTCGAAATCGGGACCGGTGGAGAGATTTGTTAAATAAGGCCAAGACCAGATCCCGGTTGCAGTGCCGATGATGATGATGATGTTGCCAAATTTCTTTCGCCATTTCTTCAGCAGAGTGAGCATTGCGTCTAATCGCAAGTTCGTAATAAATCGTCAGTTCTGTTATCATGTTTCCCGTAAGTTTGCCAGGACCAGCTCCTCCTAATTGGTCTGTTTTTTTTTTTTTTTTTGCTTTTTTTATGACACCGCGTAATTGCGAACCGATTGGCTTTCCCACGTGATTGATACACTCGGCCTTTACAACATTTGGAAATGATTTCTGCAACGCATTCATTATTTTTACATCCCCGTCTCCAACGTACCTTTCGTAAATGCGGCCGTGCAGATCAAAAGCGCGCTCGAACATCCTAACATTCCGTCAGGCTCCATTTTACCCGAACTTCCATTGTGATCCAATGTGCAAACTGGTTCGTGCTCATCATATTCAGGGGTGCCTTTCTTTATTTTCATAAGGTTGCAGCCTTGGCAATAACGCGATTTCACAGTAAGATCGAGAACTTTGTTTGTTTTGTTGCCGATAAGTATCATAACGTCATAATTAGCAGTATGATCCCAACTACCATCTCCAGAAGCAGTAAATTTTTTATCTTCGTTGCTAACCTTTTTTATCACCGAAGAAAAAACGCCGATACAAGCGGTGTGTGCATTATCGAGAGCAGCGTAGTAGATGTGTTTCGTAAATTCGCCAATATCCATCAGTGAAGTGAAACCTTGTAATCCATTTAACCCAACACCCAAGATGCGCATTACGAATACTATTCTACGATTAATTTCGTAAGCTTTGTTGGCGATTCGTGGACAGGACTCGATGACCCTCTCACCACAGTTGCATTCGACGATCAGTTTGAATCCTAGGCCTTTCTCAGATTTTTTGAAAAGTTTATCGAACCGTCACAGTTTTTACACTTTATAATGTTTGAAAGTTCGGAAAAAACTGAAAAAAAAGTAACACCACGTATGCTGCCGTCACTGTGACCGTTGGAGCGAAGTCGGTCGATGTAGCCAATTTATGAGCCGATGTAGTCTCATACTCCGTTTCCAGTTCATGTACAGTTCCCATAAATCCTTTTCGTTTTTTATATCGACTCCCTGGACGCACTCCTGACTTACGCGAACCTTTAACGTTTTTAAACATTATGTTAGAAAAATTTACCGTTGAAAAACGTAAGAAACGGACGCCTAAATGCGAGCACTGCACGCTCTGAGACCACGTTTACACTAAATACTTTTTCCTCCTCATGAAAAAGAAACAAAGAAACATCAAAAATACCAATCCCGCGCCGTCACCGGTAGGAACATCTTCCATAGTCGCCAAACAAGAAAAAAACCACCAGCATCGTGCAACGGGCAAGTTAGTTTCATGTATATGAAACTAACTAAAACTCAGGCAATCGCTGGTCACTCGCAGTACGCCCGAATGTAAAAACAACATACATAGGAGCGACTATCCATTACCGCTTATGAACATGTTGTTCAGTCGCACAAGATTGCGACATATTCAAAGAAGAAAGGCAGTTGCCCCAAGCCAACAGCGAAGCAAATTAATGCCCATAAATGGATAGTCTGCATCTTTAAATACACGGTAGTTGCCACCTATGATACGAATTTGTATCCGCGGGAGACCCGACCCTTTAATGACCTATAACTTTGGAACCGCCTAAGATTTCGTTTCCAAATTTTAACATATTATTTTTGAAGTATAAAACTATCGATTAAGCAAAAAAATATTGATTTTTTGAACCGAACAAACCGGAATGTCCCTTTAAGATGGCTGGTCCACTGTGACTGCGACTGCAAGATATTTGTGTGCCAATTTATCAAAAGTGCATTGTGCTCTCCAAATTGGATTGACAATACCAAAAACAGCTTATTATAGAAAAACAGGTAGCCATAATATGTATTTTTTAATGGCGAAATGAAATGACTAAGGGTCATGTCCATGAGTTTTAATGTTCATTAATAAGCACATGATGCTGTGCTACACTACGTGGAGAACCAACCCACAATTCCAACAACCGTTAACCGCTAACAGCGCGTCACCTGAATCCAACTCCCCATTCAAAACCTGCAATACACACATTCGCAAACATGCAAAATCTGCAAGCGCATCCATCCCGATTTTGCAAGAATCCATCTCCCAATCTGCAATGCATTTCCCAAAACTTACAACAGAATACAATTCAATAGAATACATTCTAAATCATCTCTCTCAATTACATCACCCCACATATAATTTTTCCCAAAACCCCTTCGGCCAATTCTTTACTTAAGTCATATTCTTTCCTTGCGACCAAGCAATCTTAATTTCCCCGGAAATCCATATGCTGTAATAACACGCATATTCAAACCTACCACGGAATATTAATCATCACCACCAACTATACCGAGCCGCATACATTTTTCCTAAAAACCACCTCGGTTAACTTCCTCCTTAAACTATATTTCTCGCTCGCAACCAAGCGACATTCAGTTTCCCCGAAAACTCATGCCCATACTTGCTCGTGTTCCCAAAACCGATTTCTCGGTACACATACGAATCTAGCCCAGCCAGTACGGCAGGAATTCCCGGAAACACACTCCCTATGCAGACATAGCAACCCTTCTTCGTGTTCCTAGTAAGTGGCAGTGAGCTTACTTCGCCATGACTCAACTGCCACGACACCCTGAATAGATTCTCGCCTTCATCACCATTAGTCGCTTCGCAACCACCGCCGCAGCCACACGCACCCAGAGTCGTCCCGCCGCCACCGCGGTGCCTCCCCATCTAGTTAGCGTAATACCCACGGTCCAATGTTGCAAGGGTGATTGCATATAAACGGAATTAGATGGGAAATAGAAGAGAATACATTCGGACGAAGTTCCTGAATAGAAACTAAACAACTTATGGAAAATCCTAATTTTATTCAAAAACCAGTATTCGGTACAATCGTATCAGTTAACTGCTTGTCAGTGGAATGGATATATTTAATTTACAGTGTACAAATTTCATGCAAACAACATTTTGGATAGTTATTGGGTGTATCTAGGACATGTGTATATATGTACAAGAATATGTGTGTAGAGAATTAATATTGTTAATGGATAACTCATGTGATGGTTCAGGTACTTGCCACCGTCAATAGCGAGGAAGAAGAAAGAAAGATACAAAAAACGGCTGTAATCCGGGATATTAACGGCATTAAAGATTCCCTTGACCACCTACTGGTTATTGCACCCCCTGCAAACAAAGATGTTTTAGTGTATTAAGCAAGCAAAAGTGACCCCGTATAGGACCACCATAATAAAATCCATTTTACTGTGTTACAAATTACTGAGCGCGTTTTATTTCTCGGCCCATCACCTGCCCATTTTGCTCGCTTCTTGTGGACACGCCGTCGGCGGAATGACTTGATGGGGGTCCAAGTGAAACGGTGTCATACGCTGGCACACCTACTTCGAACCCCCACAATGCCCCTGACCTAACCGCCCAAATTCACGATATCCGCGTGGTGAATAGTTATAGTCATAATAAGTTCGCTAAAGTATTTGTTGCAACACTTAAGAATCGGTAAACACTTCACCGCACTTTTCATAGGTTTAAATGTATGTTGTAATATTCGGCGGCTCTACGAGTATCCCCAAGAATCTGGGGGATTGGTGAAAGGAACCTACCAAGATACTGGTGGCAACTTTGGCGGTTTGTGCGTGTGTCACCAATACGCAATAAAACTTCCGATTTAACCAGTTTTTATTTTAATTTTATGTGATTTATTTACTACGAGGCTTGTCCATACATAACATCCCCCAGACGCTAGAGTTGGGAGAAACGCTTTTACGCGAGACCCGTCCTCACTGGCCTGTAGCTTGGTCCACTCCTTTGACTCCCTACAAATCAGAGCCCTCTGCAATGGTGAGACTTGTCTGGGCAGCCACCCACCGTCATGGACAGCCTTCCGCTCTTCAAAAGTGGCAATGTGACCTTCAACATTACTTACCAAATAAAAAACGGTCTGCAACAGGGAGCGGTGTTATCTCCGATCCTTTTTAATATTTACACTAGCGACCTAATAAGGTCTCTTCATCAGGCTATTGCGTATGCAGACGATCTGATAATATATAGAACAGCTCCAAAAATTGAAATCATTAACAGATTATTACAAGGGGATTTCAATGATGTTCAGCGATACTGCGACAACTGGAAACTCAAAATCAATAGCCAGAAGTGTGAAACCATCCTCTTTAGAACACCACTGGCTGAAGCTACCGGGGACACCAGGAAAAACTGGCGAAAGCTAGCTATTATGGGACCACACCAACAAACACTGGAAACCAAAAATGTAGTCAAATACTTAGGCATCTGGCTGGATCAGTATCTATATTTTAACATGTGGAGGCTGCGCTGGCCAGGGCAAAGAAAGCTTATGCTATGACAAAAAGTTGACATAGTAGTCAACTTGACAGCAGAGTTAAAGTTATATGCTACATGGCTCTCATCAGACCGATGATCATATATGGATGTCCGGTGTGGTTTAATGTGGGACCTAGCTTAATGGAAAAGATTCGGATTTTTGAGAGACAATGCCTCAAGACGTGTCTCAACTTACATCGGACTCCTGAATCCGATCACAAAAAATATTATCCCAATGAAGCGTTGTACAATGGGGCCAATATAAACAGAGTGGATAACTTTATGATCAAGCTGATCCGAGGGCATCTTGCGAGATCAATGAGCTCCCCGAACGATTTAATTTTTGGTGCATACGAGTATTACCCAAACAATATGTATTATGAGGGGGTACGTCGCAATGGCTTTATTCCACCAGAAGCATTCCTTAGTCTTGACATGAACGGCCTTATACAAAATGAATGCGCTATACCGTTGATTTATCACGTGCGTCGGTCGGGTACAGATAAACGAATATGTTATAATCGAGAAGTTGCGCACACAGATGAAGAGCGCCTGCAGTTCAGTAGGGCAGTAGCACAGAAAGACCGAAAAGACACGAATAAGCAACACCAGAGATTTTGGTGGCCGAGTGGCAATTAAAAACCTGTTTCCTTATAGAACTGGCAAAAAAAGGGAAGTAATAATAATAATAATAATAAAGCCCAACAAACTACGGAAAGCTTACATAGATTTAGCATTTCGAAGTCTTGATATTAGGTTTAGGATAGAGTTAAGGTAACAAAAAAAAAAAAAGTTAGTTTAGTATTTAAGTTAGATATAAGGTAAAAAAAAAAAATAACAAAAACGCTAGAGTTGGGAGAAACGCTTTTACGGGAGACCCGTCCTCACTGGCGTGTAGCTTGGTCCACTCCTTTGACTCCCTACAAATCAGAGCCCGCTGCAATGGTGAGACTTGTCTGGACAGCCACCCACCGTCATGGACAGCCTTCCGCTCGTTGTTCCAACCAAATGTAAGTTACGTTTAGTGATATGTTTTTCACTGAAAAATAGAGTAATCCCATTGAAATTTTTTCGCAAATTCTTTGAAGTCTATGAATCATAGCAAATGAACCTCAAAAACGTGCGAAAGTGGGCCATAGAGTAAGGCGTCTGCCTTTCATGATGCCCAGCGTTCCGGTCGACCATCGGTTTTTAATGAAAGAATTTTGTAAAAAAAAAAAAGAAAAAATCTATGAGGATCGGTGTATAATGTTTCGGGTACTGTGCAATATTTTGCCCGAACAAAGCATTAACTCAGGGTATGTGCGTGGTGGGCGCCCAAAGTGCTCACGGTTACCATACATGGCAACATGTTGAAATGCTAGAGTACTACGCGAAATAGGGCGCGAAATTTTTAAATTCTCACAGGAGACAAAACTTCTGCACATCCCATGAGTAAACTAAAGAGTGGTATCGTCAATGGAGGTATTTCTTAGTTGAGTTCCTAACTAACTGCCGACGAGTCCCCACGTGCGCTTCTGCCTCGTGATCCGTACCATCGGATCAATTGTGTAATCCATTTAGGGTATTTTAAGTAAACACAGGATACCCTAATTGTACTATCGGTTCGCGCGTCAAATCTTCTATGGGGTCCGAAGTAAACAAACGCGTTCAAGTGTAGTCTAGTGATATCTATGGAATTCGCGCCGTAGTGTGTAAATTGTGTAGAAGTGTACAGTACGAGAAAACCTCACACCCTTTCTTCTTTATACAGCTCTGTTGCGCCCCTCAGGCATCGACACTCTCGACTGATTTATAATCTTTGGAGAGTTTTTGGTATTTAAGTGGCGTAATATTCGTCATGAAAGGGATGTGACCTGGATTTCGGCACGAATAAAGTGGGGTCGTATTACAACGGCATATCAAATGTAGTTGTAGATTTCGCTTATCTATCGCTGGGTCCGACTTGTATCGTTTTCTGAGGCGGTATTGGTTTTCTGTGTCGACATTTCAATGGAACGGGAATTTCACATCGATATTTGCAACATTCGCGGCCTAAGATGCAATATCTCCTCTGTTTCTGCCGACGCCTGTGTCCAGAAACCAGCAATTCTTGCACTTAGCAAGACTTAGGTAATAACTGATACATATATTCCCGATTTTACTATACCCGGTTATAAATTAGTGCCTTTGTTCTTTCCGTATCGTGGCCTACCTACATTTATACCAAGTGATATTGCGTATCACCTTCTGCCACAAAATGGGCTCCAATCCATAATTTAATTTCTCGTCGCTAAATCTTCACGTATCGTACATACTGTGTTCTTTACAGAAGGCCAAACTTGGATAGAAACCCATCCCTTAACAAATTTGATGCTCTATCTGATTCTATCGATAGGATATTGACCCTATATGCCCACACTGAAATCGTTATTGCGGGTGATTTCAATGTGCATAACTCTCAGTGGCTTCGTCACTCCGGACACACAACACCTGAAAGATAAATATGTCCAGCTTTTTACTGATTCAAATAGTTTAACTCAACTTGTCAATGAGCCAACACGGGTACCAGATATAGTGGGTCATTACGCCAACACACTGGACCTGTTTCCCACCTCCCATTCGAACAAATACACAATTGAAGTTTCTTCGCCTTTGGACACTTCCAACCACTCTGTCGTGTAAGCTAAATTTGCTCTAACCAACGGCAATGATAACGAGAAAACTCCAAAAAAAAGTATGATTCTATGAGAAAGCCAACTGGGATTCGTCTAAACAACTTTTTTGGGAACTTAAATTTGTCGTTATTTTTTCTCAATAACGATGGCGACATTATAGCAGTCACAATGGAAGACATGATTCTACTTGATATGCGAACCTTTATTCCACACACAGTAATGAGTATTAAACCCAAGCGAAATATGTGGTTCTAAAGAGTTGAGCTCCCGGTTGTAAAAATCAAACAATACTGAGGAAAACCAAAAAATATTCAAGTGGACTAATGCGGTTTCCTCATCCATTCCTTCGCTAATAGTCGATGACAGACCAGTCACCAATGCAATAGAGAAAAAGAATCTACTTGCTGCACATTTTGCAGTCAACTCAAGGCTCCCTGATACCAGGTCAGTTCCACCTCAACTTGAGTATAACCGGAACACCATGAGCCAGATTCGCTTTCGAACGCATACTGCTGCCCGCGCACTCAAGGAGCTAAACGCAAACAAATGCGCTGGTCCCGATGGCATTCCCCCAATTTTCTTCAAGAAATGTTCCTCTTCACTTACTAAACCACTGCGGAAACTCTTCCATTTGTCTTATTCTACTGGCAGTTTCACAAATAGATGGAAGTAAGCGAACATTCAGCCACTTTCCAAAAAGGGCAACAAATCGCCCCTCTCTTCTTATCGACCCATAGCACTAACTTATATTCTCTCGAATGTAATGGAATCACTGATTAACCGTCAACTTTCGAAATATCAATCGACCTTCTCAATGACCGCCAATATGGCTGTCGTAGCAACAGGTCCACAGGATATCTGATGGCGCACCTTACCGAAAAGTGGAGCTATTCCATCCACTACCTTGGCGAAAGCAAGCTTGTTGCACATGGTATTTCAAAACCCTCGGAAAGAGTGTGGCATCCGGCCCTTTTATCAAAATTACATTCATATGGAGTGGACAATTCCCTGATCCAATGGATAAGAGACTATTTTTCTGGCCGTTGTGACAGTTTTTTATGGTTGCCACAGAAAAATAATTCTAATTTAATTTTTACCTGTATTCTTGGTGTCAGGAATGGTCAGGAATGTATAGTGTTCCCGCTCTCGGCCAGATTGGTCCTTTCAATAGTGAATGATTTAGTTAGAATCCATAGATCAAATATTGACGCTCCTCTATTTTCATGGGCACCATTGAAACAATTTGGTATTTTAGAAACAGCTCTCCAGGTCAGTGATCAGCATTTAATTGCAAATAGATGTTCGTGACACTGTACAAAAAATTATAGTTGATTGTTTTTGCACGTTCACACTCGGGTCATATCTGAGTTAGGATTTATATGAAGGGTAAATTTTGGCGACCGAATCAATTGAAAGAATCTGACACTGAGAACTTTAAGTAATTATGAGATATATTTAAAATTCTTCAAACAATTTTAACACTTTTGGGAATCTAGTGTGTTTTTGAAAACATTCCTTTTACTTTTTTAATTTTCTAGTTTTACTTTTTAATTTTAAAACAAAAAAGGGCACTCTCCTTTCTTTCCTCTGCAAATTCTCTACCGGGACCAACAACAACCGTACTCTTTGCTGCTCTTTTTCAATCCAATCGAAAACGGAATTGCAAAACCGTATATCAAAAACATTCACCTGTTCTCTCTTTCGCTCCCCATTCACGTCCACTTCGAAAACCGAATTCGAACTCGAAGAGCTGCACGATCCACACCCGAATCGGGGCGTGTTCGAAAACTCACTTGTGGATCGCGCAACTCCTCCACCACCTTACCATCATACCATTATAAAACAAATTATATTAAAATTGCTAATTATCGAATGATGGTGGTGGCGGAAACAGCACGTAACACCGTTCAATTCAACTAGTTCTTGGTGGTGTCAAATCTGTCTCCCATAAAATTAATGCAGGTGTTCCCCAGGACTCGGTACTCTCACCCACTCCCTTCGTCATCTTTATCAATGATCTCTCGTCAATTATTCACAACCCAATTCACTCCTTTGCTAATGATAGCACATTGAATTTGTCATACTCATACGAACATTCCCGACCAAACTCTTCGAATCTTAAAACTTAATTCCAGCTTAAAACATCGAATTCCGACTTCAACAATATCCCCACCGTGAGCTCACTAGATGAAACACCGGAGAAGATGGTACGTTGATCCAAATGTGGAGCGGACACAGCAGAACAAACAAAATAAACACTCAGATTAGTTTTTTTTTATTATTATTAACACACTTAGGAAGCACAATTAATCGACTATTTGTATGTTGGGTGACTGTGGTTCGTTATTGTTCTTACACATGGTCTGTTAATTGACTTGGGGTCGGTACTAAAGCATAAGTCAGCTACGGTAATTCACTTTGATATTACTTAAGTTATTACTCCAAAGAATAAACTCGACGGCGTCCGTCCGCAACCCCGGTTCAAGATCGACTAACTGATTCAACCCTCAGTTCAGGTTCAGTTTGTGGTGTGGTGAAAAGAAAATGAAATTTTCCTTTGGATAGTGACCAATGGGAGAGGATCTCTGGTAAATAGATCCTAGCGAGGGTGCGGTTATTTACGCGGATTTCACTTTGTTTAACCATGCCGCGAGCTAATGGGTAGACGAACCGTAGAAAAGAAATTCGAACAAAGGCCATTAGATGTGCATCCAGCTGAATAAATAATTGCATGTCATTAGGAAGACTTGATGCCTAAAGCAAATTAGATGCTTACGCAATGGCGATTGTGTATAGCATCTATGCCAGCGAAAAGGGTCGAATTCTTGTGTGAATATTTACACTACTAGAGAATTCGGTTCTTGGCTGCTAGACGCGAGTTGCGATATGCTTTGTCGGTTGGACAAAACGCCACCGTGGATGCAGATAAGCCGGGAAAATCTGCTGCGCACGTGTGTGGCAGAATACGCTGGCAGACAGGGCCGCCGATATTTCCTTGATTTATTGCGATTACTTGGTACGGTAACCGAATTGTTTTTTTTTCAGGAAAATTATGAGATGCATTGATGCATGCGACAATGCCCTTCGGGGAGAAATGTTTGCAGGTGCTAATGCAATTGCATTAGCGAAAAACAGTGGGGTTTTTGGAGCTTTAAGACAGGAAGTTTTTGGGGTAATTGGAAAGGTAAGTAGTGGCGTTAATAGAACCGCCACACTATCGATCCTCGACGCTCGAAATAATTCAAAATAATTTAATTGGAATGATCACATTTTTGAAGCTGTGAAAAGTGTGGCCGAATGTATGTATGTATGCTCTTTAAGAGATCCAAAAGATACATCACTCTATCCAACCTGGCCACTATTTACAAGGCATTTCATCATCATCGGCACTACAACCGGGAACCGGTGTTAGCCTTATTTAGCAAGTCCTGAGGCTTGTTAAATTTTCCATGATAATTTGTTTTTCCGGGCAAGCTCATTAGTCTTGCGCCAGAACCCCGGTCTCCCACCTGGCAGGCGGGGATACTAACCACTATACTATAGAGGAGCCCAAGGCGTATATGCATCCCAAAATAGAGTTCAACTCCCATATTTGGTCAGGCTCACCCATAACTGCACTGCACGTGTTCGATGGGACGCAAAAACGAGGAGTGAAACTTATTGGGGACCCAGTCGTAAGTCGATCATTCCAATCTCTTTTCTATAGGTATTACCACGGTCGTTGTTTAAATGAGCCTGTGGGGCTTTTCAGGGCCCGAAGAGCCACGCATCGCTCGATCCCCACTATTCCAGGCGAACGACTTACCTCTCGGTCGAACTTCAGCAAGGTTGCGTAACCTTGCTACGGCATTTACCCCCAGCCAAATCGCCGGAACTAATACGGTTACCCAATCGGATAACCGTTTTGAATTCTGTTAGGCAGCTTACCATTGTAGGGGATTTCCTTTCAGACCCCTTTTTCTCCAGCATCACCACTGAAAACATTAAATCCACGGCAAAGCTTATCACCTTGCCGTGGCATCGAAAACTCACCCTCGGTCAGACATTATTTCCTAAAAGAACATTAAGCCCACGGCAAAGCTTATCACCTTGCCGTGGCATCGAAAACTCACCCTCGGCCAGACCATATTCCCTAAAAAACATTAAGCCCACGGCAAAGCTTATCACCTTGCCGTGGCATCGAAAATTTACCCCCGAGGCGTACATCATTTCCTGAAAAGAACATAAGTCCATGGCAAAATCATCACATTGCCATGGCATCTGAAATCTTATCTTTAGGCATACATTCTGCCAGGGTATCTCGTTTCCATAGCCTTAAGCTATGGAAACAACAATCAACAAGAGTTCCTAGTGACTCGTTGTATTTGTTTACCCCCGGCATAACATGCATACGGCTATTGCCCCTATTGATTTACTACCGCCGACAAGGTTTCTGTTGACGCAAATCAAACATGTCCCTGTTTACCAGCAATCGCTGGCACCACAATTAGCGTTCCCCATGTTCAGAGATAGCATTCAAACAACGATCACCAGCAGCCAGAAAATGTTTACTTACAACATCTGGCAATGGCTGCACCCTATGTTCGTTGCAATGTTTAATCATCGGCAACAGAAATGATGATTTATGGCCTTCCATTAGGATGACCAAATCATCGGTTTCGGTTTTTCACACCCCAGATGCTAGTATTTACATTCCTAGAAAATGCACTAGCGATGTTGCCCGCCATCCACGGTCGCTGAACGATCGTATGCATGGCATACGCACACATGCGTAATGTATGCCTATTCCGTCAGGTCCAATCACGATTAACTACATCAAGTTAATCGTGTAACTCCGCCTCCTTTCCAGTTTCTTTCAGGATTCTTTGACTTTAATGATTTCCAATGGGATTAGTCAGTCAGATTAGATCACTGGTCGAGAGCACTTGAGCTGGGAGTCAAGTCTTCCATTCCATTGACGAGTACACACGTCAAAAGAGTATTTTATTGCTGTCGGTTTATATACAGATTTATCCATTATACCTTGGGACATAATACAGATTTTCATAAAGTAAAATTTAATGAAACGTTGTGTGAAGAATCGGATTTTCATAAAGTCAAATTTAATGAAACGTTGTGTGAAGAATCGGATTTTCATAAAGTAAAATTTAATGAAACGTTGTGTGAAGAATCGGATTTTCATAAAGTCAAATTTAATGAAACGTTGTGTGAAGAATCGGATTTTCATAAAGTAAAATTTAAGGAAACGTTGTGTGAAGAATCAGATGTTCATAAAGTAAATTTAATGAAACGTTGTGTGAAGAATCAGATGTTCATAAAGTAAATTTAATGAAACGTTGTGTGAAGAATCGGATGTTCACTAAGTAAAATTTAAGGAAACGCTGTGTGAAGACTCAGATGTTCATAAAGTAAAATCTAAGGAAACATTGTGTGTAGGATAAATCAAAATAAAGTAATCATCAAGGCAGATGCGAGTTTTATTTTTACATCCTTTGGTGATCGTGTGCCATTTTTGTGTCATCGGGGCGAGTGGCCATTGTGAACAATAACATCGGAACAAGTCGGGGTGTTTAGCCAGTTCTGTGTCCTACATGGACACCCTAGAGTTAAACACCACCACATTGGTGACCGCGACGGTTTTTTTATTGAGTTAAAAAAGTGAACACGCACCTTCCGTAATAACCCAATAGCGAGCAGTTCAATCGCAACCTTTTGCACAGGGAACAATTGACATTCTCGGCAAGTTTAAAATCGCCGTGACTAACTCAGTGCCATTAAAGACATTTTAAGGGTGAGAAGAACCCCAACCCAACTTTAGCCCGACGAACAATAACATCCAAGCAACCTCATCTCACCTGTAGTCACCTGCCGCCATCGCTGGACAGACGCTGCCTCAGCATCCAGAACAGCATCATCGTACCAGCAACAGACAACTCAAAAATAATTCAACAGGTATGCACGTTAATTTAGAGGAAAATTATACGAATTTATAACGAAACGAAGTAAAGAGCACATTTTTCATTTTTGTATTTGCTCTTTCTAAATTTGTTTGAGAACCCTTTTCCTAAGATCACTTCACTTTTAATTGTTATTCAAATCGCTTAAATTGTTCCTGATGATTTACTACATGTTGCGTTTCCTTGTTGAAGTTATAGTTCATTGTATCTATTATCTGACAAATTTATAATTACAATTAAATCATCTAATCAAAACATATAAAAACAGCAAGTCTATTAAAAAGCATTTGTTTTCCTTTCATTAATTTTTCTTTTGGTATTGTCTTGTTTTTATATATATATCTATTTTCTCTTCTCTCTGGTAAGCTCCTTCAGAGCAGGAACTTAGAATACAAATTGTTACCCAATTGGACGAGATATTTGAAAACGATTCACTTATGTTTTAAGTTTATGCATTTTTAGACTTTTTCACACAGTTGTCAGTTAATACACGTTCCTCTAGCGCTCAATGAAAATAGTTTTTTCTAGTAGTTATTTAGAAAGTCCGTAGAGCATAGAAACTATTTAACCAAAAATAACACCCAAAACAACCAAATTAAAACGTTGCGACATTTTTTTAAATTTTTTATCGACTATAAGAACAGAACACTAATATAGTACAAAAACGGAAAAATTAAGCTAACTCTAATAACAAAATTTAAACCAGACCAAATTATAATAAAAAGTTTCCGAATCGAAACATTTCAATAAAAAGGGGACGTTTTAAAATCGAACCTATTTATAAGAATAATGGAAAATGAATAAAAGTCAATAAAACAACAGAATCTACAAAATGAATGACAGTAACCTATACAAATGACTCCCCATTTTTTTTCTCCGATAATTCGGATCTAACCATTATATAATGATTTAATACAATTTACCGACTACCTTTCGTCGCTAAAACCAAACGCAACAATTGTTCTTACGTATCAGCAGTAATTCATAAGCCATATATAGATTGGTTGTATAAACTAAGCTTATTATAGCATTGTATCGAACTAAACCTTTCTAGATGTAACACCTTCATACCAATTTTAATATAAAATCACGAACCCAAATTTTATTTTTAAGCTAAAAATATATTTAACAAAACAAAGTTGTAAAACCTTTACTCATTCCCTTATATTTGTACAATATAATTATCGTTATGGAGTGTTTAAGTGGGAATTCCCTTGGATAATTGTTGTATCGCAACAACATCCAAGCAAATAGACAATAGTTTCTCCTCTTTTTCTTTGCTTTACCAATACATACTCGATATTTTATGTGATCCCACGGTAAACTAACCACGTTATTGCAAAGCCAAACTAACAATCAAGGGATATATATTTTACACAGCAAATTAAAATCGTTTTGCAAAGAGGAATTGTTGCACATACTATTTATGATCGCCCAATTCAAAAACAGCTTTTCAAGTGAACCGGATAAAATATAGTAGTAAATAAATGCTAAGAACTCTATTCGTAGGACTATTGATTTTAATTTAGATACTCGAAAGGTTGTTGAAAGATAAAGGCAATCCAAGTGAAGTTTATAAGAAGAAACAACTACGATTGTTAAAAGACAAATAATAAACATTGTAAACCCCTTCAGGGTATTGATTAACACACAACTCTCGGTAATCGCAGATACGACTCCTCCGACTCCGCGCGACCACTCTCGACTCCACTCGACCAGCTCCTCGCGTCCTCTTTTGACTCTTTTACTTGGCCTCCTTTCACCTTTCTTCGCGTCCTCTTACGCTTTTAACTTTAGTTTCGCGTTATACAACCCACAATGGTCAACACGCGGAACACCATGGCCAAAAAGGCTCTGGAACAATCCGAGCCTCTTGAATTTCACGACGCATCCAGCGTCGATTTCCCAACCGAGCAAGTCGATACTGACTTAGACTTGCCCGGACAAGCTACTCCCCTGGCACCACCCGTTGCCCCCAGCGTCGTGAACCGACCACAGCCTACTTCTACAGACACACTCCCGACTGCTCCTAACGCCCCTGGTACCGGCCCTTTGGTAGATTCCGGCATTTTTATGCCCACAACTAGTGCCGGTACTTCCAAACAAGCCCATAGGCAACCAGAGCCCCAAGAATCCCACGATGCTTCCAGCCTCGGGAACGGGACTCGTCATTTAAATATAGGGCTTCCCCCCTTCGATGAGGAGGACCCAGACTTGTGGTTTGCAGTGGCAGACCGCATCTTCCAGGCCGCAGCCTTGCACGACGAACAACTTCGTGCAGTTGAGCTGTTGAAAGTGCTTGACCGCACTCAACGACCGCATGTTGCACACATAATAAGGTCGGCCGGCCGCAACCCATATAGCAACATGCGCGAAGCTCTGCTCGACGCATTGGACGAGCCAGGAAGTGTGCGGCAACAACGTTTAGCCGCTGTATCCAACCTTTCTGGGATGAGACCATCTCTTTTCCTGACCCATTTACGCTCTATAGCGGGGACCAGGATTGGGGACGACCTAATAAAGCCTCACTTTTTGAGGTGTCTTCCCCAGCATGCCCGTTCGGCACTTATAGCCCAACCCAATCAGAGTTTGGGCTATTTATCCAAAATTGCGGACGCAATTATGGAAAGCTCAGATCAGTATTCTGAGCCTCCAGCGTACCAGGTAGCGGCGGTTTCTCAACACGCCGCCCAGCCTGCACGGCACCCTCGTCTGCCTTTCTCAGCCCCTCAATTGGTCCCAACTCCCCATCCTCCTCAAGCTCAATTACCTCTTAGAAGGCCCGCCTCAACCAATTTCCCTCAGGGGAATCCAGAGGCAGGCCCCAACTTACTTAATCAAAGAAATTCCCCCACACAATTAACTCCTGCTGACCTTCGGGCGCTCCAAACCTCACTTCTCCGCGAGATAACTCAATTGCGTGCGGAGGTGAGGAACAATCCTCGAAGCGCCCAGAACCGAGCCATGCCGAGCCGTCCTCTCAATCGGCAAAATTCCTACCAAACTGCCCCTCAGAGGGCCTATATGCCTCAAAACGCCCCACAGAGGGCCAATTCCTCTCAAAATGGCCCTCACCGGGCCAACTCCCAGCGAGCTCCGGCTCGACCTCCCCGTAACGGCAATGCCAATAGGCAGAATATACCAGATAATGCCGTTACTCTACCTTGGTGCGCCAATCACCAACGATATGGTGATCGCGCATTTAACTGCAAAGCGCCTTGTGGTTGGACCCAACCTTCCACCAACCAAAGGCGCTCTTTAAACTGATTTTGCCGACCGACACCCTCGCGCAATCGGCCGGCACCCATACAATAAGTCGCCTAACCATCCGGGATTCGAAACTGAATATCGCTTTTACTGTCGACACCGGCGCCGATATTTCAGTCCTCCCGCGATCGTTTGCTCCGCGTAACCGCGTGCCAGCCGCACTCAAATTGTCAGCAGCAAATAATACGCCGATACTTACGTACGGACGTAAAAAGCTGACACTGCAATTGGGTCTTTGTCGTCCGATCACTTGGCGTTTCGTCATTGCGGACGTGAATGAACCCCTGATAGGTTCCGACCTATTAGGTGCACATAATCTGTTGGTCGATTCGACCCATAACAGACTTGTGGCTCCAACCGCACCCCCCTTGCCCATGACGGCATCACCAGCGGCAACTTCAGGGGCCACAGAGTGCATAGACCCATTCCAGGTTATGGTACAGGAATTTGTGAGTACAACAATTCCTCTGCCTAACCAGCGCCGACATAAAGCCACGGTGTTTCATCATATAGAAACACGTGGTCCCCCGGTGAGCCAGCGTCCACGTCGACTGGCTCCGGAAAAATTACGTGCGGCGCGCGCGGAGTTCGAGCATATGATCGAACTAGGTATCTGCCAACCGTCGGACAGTCCCTGGGCAAGCCCACTCCACTTAGTGAAGAAACGTTCTGGTGAGTGGCGCCCATGTGGCGATTACAGGCTGTTGAACGCAGCAACTGTCCCGGACAGATACCCAATTGCACACCTCTACGATTTTTCGTACAAGTTACGAGGGTGCAATGTCTTCACAACCCTGGATCTCACCAGGGCATACCACCAAATTCCGGTGGCACCTGAAGACATCCCCAAGACCGCAGTCATTACACCTTTCGGACTCTTCGAGTTCAAAGTGATGACTTTCGGCCTCAGGAATGCCGCACAGACATTCCAGCGGTATATCGACACGGCTTTACGTGGTCTTAATTGCTGCCATGCATACCTTGATGACATTCTCATCGCCTCCAAAGACCTCGCCGAACATAAACGCCACTTACGTCAGGTCCTAGAGCGCCTCCGCGAATTCGGTCTTGTCATCAACCCAGATAAGTGTCAATACGCCAAAGAGCAAATCACCTATCTGGGTTATGTCGTTGACAACCAGGGCATTCGCCCACTACCAGACCGTGTGGAGGCCCTCATGAAGTATCCCAGGCCTACTAACGTAAGTGAGCTGCGTCGATTTTTGGGCATGCTTAACTTTTACCGCCCAACCCTGAAGAATGCCGCTCAGATTCAAGCTCCCTTAAATGAATTTTTGAAAGGAGCTAAGCGCAATGATAAGCGCCCCATTAATTGGACAGAAGTCTCAGATCGAGCATTCCAACTGTCCAAAGAACAATTGGCAAATGCCACCTTACTCCGATACCCTCTCGAGGGAGCGGCACTTTCTATCCAATGCGACGCATCGGATACCGCAATCGGAGCCGTCCTCGAACAGGACATTGAAGGCCGACCGGAACCACTTGGCTTCTTTTCAAGGAAGCTGAGTCCCACTGAGCGACGTTACAGCGCCTACGACCGTGAATTGCTCGCGATCTACAGCGCTGTTAAGTACTTCCGTCATATGATAGAAGGTCGCTCACTCTCCATCTTAACAGACCATAAGCCATTGGTCTATGCGTTCCGGAAGAAGTCGGGAAATGCCTCCCCCCGACAAGAGCGTCAATTAGACCTCATTGGGCAATATTCCACGGAGATAAGGCATATCTCCGGTAAACAGAATGTCACGGCGGACGCCCTTTCTCGAATCGATACGATTCATTTGCGTACCGCCTTGAATAACGCTGATCTTGCCCTAGCTCAAGAGGAGGACGAACAGCTCAAGTCCCTCCTAACTGCCGATACGGCACTAGAGCTTAAGAAAATTACCCTTCGCGACCCCTTGGGCGAAATCTGGTGTGATGTCTCCACTGGAACCGCTAGACCTTACATTCCCGAGAAACTTCGTAAGGGCGTGTTCCAGGTTTACCACAACCCTGCCCACCCCAGCGGCCGAGCAACAGCCGCTGCTGTCCGTCGCAAATTTATTTGGCCCCGGATGAACAAAGACCTCACCGGTTGGGCCCGTGCTTGTCTCCAGTGCCAGCGCTGCAAAGTAGCGCGACATAATGTACTGGAGCCAGCGCAATTCAAGCTTCCCACGGCACGCTTCGCCCATGTCCACATAGACATAGTGGGACCGCTTACTCCATCAAGAGGATTTTCTTATATCCTCACTATGATGGATCGCTGCACGCGATGGCCAGAGGCGACACCTCTCCGGGCAGTTACTGCCGAATCAGTCGCCAAGGCCTTTTATTCAACTTGGGTCACACGCTTCGGTGTACCAACCACCATTACTTCGGACCGAGGTCCACAATTTGAGGCGACAATTTTTAGGCAGCTAACAGATCTTCTCGGCTGCCAAAGAAGTCGTACCACCGCCTACCATCCGCAATCAAATGGGATGATAGAGCGCTGGCATAGATCTCTTAAAGCCTCACTCATGTGTCATAATGACACACAATGGTTTGACGCCCTTCCAACTGTCCTCCTCGGCCTGAGGACAAGTATTAAGGAGGACCTAGGTGCTTCGGCAGCAGAGCTTACCTATGGTACCAACCTCCTTCTTCCAGGAGAACTTTTCCTGAATGGCGAAACACCGCGTGACCAACTTCGCGAATTGGGACATCTCCGTGACCTGCTACGTAAGGTTAGGGCAACCCCTGTAACCAGGCACGGCTCCAAAAAACTTTTCGTCCACCCTGAACTGCACAGCTGCACGCACGTCTTTGTCAGGGTGGATAAGGTCAAAAAGCCCCTCGACCCACCTTATGATGGCCCATTCAAAGTCTTCCGCCGCATCAGTGACCGCGTCTTCGAGATCGACATTAGAGGCAAGCGATCCACGGTCAGCGTCGAAAGGCTTAAGCCCTGTTTTCTGGAAGCTTCCGCTCCAGAATCACCTCCGTCTTCAAATACCACTCCTACTCCACCGGCACAACCCCCCCGTACTCGCGCTCATACGCGCGCCCATAACCAACTTACCACCCCCTAGACTGCCTTATCTGTTTCGTGACTACGTCACTGGGGAGGGAGTGATGTGGGGCTTTTCAGGGCCCGAAGAGCCACGCATCGCTCGATCCCCACTATTCCAGGCGAACGACTTACCTCTCGGTCGAACTTCAGCAAGGTTGCGTAACCTTGCTACGGCATTTACCCCCAGCCAAATCGCCGGAACTAATACGGTTACCCAATCGGATAACCGTTTTGAATTCTGTTAGGCAGCTTACCATTGTAGGGGATTTCCTTTCAGACCCCTTTTTCTCCAGCATCACCACTGAAAACATTAAATCCACGGCAAAGCTTATCACCTTGCCGTGGCATCGAAAACTCACCCTCGGTCAGACATTATTTCCTAAAAGAACATTAAGCCCACGGCAAAGCTTATCACCTTGCCGTGGCATCGAAAACTCACCCTCGGCCAGACCATATTCCCTAAAAAACATTAAGCCCACGGCAAAGCTTATCACCTTGCCGTGGCATCGAAAATTTACCCCCGAGGCGTACATCATTTCCTGAAAAGAACATAAGTCCATGGCAAAATCATCACATTGCCATGGCATCTGAAATCTTATCTTTAGGCATACATTCTGCCAGGGTATCTCGTTTCCATAGCCTTAAGCTATGGAAACAACAATCAACAAGAGTTCCTAGTGACTCGTTGTATTTGTTTACCCCCGGCATAACATGCATACGGCTATTGCCCCTATTGATTTACTACCGCCGACAAGGTTTCTGTTGACGCAAATCAAACATGTCCCTGTTTACCAGCAATCGCTGGCACCACAATTAGCGTTCCCCATGTTCAGAGATAGCATTCAAACAACGATCACCAGCAGCCAGAAAATGTTTACTTACAACATCTGGCAATGGCTGCACCCTATGTTCGTTGCAATGTTTAATCATCGGCAACAGAAATGATGATTTATGGCCTTCCATTAGGATGACCAAATCATCGGTTTCGGTTTTTCACACCCCAGATGCTAGTATTTACATTCCTAGAAAATGCACTAGCGATGTTGCCCGCCATCCACGGTCGCTGAACGATCGTATGCATGGCATACGCACACATGCGTAATGTATGCCTATTCCGTCAGGTCCAATCACGATTAACTACATCAAGTTAATCGTGTAACTCCGCCTCCTTTCCAGTTTCTTTCAGGATTCTTTGACTTTAATGATTTCCAATGGGATTAGTCAGTCAGATTAGATCACTGGTCGAGAGCACTTGAGCTGGGAGTCAAGTCTTCCATTCCATTGACGAGTACACACGTCAAAAGAGTATTTTATTGCTGTCGGTTTATATACAGATTTATCCATTATACCTTGGGACATAATACAGATTTTCATAAAGTAAAATTTAATGAAACGTTGTGTGAAGAATCGGATTTTCATAAAGTCAAATTTAATGAAACGTTGTGTGAAGAATCGGATTTTCATAAAGTAAAATTTAATGAAACGTTGTGTGAAGAATCGGATTTTCATAAAGTCAAATTTAATGAAACGTTGTGTGAAGAATCGGATTTTCATAAAGTAAAATTTAAGGAAACGTTGTGTGAAGAATCAGATGTTCATAAAGTAAATTTAATGAAACGTTGTGTGAAGAATCAGATGTTCATAAAGTAAATTTAATGAAACGTTGTGTGAAGAATCGGATGTTCACTAAGTAAAATTTAAGGAAACGCTGTGTGAAGACTCAGATGTTCATAAAGTAAAATCTAAGGAAACATTGTGTGTAGGATAAATCAAAATAAAGTAATCATCAAGGCAGATGCGAGTTTTATTTTTACATCCTTTGGTGATCGTGTGCCATTTTTGTGTCATCGGGGCGAGTGGCCATTGTGAACAATAACATCGGAACAAGTCGGGGTGTTTAGCCAGTTCTGTGTCCTACATGGACACCCTAGAGTTAAACACCACCACAAGCCTGCTAAATGTGTTCCGCATCTTCAGGTATTTTCCCGCGATACCTATCAATCTGAGAATGGGCGTTGAAAGTCAACTTCAGGCGCACAAATAAATATACCGAGTCATTATTTAGCGAACCACACGAATGTGAAATGCTCTACCTGATCAGATTCCATGTATTCCTTCTCCAAACCTACCGTAATGAGAATCATCAGGTCACGAAGATTAAGATGCGCGGCGAAGAATTCTTGACGTGTGTTATGAGTCCGGCGCCGTTCTTCCTCTATCGAGGGAAGAGCGGGGACCTTTTATTATTCCTTTATTTAATCTTCTTTCATCAATTCGCGTTTTGCTTTATTTCAATTCTTGATATAAAGTTGTCCGTTCTTGAATTGAAAAATTGTTTGCTTATGTGGGCGGTTTTTATAGTTTCTTTTCTTTTATTGTGTGTTACTTTGTTTATTTTTATTACAGCTTCTCCTTTTTTTTAAATAACAAAACTCAAACTAAAACTTACAATTCAATTGCTAACTCAAACAATTCTTCCACTGTAATCTCCAACTAGAACTCTCAAACTAATCTTCTTCTTCCAACTGCCAAAACTAAACTCTACTAACTTCCAATCTCAACTCCTACTTCAATAGCTAAACTCAAACTGATTTTACAACAAAAAAAAAAAAAAAATGGGTGGCGAGAGGGCCGACTTTGGCGAGACAAGGACAGATGTGTCCTTCATCTTGTCTCTGGCTTCTGGTCATCTTGCGATAACCAGAATCACCCACATCCGCGAGGATGTTGGGCTCGGTCTCGAGATATCTGGAAAAGAAAAAGGGGGGGGAGGTATCTAAGGATAGTGTGGACATGGTTAGTTCGGATGTTCTCTAACTACTTGGATGGAGGGATGGTGGGAAAGAAATCGTACAAGACCAGTAGGTCTTGAGTGCGGTAGTAAACGCAGATCACGTCTTTGGCGTCTGATAATCTGCGCTTTGGTCGGTGTGTGTGTGTGTGTGCTTGTGCTGTCTTGTACTGTGCGTGCGTGTTTGTAGTGTGTCAGCAGTAGACCCTATGGGATGGGTCCAGGAATCCTCTATTATAGAGGAGAATGTTGTTGGGAAGGGTGCTTTCTTCAGTTTTGTACTGAAGAAGAAATTGTGGTGGTCTGATCCGAAGAGATTGAGAGAGAGAAGGGTCAAGAACGCAAGATTGCCGTACAAGTGGGTTCTCGCTGTTCTGAATGCTTTCGAGGTACTTATATGCTAGTTCTAGCAAGTACTCGTCGATAGGGACAATCGAGGCACCTTCATATAGGTGAGAGTTCGGGTAGTGGCGGCCGTCAGGCCTTCTAAAGTGGTTGATGCATCTTCTGAGGAGCTTTCTTTCGAAGTCTTTCCATTTGGGCCGAAGATATGCAGGACCATATCGGAAAGGCGTACGATATTCCAGATAGGATTAGCTGCTTATAGCAGAGAAGCTTAACTTTTGTGTCAACTTTGTTGCTCCACTTCAAGATGTTGTGCAGTTGCTTAGACCGACCGAGGCCCCTTTGGAGAATGTGGGTCACATGTTTGATGAAATTCATTTTTGGGGTATAAATGACCAACTGATTTTACAAATGAATTTTTTCTCTACTAATAGAACATAGTGTTCTAATTTACTGGAAATTATAACATGAACAAAACAAAATTTATCAAAGACTGTGACTTTTAAATTGAAAAAAATTTGGACGAAAATCAAAGTTACTATGTTTTGAATGAAATAAAAAGGCGCAGGTTATTAAATGTGCTGTAACTGGCAATATTGTGAATGTTTATGAATGGTATGTATTAAGTGAGAATGTAATATATGTTAAGGGAAGTTTTTAAGGATGTGTAAGGAGATTCAGTGTTAAATTTAATAAAGGGTAGTATTCTGGAATACAACATCCCACTCTTCTTCGAGAAAGAAAATTATCCTTGAAGAGAATAATTTTCTAGTAACTATATATTAGATTAAGAAAGATTTTCGTTCAATTACATAACAATGGTTTTCAAAATTAATCTTTATCAAAGGTTACAATAATCAATAAGTTCTTAATACTAGAAAAATAGTCTATTTACATTATATAATAACTAAATTTTTACAATAATCAAAAAGTTCTTAACACTAGCAAAATAGTCAAAATAGTCTATTTACATTACATATTAACTAACTAAATTTAAATATTTCTCCTTGGAACCTTTTCTTTTCTTATCCAAAAATTATTATTACTTATTATGTTAATTATATAATATTAATATTATTGTTTCAAAATTCTCATTTCCGTATATACATTAATTCCAAAATTTCCAATATATATATTACCTCTAAAATTTTCTTTCGTTATTCCCCCTCCTTAACTTTTTTTTTTTTTCGTTTTCGTCAATTCCTACAATTGTTTGATTAGTTCATATATATTGAATAAAAAAAACAAAGGCCATATGTTATGTGTTTATCTTTTCCTTAAATTTATGGAAAATTTTCCAAAACTGTGTTGGGTCCTAATTTTAAGATAATTGTTAAAAATTGGGTTATGTTGTGTGTATAAGTTATTTATTTATTCCGAAAATAGTTTTATATTATTATTGTGTAAAATTTTAAATTTATTTCTTATTTTGATTTCCGAGTTCTCATCGGATACTATGTTGTGTATTTCATCAAGGACCCTCCCATAAAGAAGCAAGCTTATTTTTTCGGGTATGATTTTTTATGAGGACCTTGCCGCCAACATTGAATGTTTTATGGCTTGTTCCTTTGTCATAACACACTTTAGCTTTTTCCTTTTTGTCCTGCAATATGTTTTTAGCAATTTTGTAGACGGGCTTTTAGCTCGTTAGCGTAGTTCTGATAGTTGTATGAGGTTTGCGGATTTGTGCTGATAGAATTCGGTATCCGTGCAGGAAAACCATAAAGTAATTTAAAAGGGCTAAATGCGGTGCTACTATGAATATGGTAGCCAGGTATCCCATGAAAGTTGGTCCTTGTTAACGTAGTGTCTGAGATATTCGGCCAACGTTCGGTGGCTACGTTCTAAGGCTCCATTTGTTTGGGGATGATAAGGTGTTGTCTGTATCTTTTTGATTTTCAGAATCTTGCATATTTCCTTAAAAAGGTGGCTCAGGAAGTTGGTGCCTTGGTCAGTTAACACCGCGTCTGGTATTCCGAAACGACATATAATTTTCTCCACAAAACTTCGAGCTATGACGGGTGCTTCCGCATTAGGTAGCGGAATAGCTTCAGTGAATTTTGTTAAATCATCTTGGAAAGTTAAGATGAATTTATTATCTTCGTAACTCGTTGGGAGTGGGCCAACAATATCCAAAGTTACGCGTTCGAAGGGGGTCGTACTTATTGTGGTGATTTTCATTGGGATTTTTCTGTTTAGAGTTAGTTTATTTCTTTGGCATGAGTCGCATTTGCGAATGAATTCTTTCGTATCTTTTATGAGTGTTGGTCAAAAGTACATTGTTTTAAGACGTTTAATTGTGCGGGAGATTCCCTGGTGTCGCCCAAAAGATGAATTGTGGAAGTCACGGCAAAATGGTGGAAAAAGATCCACTTTAGGGACTAGAACAGTTATGATCGCTGTCGTTGACTCCGCCTTCTGGTTGTCATACAACCATCAAAATTATCCACACGCTTTATAATTTGAGGTTCGAATCTGGGATGTGTTAAAGAGGGAAAGACCGTATACATTGATGGTTTATACTGGGTTAGGTCATTAATTATCTTAGATGAAGAGATAATCTGTGTTTTTATCGAAGCGTAAACTATGTTTTTTTTTTTTTTGTATTGTACAGTTTGTGTGAGTTGTGTTATGACAGCAGTAGATTATATAACATTCTTTCAAGAATTCTCTATTGTAAAGTCGTAAAAGGTCGTTCTTAGTTTCGCCATTAAAAAGGGGGTGGTATTTGACAGGATGTGTATAGAGGTCCACCTGTGAATTTAGAATTCCGTACAAAATCGAACGCACGAACTACTAAATCTAACAGAGTTATGATTTTTATGCGGTCATTCAATTGAAAGGCTCCGTGCCATACTATTTCAGCTGTTGGACAATCAATTTACTAAAATTTCTATGAAACATTATTAATTTTTCATCTTATTGAATTATAAAAGAATACTATTTACATTTTGATGGCGTCAAAAATATAATGACTCCAGACTATACTTTAAGCGAATTTACTTCCTATAAAAACTTTTAATCGGACAGTAGAATTAAAATAGGGCACCTCTGGAAAATTCTTACCTTGGAACACTGGTGCATGAAAACAGTTTAGCATTAAGTATTAAGTAACTGCTTAAAAGATGAGCTTTCACCAATAGTCTAACTCAGCTTGATTTCTACTTACCTATTTAAATTTGAGTGATTTTTAATGAAATCTACGTCAACGAATGCCTATTCAAGTTTTGCTCTCATATTGGATCATATATCAAATTCCTATTAAGTGAAAAGCCGTAGCATGTCATCGGCATTCAAATCCCATTCAACCGGCTTAAGTAGTGCCAATTTCCTTTATTATTAAATCCACTTGTGGCGTTTGTAGTGCAAGAGTTTCGCTTAAGCATTTCACTGAGCTTTCTGAAAATGGAAGAACGTTCGCTAACATTTTGCGAATTATTGCACTCAGACACGTCAGGGACCAGGAAGCCCGTCTACTGGAGGATTCAATGATTCCATCCATCAAATCACCCACCCCGAGCTACTAAAAATACCACCCAATAATCCAAAGCACATCAACTTGTGTGCGTCCTTTGTCGACTTTCTGTAGCTTCTGCTCGTGCCCTCATATATCATAATCATGTCAAACTGTTTTCTGGCTCCAACGATATACATCTAGATGTATGCATGTGCGGTTGCTTGCACAAATTATCCTTACAATTATCGACTCGGTTGAGCTTCTATACTTACAAGACATTCGTTTTGACAGTTATCCTTCCCCTCGCTCCTCTTCATCCGGACAATGTGGAAAAGGATTTTGACTTCTTAAGGGTTAATACAATTTTGGGAGACGATACTCTTTTTGGTGCTCTCGTATTTATTTTTCTGCTTTTTTACAGGATGTGGAACCTCGCATTCTGCATCATTATCCGTCTCTTTACCTAAAAACAACAAAATGCCTCTTGTCAAAGGAGGAAAAAGGATAAAAGTCAGCGAAGGCTGCTTAAGGACTCGCTTATATATGTCCTGATTTAAGAACATTATAAGGACATGCACTCACAAGGCCACACACAAACACACGGTTGACGATAACGACCGATAGTCATAGGGAGTCAAATAAAGAACAACAATGCAATTATTTATTATTATCGTTCTGTCTGTCGTATCGCACGTGTAATGCGTATTATCCTGCGAGAATGGAGGTGGAACAACTTGGTTGGCGTCGGGGTGCATAGAAAAGAAAACGAAGATAATTTAAAAAGGATTTGACTTTCTCCAAAGGTAATATGATATCATATGCTATTTGGTTCTGGTTAAAATGGAAAGATGAAAGGCCACATCCTTGACTGAGTTCAGCTTGGATTTGTGTTCATTAATTCGATGCTTGCAAAGAATGCAATTGTCTTTTGTCAGGCTTCGGAATACAGAGGGATTTTTGTAATGCTATCCTACTTACCTAACTGAAGTCCTCTTTGGTATTTGTATTGTTACCTTGGTTCATGGTTCGGAATTATAAGTGTAGAAAGGTTTTGTTTAACGAATTTGAGACGGGTTTATATTTATGAGAAGATGCCGAACATAAGTGAGTAACTGAAGAGATGTTGCAATTGACAAAGTTAATGATGTCAATCCCAAAATCCAGATTGATGGTGTGTACAGGATGGGTCATAACTATATGCCGCCTTTCAATATGCAATAACAAAAGAATTGCGAAACTTAGAAATCATTTACTTATAATTTTAGAAGATAAAAAACAAAAAAATTGTATCATACCTGATTTTTAAATTTATGTTAAACTGATTTTCTTTAGCTTCTAGAGTTTGTTCAAGTCGGGTTCTCAAATTGTCAAAAACGTGTTGACAGGCATCGATCGTAATAATACCTACAGAAAAGAGATAGACAGTTTGTATAGACTTTAGCGACGAAGTGAATAAAGTGATTTGAAGCTGTAGGGTACGAGATCGCGACGGCGCACGGGCGATAGTTCTACTTTGTCCCACGAACTCTTCACTTATTAGGCGCACTCAGTCTATGTCGAACAAACAGAACTCCACTATGCAACGTTCACAACAGGAAAAGAAAACACACACTCAAGAAATAAGACGCACGGTTATTGTTTGGAAGAAAAAGCTGGTTTATTGATTCTTTATGATTTTAACATTTTAAAAGAGAGTGCTGATACAGAAAAAAACTGCATACATTTAGTTGACACCTTTTGGTGGGTCCGGAACGTCTTACACAGAAACGGCAATTTAGAGTTCATTGTTTTAAAATGACGTTACTACACAAACTTAAAACTCACGACCGCGGAGGAAAAACTGGGGAGGAAAGCGATTCCTAGATAACCCACCGTGCCGGCGCCGGTGCGGTGGATGGCAGGCGACCCGACCGCTTTGCTGGTTGAATTACGACTCAAAAATTCAATTCGCTGGCTAAGAAAATTCTGGGTGCATTCGTTTTCACTGTGGTGATAATCGGATCTCATTAGAGGAGATCGTCATTGTATACATTTATATGTGTACGTCGGTTCTTTTCATGGATCGAAGACATGAAGGGGCATAATATGCATCCAGGAGATGTGTGTTCGTTGAAACAAACAAAACAAATTTGGTGGGATGCTAATGGGTTTCTGTTTGTTTAGTGCCGCTAGTCATGAGAAACAGATCCAGAAATATAAGAAGATAAAGGAATTTATCGCCTGAGAGTTCAACTGAGTAAATATTAGATGGTAGGTGCATTCGGGATACTACGATGATTGAATTATTTGCGTATCGCCAGAATGCCTGATGAAGGACAGCGGTCTTTGTTTATTCATGGTGTGAGTTAGGAAAATAGGCTTCAACGTCGATTGAGCTAATTGTATGCAGCAGCTGGTTGCTTATCGCTGGCTAAAAGGGTTGCCAGCGTGTGCATAGATAGTTTTTATGTACACATATTGAGGCTGGGAATAGCCAACTCAAGGGTAAGATTCCCTGATATGCGGTGGTATGATATGCGAACCGGTGAATTTTATTAAAGGGAATTTAGGATAAGGAAAGTAAGGACTCTTACAGGGGATTTATAAGCAAAGGAATGCTTGAAAAGGTAAGAATTCTTTTGCAGGTACTTTTAGGTTGTAGATTTGATCTATATAATGCGTGCAGCATTTAAGATGCTAATGCGAATTGCATTAGCGAAAGCTTATGCAGACTGGGTTGTGGTAATGGGGGTTTTTCAGGTAAGTAGGCACAAGCAATGCTGTTAAAAGGTTAGAACCAAACCATCAACACATCAGACCACGGCCGCATGCGCAGGAGGATGTTGGAACTCACTACCTAAGCTTTGGATTGCTACAGTATTGCTTTGGTGTCCAGCTTTGGTGATTTATTTTTCAATTTCCTTATCTGGTGCTGCGTTCTTCGCCATGGTTGCACGTTCGTGAATCACCGAAGATAGCAATATTGACAGACTTGCACTATTTTTCATTGCTCGTTTTGCTTCATATCGGACATGTGCAACGCTGTTTCCACACACCTCACAGTTCTCAGTTGACTATCGTGCGGTGTAGTTCAGTCTGAGCTCGTAAAAATATTACTATAAATAAACACACATTTATTCGTTATTTTAAAATGTGTGTAAACAAAAAATAGACCGGAGTTGTGTTACAAAATTAAGTGCAGTGTATGCAAACATTTCTACCATCTGGCATGTGTAAATATGTCTTCAGAAGTAGGAAAGTACTTCCAAAACAATACAACACAATATTAATGTGAAGAATGGGAATCGACGAGGCGTCAGTCGCAACGTATGCCGACAAAGACAACACACAAGCCGCAAACAAACGAAACCAGAGCTGTGTACGTCAAATCTCCAGAGCTGAATGAACCAATGACATTGAAACCAGATCAACGGACACATAGCAGTGAAAATCATTATACGCTACAGCAAATATTTGATAAACTTGCTAAATTGGGGGAAATTAACCACCAGTTCCTGCTCCAAGTTAATGAGTTGCGCCCCGAAAATGCTGACTTAAAATTCAAAGTCAATGCTTTGGAGAGCAAGGTGAACGGGCAGTAACAGTCTCCTGGAGAACTCTTTGGAAATTTCAGGACTCTCGAACCTAGACGGAATTGATGCTTTAAGGACGGCACAAAAGAACATTTCTAAAGCTCTGTCCATCGTAGTTCCAGATAAGGACATTGTCAACTATTATATGAAGAGAAATAAATCCAACTCCTCTTCCTCAGACTGGAAGCAGATTATTTGCGTAGGCTTTAGCAACAGAGCAATGAAACGGCAAATAATGAGCGCCAAGAGCAACACAAAAGCAAGCTGAACACACAGGCGATTGGCATGCAGATCCTACAGGGAAATGAACATGTAGCGTCTCTAACAGATACACACACAAACACAAGCAAATAGTGAAGAACACCGAACAAAAATGGAATAAGATAATGCATCAGAGCCGTATACCATAGCGATAACATAACAATTCACATCAGTGGAATATACTTGCGTTCAAAAATCGAATTCTAAAATCGGCCAGTAGCCTGATGTGTTACGCTTGGGTTAAATTTTTGGTAATTCTAACTGTCATAGCGTCAGTTCGAATCACACGTTCTTCACTATCCATCTCAAACGCTATAATTGGTGACTACGACGTGATCTGTACACACACTTTCCCGTAGTGAACAGAACTTCACACACGATCATTACTTCCGCATAGAGCACAGGCACACTCGCCTGCTCCGACGTTCTTTCGTTCGCTCCGTCGCTCGCACCGAAGCTGATCGTAACGAAGTTTCTGAGGAGGGAGTAGTGTGGCGTCTCTAACAGATACATACAAACACAATCAAATAGTGAAGAACACCGAACGAAAATCGAATAAGATAATGCATCAGAGCCGTATACCATAGCGATAAAATAACAATTCACATCAGTGGAATATCATCATCATCGGCACTACAACCGGGAACCGGTCTTGGCTTTATTTAGCGAGTCCTGAGGCTTGTCAAATTTTCCATAATGATTTGTGTTTTCCGGGCAAGGTCATTCGTCTTGCGCCAGAGGCTCCACGACGAGGAATCGAACCCCGGTCTCCCGCGTGACAGGCGGGTATACTAACCACTATACTATCGGGGAGCCTATTAGTGGAATATACTTGCGTTTAAAAATCGAATTCTAAAATCGACCAGTAGCCTGATGTGTTACGCTTAGGTTAAATTTTTGGTGATTCTAACTGTCATAGCGTCAGTTCGAATCACACGTTCTTCACTATCCATCTCAAACGCTATAAACAAATCAGCCGCCAGAGTGCAAGTCTTTATATCAAGCATTCTCCCACTAGGTACACGTATGCTCTACTAAAGTAGACGAAAGACGTAGAAAACAGAAAGGCTGAAAATTTGTGTGGCGCAAACTCGACCAAATTTTAGTTAGGGTGGTTGAAGGGGGAAGAGTCATGTCAATAAAATCGTTTAATGATCTTACAAACATTTAGTGTATTTTATAATTACAATTATGAATTTTGATCTAGAAATGATTAATGATTTTTCCGATTCCAATTATGGTGATAATGTTCTTTCCAACAAATTCCTTTGTAGTGATAAACTTTTTATTGTACACTAGAACATCAGAAGTATGAGAACTAATTTTCCATCTCTGTCTACTCACCTAGAGGCATTTGCTCGCGTCCCGGATTTAATTTTTGTATCTGAAATCTTTGACTTTAAGATATGTGATTATACCTTGCCAGGTTACAAGTTTACTGCTAAGACGAACAAAGGGTATTCTTCAGGCGGAGTTGGTTGTTTCGTGAATGAGAACCACAAGATACTTAATTTCACTTGCGTTGAGATGTCTAGTGCTGACACTTTAAGTATTTTCTGTTCAAATTAATCAGGTTGTATTTGTATTCCTTTGTGTCTATAAACTTCATACGATGAATGTAGGCAGTTTTATCCAAGAGTTTTCTGTTCTCCTGTCAGGAGATAACTCTAAAAATTTAATTGTTGTTGGAGATTTCAATATCAACATCTTGGACGACGATGAAACTATCAGTAACTACCTGTCGTTACTCGCCTCACACGGTCTTGTACGCTTTGTAAATGAACCTACTAGGCCCGCGTGAGGAAGCTGTATTGATCGTATTGATGGACGCCTTTCTTATGTTGCTATTAACGCCTGCATGAAATGTGTCTTCGATTTTCAAATATCTGATCATTGCATGACGGGGCTCTTGATTCCCGTCCCTTTAGCTTTAAAAGTTGTGAATCTTCTCCTACTCCTCTAAATAGCCGAGAATTGACTTAGTTGGGCTTAAACGAAGATTATGTAATGAAACCTGGGCAGATGTGTATGTTTGTGGCTCCTCACCTGACGCTTACGCAATCTTCAGCGCTACTCTCGCTAGGCATATCTCCTTCTGTTCCTCATGATTATCATCCAAAAAATTGCCAAAAAACTTAAACCTTGGATATCGAGTGCCTTAGTAAACAAAGTTGCAGCTAAGAACCAACTCTGGAAAAGATGCAAAAAGTATCCTGATAACTGTGAACTAAAGAGTAGGTATAAATTATTATGTGCTAAACTCAAAAAAGAGATTCCCATCTGTCGCGACAATTATTACCATGCCAAATTCAGATCTGCTCGGGGTAATTTACCTAAAGATTGGCGTGTAGTGAATAGTATAATAAATAAATCTCCGGCTTCAAAATCACCTACTGTTCTACACGTTGGAAACTCTGAAGTGTATGATAAATTGGCGATTGCTGACGCTGAAATGAAATGTACGGCTGGCCTACTTATCAACATTACCAAAGCACTCGACATGGTCAACCATACGTGTTTATTAAGGAAATTAGAAAAAGCAGGGTTTCGAGGTTTCATGCTTGACTGGTTTCGGTCGTATCTTAAAAATAGGTCGCAACGAGTGAAGATAAATTATGTCAGGAGTGGTGAAAGTATTGTGGCGTTTCTAACAGATACACACAATACATAAGCAAATAGTGAAGAACACCGAACGAAAATCGAATAAGCAAATGCATCAGAGCCGTATACCATAGCGATAACATAACAATTCCACATCAGTTGAATGTACTTGAGTTTGAAAATCGAATTCGTACACGCGGCCAGTAGCCTGATGCTTCAATGCTTCAATTCTCACCCATTTTATCGTCTGTACAATTCACCTTCTTCACTATCCTTGCTTAACGCAACAACCCGACGTGATCTGTACACACAGCACACACTTTCCCATAGAAAACAGAACTTCACGACAGGATCACGACTTCTGAATAGAGCACCGGCACACTCGCCTGCTCCGATGTTCTCTCGTTCGCTCGCTCTTCGCTCCGTCGTTCGCATACGAAGTTGCTCGTAACAAAGTTACTGAGGGGGGAGTAATGTGGCATTTCTAGCACACACACAATACACAAACAAATAGTGAAGAACACCGAACGAAAATCGAATAAGAAAATGAATCAGAGCCGCATACCATAGCGATAACATAACAATTCCACGTCAGTTTGTTATATAAATAAGTTCAATTAATTATCACCACCCCCCCCCCCCCCCCCCCCCGCGCCATGAATAATTAACATCTTGTGTCTTCACGTGCATATCCTTCCCTTCCCTCCAAATCACCTATTTCCCCAAACACAAAAGTGAATAACTTAAATAAAGTCAAACACCTATTTTAAAAACTCACTCACATTGCACATAGTCATATTCTTTCTATTCGCCATAGTCCTCCCTATTAGCCAATTCCGCTTCCTAGAAATAACAATCGTGGAAGCGGAACACAACAGGATATGAAAACGAAGGGCACGAGATTCCTTTTTGTTGAAATCAGTCAATGAGAGAAGTCGGTCCACCAATATTTAAATTAGTTAAATTAAATTCCTTCCTGTAAAACGTGTGTCGTGTGCGTGTGCGGTCGTGTGCGGTTCAGATAGGAAAAGGATATGCAGACAGCGAGACTAGTTTGGGGTCCTTGTTAATTCAGTGGTTGAATGGTGCGGTAGTGCAGTTCGTTCAAACAACAAGATATAAAATAAAAGAAAAATAAGTTCAAAAGAATTGTGAAACCAAAAACTATTATTGCAAAACTATTATAAATCTAAATTAAATGAAATTATAAACTATTGTGAATAATAAACTGTTATTGCAACCCTAAATCAAATGAAATAATCAATTATTGTGAAACCAAAAACTATTATTGCAAAACTGTTTAAATCTAAATCAAATGAAATAATCAACTAAAGTGAAACCAAAAACTATTATTGCAAAACTGTTTAAAACTAACTTAAATGAAATAATAAACTGAACTACTGCAAAACTGTTTTAAACCTAAATTAACTGAAAGAGAACGATCGTGAAAAGAAAAACATCCTCTGTTTCAGTTTGGTATGCACTAAGAAGAATTGGGAACACACGCGACAACACTGTCAAGGAGCAAAATAGGGGTGAGTTTTATGACAGCAAAGTTAACAAACAAATAATTGTTAAATAAATCTTTAACAAGTTGAATGTACTTGGGTTTAAAAATCGAATTCATACACGCGGCAGTAGCCTGATGTGGTAAGCATTGGCTCAATGTTTGGTGATTCTAACTGGCATAGCGTCAGTTCGAATCACACGTTCTTCACTATCATCGCAAACGCTATAGTATTCTTAACCTCGGCGTTCCACAAGGCTTCGTTCTAGGGCCTGTCGTTTCTTTTTTGGTCTACATTATTTCACTGTTCACTCTTGATTTCAAGGGCTCACCTATAGCTTTTGCTGGTGATATTGCATTTTCCTATGGTTTGGGCTGTACGTTAGATTTGATCATTGATGTTAAGTGGGATTTGATTTGTTGAGACACTGGTTTGCTGAACATAACTTGGTTATCAGTTCCAAACGAAATTTATGCCCTTCAGCTTATCTCCTGCACCTGACCTGAAATCCGTTCTTCATTTTCATGCTCCGGAATGTCTTAGACTTAATCTTACAAACTTCTGCTGTTTAAGCGGTTTCTCTTCGCCCCATTTTGTTACAGTCGAACCTGTAGTGATAAGTGTTTTCCTATTGAGAATGTAAACGAATTTAAATATCTAGGACTTACACTCGACTTTAGAATGAGCTTTTCATGTCACCCTAATACACTGAGAAAATATTTCCGATGGACTCTTCTCCATTTTTATTTTCTACGTAATGTCTGTTCCACTAAGCTTTTGATGATAATTTATTATGGTTTATTCCATTCCAAGTTACAATATGGAATGCATGTTGGGGTGATGGTTGTAAATCCGGCAGAAATTCATCATCATCATCAGTCTCAAGGCTTGTTAAATTTTCCGTAATAATTTATTTATACGGGCAAGGTTATTAGCGTTGCGCCAACCTGCAGAAATTAGATCTTAGAAAAATTTGTAGAAAGCCTACCAGGCACCCGTCCTTTCCTTTGTTCAGGGTCCTAAATGTTCTTCCTGTAAGACACTTGTATTGTTTTAAAGTGTTAAAGATATTCTTCTTAACTTTTGTTTAATCTCCCGATACAACCTTAGGGGTGATTATGTTAACTGTTCCCAAATTCCGTACTACAGCATATCGTAATTTCTTTACTCTTTACTCTGTTGTCAGTTCGATTGTTCAAGGAGTTACCTACATCAGACAGCGCTCTAGCAAGACCTGGTGTATTTCTAAAAGGAATGAAGATGTGGCTCAACAGCCAGGACTATGCTGCTGTAGATTCTTGTATTTTCGGCATTCTGATTTAATCATAATTTTTATCCTTTCATTTGCTTTCAACCGACTTAACAAATTCTACCTCAATTTATCTGGTTTTGAATATATGTAAAATGTTTATCCCACGTTTGTGGTTCTTAAATGTACTATACAACTATTCCTGAACCGGTAATACTCACCCCGCCGGGGGGGGGGGGGGGTGACTTTGTCAGCGGGAACATCATGCAGATATCATGATAAATAATGGAACTTTAAGAGGTTCGTCATCGCATAACCGGGCTCGCTCTCGAGGCTCTGCCCGCGCTCGACTGGTGACGGCATTTTGTAACATCAGGTTTCACCAATACGAATGTAAACGCCGTCCACCAATATTTGCAAACAACGAAACCTGATGTCCTTGCCCTAACTGAGACCCAGGTTGATTCGTCAACTGATTCGACATATGTTCGTTGCTCAGGATACGGCTTACACTCCAGATTCCGTTTTAAGGGTGGAGTCTGCGTCTTCGCGCCTTCCAACATGGCTTGCCAGAGGATGGAAGACTTGGGACCCAATAATATGGACATCATATGGTTGAGGGTCGTGCTGAGGAATTCCGTTAAATTTCTTTGTTGTCCGCTCCCCGAATGACGATCGACCGGCGACATTTTTCGAACATCTTTCACATACCGTCGACTGGATACAGATCAACTACCCAACTTCTGAAATGGTTGTCCTTGGCTATTTTAATGTACATAATTCCGCTGGTTGTACATTCTAACAGAACCGACGAGGCTGAGAGGCTAGCGAAGATGTTTGCTGTAAGCCACAACTTGACTCAACTCGTGGGGGAGCCAACGCGAGTGCCGGATGCCCGAGACGATTATGCGAACACCCTGGATCTGTTTTTGACATCCGAACCGAGCATTTATACCGTAGAGGTTTCTGTGCCATTGGGAAACTAAGATCACTGTTTGGTATCTGTGGCGCAAGCACTTGCATATCAAGCGAATAACCGACCTAGACAGCTTCGCCATGTATGGAAGTACGGGGCTGCTAACTGGGCCGATTTGCGAGATTTCTTCGCATCCTTTCCGAGGTCGGAGATGTGCTTCGGAGACTCCGATATTAACGCTTGCGCGGAGTCGGTATCAAAGATTATTCTTCTGGGGATGGAGATGTATATTTCACATTCCATCAAACGGAGTTCACCTGACAAACCGTGGTTCGACAAAAATGCGGGCAGATAACAGCGGGCAAAAATAGAGCTTTTAAGCAATGGCGCTCCGATCCCAGCGATGTTAACAGTACGAATTTTGTTAGAATCAGAAACGCATGCAACCTGGCGATTGAGACCGCGAAGAAGGCTCACAACGACAGGGTGATCAGTAAGCTCCTTCGGTGCCCAACTGGTTCGTGCTCCTTCTGGTCAATGGCAAAAGCTGTCAGCGGTAACTTCGCATCCTCCTCTTTCCCTCCGTTGGTGACAGACAGCGGGACGTTAGTCACGAATTCAAAGGATAAACCTAATGTGTTCGCGAATTTATTTTCCGCGAATTCAAATCTCGATCCCGGTCTTTTGGAGCCATCTGTGATGTCGCCAGTATGGTCTTCGATGCGGGAGGTGAGATCTCGTCCACGCACTATCCAGCGCATTCTACGTGAACTGGATTGTAGGAAGGCAACCGGCCCGGACGGAATATCAGTAATAGTCTTTAAAAACTGTGCTCCAGAATTATCGCCGGTTCTCGGCACACCCTTCCACACTCCTCCGGAAAATCGCTCGAGTTCAGCCAATCCCGAAGACGGGGAAAAAGTGCCTCCCACAAAATTACCGTCCGATAGCATTACTGTCCATTTTATCTAAGGTGATGGAAAAAGTCATCAATACAGAGTTAGTCAAGTATTTGGAGTGCAACGGACTTCTGAATGATCGTCAATACGGATTCCGTCGCAGGCGGTCCACGGGAGACCTTTTGACACTTATAACCGATATATGGACATCTGCGATTGAACGGCATGGTGAGTCAAGGGCGGTCGCATTGGATATCTCCAAGGCTTTTGACCGCGTCTGGAACGGGGCATTGCTGAGCAAACTTCGTTCATATGGACTTTCCCAACAGCTTTGCGATTGGACGAAGAGCTTCCTCGAGAATCGATCGATCCCGGTTGTTGTGGATGGCGAGTGTTCGGATCTGTATCCTGTTAATTCGGGGGTGCCCCAAGGTTCTATTTTGGCTCCAACCTTGTTTTTGCTTCACATAAATGATTTTCTGGAGACAACGGCTAACAAAGTGTTCAGTTTTGCGGATGATAGTACGCTTGTTTCCTCCTTTTCGAGTGTTCGGCCGATTGGTGCATGTGCGTCGCATCATCTGAGATGTAGACAGATTGACTCTTTAAATCGGGATCTAGATAGGGTCCTGCAGTGGGGAAGGACCAATCTCGTCGACTTCAATGCAGCGAAGACACAATATACAACATTCACAAAGAAAAGTGGATCATCGGTTCCACAGCTGATTATGAATGGCCGGGCCCTCTAGGCTGGGAAAAGTTTGAAATTGCTCGGCGTCACGGTCTGTGAGAATATATCGTGGCATAAACACGTGTCGTGCTCCACAAGACAATCCGACGGATCGCACCCGTTTGTGATACGTCCCCCGACGGCGTGATCATCCCTGCATCAGAACTCGTTCCGTTACAGAGCGGGGAAGCTGTGGAACTCCTTAACCACGCGAGTGTTCCCGGAGCGTTACAGCCTGCAACTGTTCAAAAAGAACTGCAACAGTTATTTGATGGCATCTCGGGGCGCCCACTCGGCGCTATAGGTTCGCCTCTCCCGAGAGAAGTCTAATAAAAAAAAAAAAAAAAAAAAAATTAATTAATTAAAAAAAAAATTGGATTGTAAAATTTAATGTAGAAATCATATAAGAAATAAAACGACTACTAGTACTACCTAACCAAATACGAGAATAAAAACCAGTTTTAGATGAATACACGTCTTGGAAGTTGTGGTCAGACTAAGTAAGGTGGAATATCCGTTGCGTATGAGAAAGCACACTTTGCAGCTTCAAAAATGTGTTCGGCCCTATACAGGTTCAAATTAATTCAAGTGCTAAAAATCGACCATTCGTTGGCTTCCACTATCTATGTGCCACTCATCGCCAATGCGTAAATGTTGGGATTTCCCTTTAGCAAAAACAGCCATCAATATATTTTGGAAGAATCGCAATTTTTTTTTTTATGCTATTTTAATAATAATTTGTCGTGCCCTCTCTTTAATATTAACCTCTTTAACAAGTGACCTATTTGCCGCTCTTGATATTCTTTCCATTACTGAAAAGAAGACTTATTTTACGAGCTGTTAATAATATAATATGCTTTCGATCGTAAAAAAAATTGATGAATGGATGACATAAAAACACCTTAAAACTGCTCCGCAGCCACACAGATTTAGCGAGCTTCCGTTATGAAAACTAATTTTCAGAAATGCTGAATTGCTTTTTTACAGTCTGTTATCCACAAAGTCGAATTAATCTTTTATTCTCTTTTGCCCTAAAGTCGATATCTCTCGTAATTAGACTGCATTATTCCATATAATAAATATTTCATCAGGACACCTAATATCCTGTTACAAATCCAAATTTCAACACCACCCCACAAATACAAGGCAAACCTATTAAAAATGTACACATACACAAAATATAATGAATCATAAAAGTGGAGCGTCGTAAACCGATTGGCCTGGTTATACGACATACCAGCTCTTTTATTCCTCGCTTTTTCTATTAAATATGAAAATTAATCCACTTGATTTAGAAACGAGCAGTTAGCGTACAAAATGTAATTATGCCACCTAAAGTACACCAAATGAAACACAGTGCCACAGTGCACTTCACCCTGTGAAGTTAAGTGCTGTTAAACGGAGGATTTTAATTTTTTGAAATCTCACAGGAGCTCACATTTAGTTGAAGCTGTTCTGTTCTCCTGTCGCCAATATTAAGGACAGTTACTACAGAATTTATGTCGTAAACGTGATTCTGTTAGTGCCTCTGGTTGGCCTGGATAAGCGTTACACATGTGCCGGCGTAGAAGGAATGATAATATAATAGTCAAGAAGATTGTCTTATAAAATAATTTGGGAATATTTGGAAGGATTGAGAGGTTTGTGACTCCTTCAGAATCTCTTAATGTCGACCTCAAGTGGTAGCTGTCCAATTATCCTCCCCCGAACACATCGTTGTCTTCAATATTAACGTGGACCATGTCCACACCCGTGTAATAAATAATTGAACGCCATTTGGCAGAATGTTATGCACATTGTCGACTGCCGGTTTTGCATTGAAAACCCAGGCCGCAATGTCCCACACTGCACCGTTTACCCTTTCCCTCGTCGTTCTATACTCACACATGCACGGAATACAATCGTTCTCCCACGTCGGCTGCCTCAGATTCGGCTGCATGCAATTGCCGAGCCTTGTTGCTATTGGTGTAATTAAGTCCTGACTTGAACATAAATCGTTATTAATCCGAAATGCAAAACCTTAATTTACAAGTCACCATGTTAGCATTTAACAAACTAAATAGATTGATTACGGCCAGCATTTGTGTCATGTTGGCTCTTTGTGGGATACAGGGATCCTAGCTGCTGGTCTAAGAACTTTTGTAGGGATGGGAATGAGGTCAAAGTTCCTCTGTAAGCTAAGTTGTCGAATGTGCTGGGCAGAACAACACCAGGGGCTTATGAGCAATTGTAATGCACTAATGGTGTTGATAATGAACGAGACTATATATCAAGATAATCGGAGGCTGGGGAGGGTCCTTCAATGTGTCTACCGAATTCATTACAGTTCCGACAAGAGATCGATTTTAATTTAGGATATTTCTGTTGTGAATGTTAGGTTGGCTGGGATATTTGTAAGTTTACGAGGCAGCTCCTTTTCTTCAACTTAATTTTAAAGGTAGCAGTGGAAAGTATGTAGTCTTATAAGATGACATTGCATATTTTTTATAAGATGAACAGGTGTATTCAACCGTATATACTTATAAAACTTATTTTTTTGGCAGCCTGATGGGACTTATTTATTTACATAGAGCCCTGTGGGGCGCGAAGTCGTGGCACCGTCATGGGCGCAGAGTTCTACTCCGTCCCCATCACTAACCGAATGTTCAGCCGCGGGAAAGGCAACTGGAAAAGCACAAACCGAACTCGACGACACAACGTCCACACCAGGAGTAAGTAAAAATACAAGTTGTCCTTAATTAATTTTTAATTTATCTCACTTTCAATAATAACTTTGTTCTTTACCATTATTAAATATGTTAGTGTCTTTATACTTTATTTGAACTTATTATGAACATAAACGCGCTTTCTCGACTCGATGGGTTTACGACTCGGGGGATATTCTGTTGCTGCGGTGGAACTTACGTTTCGTGATTGATGGGGAAGAAGTGAACCGTGTGTCCATGCCTGGCACAATACTTCTCTTCCCCACAAGTTCAACAATAACGCTGAGATATCTAATAGTGTCCCGGGGTGGTGATATACGTTCACCTTTTTTGATAGGAGTATATAAAAAATAATATTGATAAAAGGCGATTACGAAGTGTTTGATCGAAATAAAAAATTCGGCGAATTAGGGATTCCAGGCTCGCCGCTAGTGTAGGAGTTTTGTGGCGTTTGTAACAGATACTCACACAATACACAAGCAAATAGTGAAGAACACCGAACGAAAATCGAATAAGAAAATGCATCAGAGCCGTATACCATAGCGATAACATAACAAATCCACATCAGTCGAATGTACTTGAGTTTAGAAATCGAATTCGTACACACGGCGGTGGCCTGGTGGGTGGCGCTTTGGTTCAATTTTTGGTGATTCTAACTGTCATAGCGTCAGTTCGAAACACGCGTTCTTCACTATCATCCCAAACGCTATAATTTGTGACTATGGCGTGATCTGTGTACACACAGCACACACTTCCCCGTAGTAAAACAGTTCTTCACGACACGATCACGACTTCCGCATAGAGCAAAGGCATAGTCGCCTGCTCCGATGATCTCTCGCTCGCTCGGTCGTTCGCACACAAAGCTGATCGTAACAATGTTACTGAGGAGGGAGTAGTGTGGCGTTTGTAACAGATACACACACAATGCACAAGCAAATAGTGAAGAACACCGAACGAAAATCGAATAAGAAAATGCATCAGAGCCGTATACCATAGCGATAACATAACAAATCCACATCAGTCGAATGTATTTGAGTTTAGAAATCGAATTCGTACACACGGCGGTGGCCTGGTGGGTGGCGCTTTGGGTCAAGTTTTGGTGATTCTAACTGTCCTAGCGTCAGTTCGAATCACACGTTCTTCACTATCATCCCAAACGCTATAATTGGTGACTACGACGTGATCTGTATACACACAGCACACACTTTCCAGTAGTAAAACAGTTCTTCACGACACGATCACGACTTCTGAATAGTGCACCGGCATACTCGCCTGCTCCGGCGATCTCTCGCTCGCTCTGTCGTTTGCACACGAAGCTGATCGTAACAAAGTTACTGAGGAGGGAGTAGTGTGGCGTTTGTAACAGATACACACAATACACAAGCAAATAGTGAAGAACACCGAACGAAAATCGAATAAGAAAATGCATCAGAGCCGTATACCATAGCGATAACATAACAAATCCACATCAGTGGAATGTACTTGAGTTTAGAAATCGAATTGGTACACACGGCGGTGGCCTGATGGGTTGCACTTTGGTTGAATTTTTGGTGATTCTAACTGTCATAGCGTCAGTTCGAATCACACGTTCTTCACTATCATCGCAAACGCTATACTTTCCTTCCCCTTAGTAACAATGGCGTATTTTTTATGTAACCTCTAGATAAATCGATCTTCAGTCGAACTACACGCCCGTGGAACGGTCTGGTAATCTGTTCTCTCAGTTACATTCTTCAGGTATTTATTCACCGCTAGTTTTCTAGAGCGCACAGGACAGGGAACAATGGCGGAGTCGAGTCGGTGAGGTCGTGAACTTCCGGGTTCCTACAGGCCAATAAATAATAAATAATAAAAGTTTCTGTCCCAGCTCCTTCCCTACATTTCAGTATATAATAAAATCCCATTTGTGGGCGCCTGTTATTAGATTAGATATGGCTTAAAAAAATGTACATACAATTGATCAGAGCGTAAACGTTAGCTCCTACCACAATAGATATTTAACGAATGTCAGGAAGTCGTGTAATGCATTTGTTATTCAATTATTTGAAACAGATGTTGAAATTTAATCTAGACGCTAATGTTCCCCACCGAATTTCGATGTATGTAAAATGGTTTCGTGCTGCAGTAAACAGATTTGCGAAACAGGCGTGTATCCATTTGGCAAGATACAATTAAATAATTGATTACATAATTTATTACAGCACAGCCGGTGTACTACATAGGACTACTGCACAGTTATCCTGCGGCCTGTCGCCGCCCCATCTAGTGGCATACCAGAGTAACCGAATCTTTGTCGTGGCCTAATGTCTGCGCTGGCGAATCTATTTAACCTATAATTTCGCTTATTAAATTTGCATAAGTAATCCTTGCTGACTTTGTATTAAATGTAAGCTTGAGCAGCGCCTACAGAGTAGCTGTTGAGGAGCCGATGCAAACATGTAGGCCAACACCCAAGGATACAAGGAGGGGCCCAAAATAATGGTACAAAATAAGATTACAAATTTCGCTGACTTCTGTGCTTCATTCCCCATCGTCATCCCTCTTTTTTCATTTACGTTTTCTTCCTTTCATTTCATATAAAAGTGGATCTAACCACAAGGTTATGCCTAGGTAAACTTTCTGCTACGCGGCAGCATCCTTACGTCAACTTGAACGCAAACAATTGCTTTCACCATTGGGTGTGTTTGTAATCCTGATGACTTTTCACCTTTCTACATTTAGCCGCGGATGCTAGGCTATGGCCTGACATGACAGAGAATGAAAGCCTTGAGATCAGCACTCCGCAAGAAATTGTAGCTACTGTCAGGGAAAACTTTAGAATTGGTGATGTGTAAATGACAAAGAAAATGAGAAAATAACTCGAGCAGATGAGCATCGGCTGGCAGGAAAGTGCAACAGAGAGGCAGAATCGACTACCTGCTCCTGGAGATAACAAGAAAAGTTTGCAGTCGTTTTGCGACCCTTCATGTGATGAATTTACCCTATCAATTAAAACAGTTTTCATTGCAGAATTGTTGGTGATAAACTTTTATCGGGACCAAAGTTGAAATAAAAAATGGCCTGTCATTCAACAATTAATTCCCCTGAACCGAATAATATCCTTCTCAAGGACACCGAAGGTCCAACAGAAAAGTACCTCACCACCTCATAATGATGTCGTTCTGGTTAACAAATTGTAAACACAGCTAAGTCAAGAAGCATCCACCAAATAGCAATAGACCAGGGAAAAATAACGAGTATAATGATGGGGCTCATCTTACGAGAGATGAGTATGATTTAGCAAAATGTTCCAAGGATCCTCTCTCTTGGCAGTTGCTTGTGGGGAGGACTATACATAGTATTCGTGTCGAAAGATGAATGGACATCCGACAGGGTTTTGGGGAGTTAGTGCTACTTCTGCCGACTTCGGTTGGTTTCGATGATGTATGTACTTTGTCATGATGTTTGAATCTCTCCTCTGTCGGGAAACAGGATGGCAAATGTTTGTCATGCTCGCATTGCAGTCGGCAAAGGACGAGTGCACACACATTCGGAAGCACTTTTTAATTCAATAAAGCATTCAGAAGATAGGGAGCTTTGAAGGCATGTGGAAGAGTTTCGAATGCTGTTTCTGCTCATTAATCACGTTGCCCTGTCGTTTGGTGCCCCGTTTGAAGAAGGTAATTGAGATGCCTGGTTCAAGTTATTGGAAAGCAATTGAGAAGGCTAATGCTATATGAGAGTGATTAGTACGGTAGATTTTATAGGATTCTATAGAATCTATTTAGTGCTACCCATTCCAGTAGGTTTTACGTGCACCCTTTGTCGTAGAAACACCTTCCCAATCCTCTACAGATGTCTAAATATTCCAGAATATCTGGACCAAAATTGTAACACAAATTAAGATTCCTTGCGAATTTTGATGTTGATGGGATATATTTGGGGGGGTGGGAGGGAACACACAGGGCAAAGTCACTGATTGCTTTCAACCACGCGAAATCCAGGACGATCCTTGTCCCTGTTTTATCCAAGTTGACATGCAGTCTCCATGTGACACCCCTGGATAGCTACTTTGGCACCCGCCAAGTAGTGAACCAATGCATGCAGCGACATCCTGAGAAAGGCTAATAGCTTTACCAGTAAAAATAAATTATTATGGCAAATTTAACAAGCCTCGGATATGGACCGGATACACGACGACGACCACGGAAACGAAAATTTGAGAATTCTCACGAAACGTCCGCTCACTATACAGAGCTCGAGCTGCAGAGCAGCTAGCCGATGCCCTGTCCGAATATAAGGCTAACATAACAGCATTACAAGAAATAAGATGGACGGGGAGTGGTGTTATTCAAAGAAACGAGTATGACATTTATTACAGCTGTCATGCGAAACACCATGTGCTCGGGGTAGGCTATCTAGTCAGCCAAAAACTGAAGCCTGCCACATCGGCTTTAATGCAATAAACAAAAGGCTATGCACTCTTCGCGTGCGAGGCAAGTTTACGAACATAAGCCTCATAAGCGTTCACGGACCTACAGAGGAGTCCCCCGACGAGGAGAAGGAAGGATACTACGAGAACTTCGAAAGGGACCCTCAATGCCTGCCCAAGATACTATGTGAAAATCGTTGTTGGTGATTTGAATACCAAAATAGGTCGGGAGCCAGTTTTCAGGCACTACGCAGGTTCCCCTAGTTTGCATGAGAACACTAATGACAATGGACTACGAATCATCGAACTGGCAGCATCAAACAACTTGGTCGTTGCAAGAACCAGGTTTCCGCGTAAAGATATTCACAAAGACACCTGGTGTTAATTCAAGTAATTTAAGCTTATTTTTATTCATTTATAGATAAGTTCATTTTCGTTTCATGCATCAATAAAAACAGCGCACACCATTACGCCATCATAAAATTGTATTTATGAGTAGTACTCACGGAGATACTATTTTATGACAGTCCTCTTGTCTACGGCAATTCTCTTAGCAGATAGTCCCCGTTCCCATGACACGACCTCGGCTCAGCATTACACACATTTTATGATGCATGCAAAAGAATACTCCTTTAAGGGTTTTTCTTGGATGTAGCCTCAGCGGTATCGTTTTTTATTGATGCATGAAGTAGACAAAGGAATTGTCACTTGACGTGGTGCGAAAATGTATACCTATTCTAAAGATGATGTTCATCACCATATGGTCGTCTGAGTAGTTTTATATTTTTATTGTAGGTCTATTGGAAAGAATTTTTTGTTTTCTAATTCTACAAAAAATAACGAGAAATTGTTAGGTGGTAAGTTTTATAGGTTAAGATTTGTAAAATAAGATGCTAAACAATTTCGAAATAAAGATGATTCTTCCTTCACTGCTCCACCCGTGAGCAACAGACAAGATTTGCCTTTCGAGTGTTAAAGAGCCCAGGCGCCAACTAAAAAATATACGTCACGGGTTTATGTGCCCTGGCGAATTTCTAATTCTGGTATCAACATTCAACAGAGGAAGGTCAAAGGAGGCCTCTCCTCTATAAATCATAAACACCTGCGTATCACCTGATGGAGCCACTCGCAACCAAATTGACCACATGTTGATAGATCGCGGCCACTCCTCGAGTCTGATTACGGTACGAACGTACCGAGGTGCCAACCTCGACTCGGATCACTATCTTGTTGGTATAGTTTTCCGAGCGCGGATTACCTTACGGAGACGTATTGCATGCAAGGATCCGGTTCGAATCAACACAGCTGCCTTACGCAATGAGAACACCCGAAAAACCTTGATCTTGCGCTAAGACTCGCCCTCGAAGATCTCGACGGAGGGAGAGTAAGTCCTGGGGCCAGAATGCCGGGCGTAGAAGAGAAATGGACATGCCTTAAGAATAATGTCATTAGTACTGCCAACTCCATCTTAGGCAGTATTCGTAGAGATCCGAGCGACGGTTTCATGATGAGTGTAAACTAGTGACTGAACATATATATGTTATGTTATGTTATTATATATACAGCCGTCTCATAGGATGCAGATACGCGAGGGGAAATATAAAGAGCTCAGAAGATGCGAAAAAATGCTTCAGAAACAAAAGAAAAGTGCCTGGAGCAAAAAACTTGTCTGTGAAATAGAGAAAAGTAAAGAGTGAGGTGCGCACCAAGCGCGGAAATTCTACCAAATAATCCGCAATATGACACCACACTGCACTTAATGCAAGGATAAAGAGGGTAATCTGATCACCGATCCTGAAGGCATTCTGGAGCGACCAGAAGTGCACTTCAATGAATTGCTAAATGGTCAGCTCACAGAAGAATTGGTGGCTCCACCAATGCCAAATCAAGACCAAATGCTGCCGTCACCAAGCATTGAGGAAACATTAAAAACCATAAGAGAGCTCAAATCAAATAAAGCCCCCGGAGCTGATGGCATACCAGCCGAGCTGATTAAACAAGGACGGACAGCGTTAGATCCCGCAATTCATGAGATCATGATGCACGTATGGGAGCAAGGGGATATGCCACAAGATTGGGGTCGTGCATTCATAAATCTCAAGAAAAAGGGACCACTAACGTTGAGTATGATCGAGGCTCCCCAGCGAAACCTTCACCTCAAGGCATTTGAAGACCAACTCAGGGAAACAAAAATCATCGATAATTCGCGGAAGACTTTATCGCCTCGGGCGAGGAAGTGTGTTTAGATGAGGATGCGAAGTTCGTCGATGCTCATAACGCGATCACATCGGGCTTCTCGGCATCATTGCAGCTTCCGCTAGAATTCTGACCATCACCGATTACAATCGCGACCACTTTCGTAAGCAGTCTCCAGTACAGCTAACAACGTTCTCGGGGAAATACTCAGAATGGAAGCTCTTCAAAGGGCTGTTCCCGATGATACTTGTGGACCATCCAGATCTCACTGATTTGGAACACCTGTATTACGTAAAGTCTAGCCTACGTAACGATGTCGCAAAGTCTATTAAGAATATCCAGATCACAGAGGAAAAACGAGCTTGGGACAAACTGGTCGAGCACTATAACAATACTTGTGTTCTACTTCATCCTGCTCTTAGCGCTCTCTGCGAGGTTCCTCCACAGCGACTCTACTAACGATGCCATTGTGGCGGTTCTTTAAAACGTTCCCAAAGAACCATCCATTTCTTTAAATCAACCTGCTTTTCCCTCACCCACAAGGCACCATACCTACCTGCAATTTTGGGCAGCGTAAGCTATCTTTCATTCTCCTTCACCTGAAAGTAAAACCCCAGCAAGCATGCACCCCAAACAAATTATTTCATTCATATTACATGAACCGCACCAACCCAATCGGCTTGGCTTGTCAGCAATTATAAAAGATAAAAACTCGCTGGCCAGCGTAATTATTGACACAGCTGTAGCCGATATTCTTGCTACGGTTCATGAGTGAATATTGCTCCAATCGCAAGGTTCGCTACAGTTGCGACCAATTTCCTTTATCGGTTATCTACCGATCATGGGATTCGTTTGCATGCGTTTGATTGATCAACCAATTGTCGAAGCACTTTTGCCACTCTGATTGAGGTATCTCCAACACATGGATTCTGAATGCAGCAACCGCTTCTTCAGGTGTCGAAAAACGTTGACCTCAGTTTGTTTTTTACGTACGGGAATAAAAAGAAGTCATTCGGTGCCAAGTCAGGACTATACGGCGGATGACCCATCAAATCGATGTTTTGGGTGCTCAAAAATGCAGTTGTCGCAGCCGATGTGTGAGAGCTCGCATTGTCGTGGTGAAGAGTGATCCGTCTTCGGCGGTTGGTTTTCCTGATTTCTTGGAAGACAACTGGCAAACAAATGGTTGTGTACCACTCAGAATTGACTGTTCTGCGTTGTTCTAGTGGTACGGTTGCGACATGTCCAGTTTTTCCGAAAAAACAGGCGACGATTTGCTTGGAAGTGCTTCGTGCGCGAACAACTTTTGTTGGATTTGGCTCATCTTGAAACACCCAGACAGTCGACTGCTGTTTACTTTCGGGCTCATACGCGTAAATCCCCGATTCATCACCTGTCACGATGTCATAGACGTGTTTCGAAGTACCGCGACCGTATTTTTTGAGCATTTCTTTCGACCAATTGACACGAGCCTTTTTTTGGGCGATTGACAAATTGTGTGGGATCCAACGCGAACAAATTTGTTTGACAGTCAAATGTTTATGCAATATTGAATGTATGCTGGTCCCACTAACGCCTAAGGTTGTCTCAATCTCACGATAGGTCACATGACGATCTTCCAATATCAGTTCGCGCACAGCATCAATGGTTTTCGGAACAACAACTGATTTTGGACGACCTTCACGAAATTCATCTTGGAGTGAACTACGACCACGATTGAATTCACCATACCATCGATAAACACTGGTCCTTGATGGAGCTTCATCGCCAAAAATTGGATTAAGTTCATCCATGCACTGTTGCTGAGTTAATCCACGCCGAAAGTTGTAAAAAATAATCGCACGAAAATGTTGACGATTTAATTCCATTTTTGGGCCGAGATGAATCTTTTAAGTTACTGTAAACAACACAAATAGCGCTCGTATGTCAAAACGTTCTGAGTGCGTGTAACCTCAAAAATGTCCAACTTTACGACAGAGCTGTCAATTGCCGGATTGCAACGCTAGGGTTGCCAAATCCCGAAACATAAGAGGCAAACCTCGTAGCATCGCCTAGGGCACAAATAATGTGAATCGCATCCTTTGAACCTTGAAATGTCGTTTCTGTTTATTTAGGACACAGAAACCTATTTCGTCCTTCGGTGATCTTCGCTATCGCGTATCTCAATAATGCCCGCAATTCATTACACCAGCCCATGTTTATTCGGGTGCATTTTCGTCGTTGCCGATATGCAGGCTGAAGGGCATCATACTCGTCCTATACGGACACATATAGAATCCTCCCACACCGATGTGATCCACCACCGTTAAATCGGACCGATATGGATTGCATCGGTGAGTCAGATTTTAGCCACCGAACCGTGCAGAAGAATCCAATTTAACGTTCGAAGAGTGCGCACAGCAGGAGTGTAGAGTCATCAGATACAGTCGTGTCGGTCTGATTGTCCGGTTTTAAATATATTTATTCCTGTTCAAAATCGATTTCAAACGTAGTAAATGTACGAATTAAATGTGATCAGTCGAACCAATTAGTGTGTAGTGTGTTTACTTTGGAACAATAAAATTTAAACAGTGAAATCTTATTAATAACTTGTGTTTTATTTTGTGAAAGAACGGTGTGTTATTTTGTGAACCAGCGCACCCTACATAATACCCCACACCATCGAGGCTCTTTTTGCGCTTGGTGGTCCTGTGAAAAACTGAGACACCATAGTCGCTTACTTGACCACACAGTGGCTGGATCATCGAACGCGACATGATCGGTAGACGACGTAGGGAAATACGTCTGAAATCCATAAATAAAATCAGATCGACATTTTTCTGGCAGCATAATTTCAGACTTACATTTCTTTACTCTCATTAATATTTATCGTTCGAGTTAAATCAGATTAACGCTTTCTATGAAAATTGTCTAAAGAGCAATAAATTTCACCAACCTTTGCTGTTTGCATTCAATGAAATTAGTAAGGATATGCATTATAAAGTAATTCACATTGTGAATAAGAGACTCAGAAGTAGTTGAATTTTTATCATCTCATCTGTCTGCCTTACTACTTCTCTTGTAGAACACCGTTTCTTCTTCAGTGTTAACTTACCATCTATACAATACTTTGACAACCACATTAGTGTCGTAATTGGCACGCCCCTAACAAATTAAAATTAAAACACCCTGAAGAACTCGTCGCGAGTTTGACCCCTAAGGACTTCAAAACCAGACGCCGCTTCGAAACGTGTAGGAATGGCGAACTGAAGTAACAACGGATGTGAATAACCGCACGCAAATGACTCATCAATCAAGTATCTGCACAAGTCATGTGCCGTGAAGGGAGAAAAGAATGTTATCCTCCTGCCTTACAATTCGATGCCTTTCGTCCTGGCAAACTATAAAGGAAAAGAATTTGGGATAGAAAACAGGTTGGGAGAAATGGCAGACCATGTCCTTCAAAATATTGTGTAGAAGATAAAATATTCTAGACAAGTTACGATGGTTTCTGTGTGTTGTCGGAGGGTCCTTACTGACGGAAGGGTTTTATGCGTCTGAAAGGCCGCGAACGTCAACATCATACGTGAACGCCACTTAAATCGAAGGATTTGCCAATGCGATGATTTATTAAAGGAACAGTCACCAAAGTCACATACATGTCTCTAGGTTTCGTCGGGTGTAAGAGAACAACGGATCCTGCTAGTTAATCATCTGAATGTCAATCAAATGGTTTTACATTAATTTTCTTCAGCCTATTGCAATGTTTCAATATAGGCTTTTATGCTTGATGGACAGGCCCGGAAAGCAAAGAAACAAAGAACACAATGGCCAAAGATGCTCACCACAAAAGGAGCCAGGAAACTAGGGTGCGGATACAAATGTCAACGTGTCGCGTAACTACAATATACAAAGGCAATCTGCCGAAGATTTAATTTAGATACTAAAACCCAATTCATTATCCTTAGGGGTGAATCTGATGCCCATGGACGTCTATCCGTTGTTGTCCTTTTTCCATTTGCTGCATTGTGTCTATGTCCTTGTTGTTTGTGGTCCTCATCACTGGTGATTCATATTGCTATTGTTGATGGCGGGGTGACTTCTACTCACTGATTTTTCTAATGAAAAGAAAGGAAGCACCCGACCAAACCAAAGGAAGGGAATTGCTTAATAAGTTGATTACTTTAAGAAATGTTTCTTGCTTTGTTTTCCAACAGCAAGAAGTTTGTGACTTCCAACTTAAACGTTGCCAAATATTTATGGTTACTAATGAACAGTAGGGCCAGTAAGGCAGTGGAAAATAGGGGCACTTTGACAGTGTTTTCTATTTAATTCAGGGATAATAAATGCTTAATTATTTCCGGTTATTTATCAAAAGTGACATCTAAATCCCTGCATTAGAGAAATTTTCCAGCTTCGCGATAGTCTCATGAATTGCTTCTCCAAGTAATTACAGTTCTTGGCTTTGTACGGATTATCCACCTGCGGTTGTGACTTCCTGTGTCTAGAATCTTACAGATGTTTGGTCTGTCGAAGCATGAATAATGCGCCACCTTGTCAGAAAGGCAACAAGTGGATCTATCATTTACGATAAGATTACCTCATGGTGAAAGACATTCGGAACAAACAACTTGTCTTTTTTTTCACGCGACGACATCTTTTGATCGACTGCTCGTAGAAAGTGTAACGTCATGCAGTCAACGTCACTCACTTAAGCTTCCTTGGAGCACAGCTGTCGAAAGTATTAATTTGGTATCAACACTCTTGAATTGACAGTCAACCCAATAATGATTAATGAAGCGAGTTCTGTAGGATAGAGGAGACACAAGAACTGACTAGCCACATACGCTACAACGAGTACTAGCAAAACCAGCTTTTATTATTTTCCGAAATGATGCAATGGCCGTTCGTCCACAACCGTTGTTTCGAAACTTGAAAACCATATTGTTCTCATTTTTATAGAAGCAGTATGAAATGCTGAACACGTGTTATGTTACGTAGTAACTTCCCCCAGAACCCTAGCTCGCTTCACAGGCAATACCTGTCGGTGAATGAGGCGAGTCCCGTTACTGGGGATATGTAGGTCGTTCGACGTTACCCATACCTTAATAGATCAACTCCAGTGTGCTCTGGGGTGTTACAGACAGCACCCTTAGATTGTGATGGCTGCAACCCTCACCAACAACAGGGTGGGTTCCCACCTGGGGCCTCATTCGCACAACAGTCTGGCGGTGACCAGTTCCACCACAGTCAGCTTACCCAGGTCCAAGGCACTCAGTCGGTGCACCCTTTAGCTGCCCGTATGGTTTGCAGCTTTTGCAATAAAAATGGGCCTATATACTACGAGTGCCTGAAAAGGCGAAATTCCGTTCTGCCCTGATTGCAGTATGGGCAACACATTAAGGATAGCCGTACACAGAACGTACGGCCACAACGCATTCCCGGACCGCCAGCACAAAATAGCCACCACACCAGCAGAGGGAATCTCAGAAAAAAACACATCCGGGAATACACCAACCATCTGCTCCTAAAAACACCAGCAACATCGAACCGCTGGTCTTATAGCATCTGATGTTTGTGGCCGTAAGGCCACATGTGGTGCGGATACAGGGTAAGATGGGTAAAAACAAGGAATTCCCAATCTACACCAACCCTAACACGACACAAGAGACAAAAAGTCAACGCCAAACCATTTATATCTCCAGGGCAGATCATGGATGGCAGGAGGTCAAAAAGAAAAGATCAAGGGCCTGTGGCGGGGAAGTAGGGTGCGCCGGCGTATGACGCTGATTCACTTCCTTCCGCCATCATCACTATGAATTCCGCCGTACACTGTCCACCAAGAAGAAACAAAAAAACGAAAACACTTGTGGCTTGCTTGGTAGTCCTACTGATCTTTTATTTAATTTTATGATGCATCTATACAAAAATTATTAAACTGGTAACCGAATCTTAAATTTGTGTTTTACATAACTTTGAGTTCGCTGACGTGTGACGGTTCTTGCAACCGGCACTACTTACCTGCTCATCTACTATCAGGTAACCATTTTATAAACGTCCTATTTTCATAAAGGGCACGTGCTTACCTGCAGTGGTAATACCAAAAACCACGAAAAACCTGTGGAGCATAATGTCTGCTGATACGAAAAATACATCAGCAACAACAGACATTTCCTACAAGGGCATAGTTGTGCGAATCGCACCATGTACACCAAAGGCAAATCCGGTTGCATATGCAGCAATCAACACTGCCCAAAAGTATCAAAGAAATATCTCCTAATGTGTTTACTACATACTACAGGAGATATTTCTTCCTTTTTGTGGTCATCTATACAAACGATCGATCGACCACCCGTCCGACAACCGAAATTGTTGGCACCAGCCAAATGCCCTTGAAACACGGATTGATACAACATCGCGTGTTCGATATGATTCCCTTACATTTTCCATGCGCATAAGACAAAAGCATTTTCGCACACACGCGCATGGCGATTTATACCAGGGAACGCCGGTAAAGCGCGCCCAAGCAGCGTGAAGCCCACACAATGGTGTCGAGGTAACATATCCATTTATGGAAGTGGAAAGCACACGATCGGCAATAACGCCTTACGCACACGTTGATCGTGCAAATACTTCAACCCTTTTTGTAGTAGAGATACTCGCACCTGCTGCGAACTTTAAAGGGGACCTATGCTATGCCGGCATACTTGTGGACGCACACGATGAGCAGCAGGAGCAATCATCGTGTGTGTATTTCAACCCCTTTTGTGTTGAACAAAACGCAAAAGGGTAAATTACCAAATATGGTCATCGAGGCGATGATGGGATTTTGGTATCCTATCGCTTCGATGGACTTATTTAATCGCGCTTTGGTTTCCGTGAGGGCAGTTTGTGCCCTCACGTTAAAATACACATCTCTCGTGGGGCGTCCCAAGAGATTCGAATCGCGTCCTGGATTCCGTGGAGGCATGTCGGGCCTCCACGTTAAACTGAATATCATCGAATTGAAATACTGTGCTTACGTTCTATATTAATAAAACCATTTTAACTAAATATAACCGAATCGAAATACTGTGCTTACGTCTTATATTAATAAAACTATTTTAACTACATATCATCGAAGTGAAATACTGTGCTTACGTCTTATATTAATAAAACCATTTTAACTAAATATAACCGAATCGAAATACTGTGCTTACGTTATATATTAATAAAACTGTTTTAACTAAACATAATCGAAGTGAATACTGTACATACCTTGTAGTATATATTATTCAAACTATTTTAACCAAATATAATTGAAGTGGAATACTGTGCTTGCATCTTAAACTATTTTAAAGAACAATATAAACTAAGTATAAGAAAATTGGAATATAGTGCTTGAGCCGTTAACCATTTGGTGCGTAATAAAACTAAAGAAAAGAACAGAAACAAAGAATGTGTTTTATTCGCTTTTGACGGATAGAACCGTATCCGCCGCAGTGCATTCCACGAACCGATCTTCCGCTCAATTATCGACAAAGCCACAATCGAACGTTTACCTCCCAAGTTGGTGACAATAGCGTGCGCGACACTATGGTGGTAGGGTGTAGAACCCGCGCTAACGACAGCGAAAAGACTTTTACCCCATAGGCGTATTACTATTCACTGACCAGATGACGATATTGTCTACACTTGTATACTTGTAATTAATCACTTAATTCGTACTTGTTATTAGTGGCTCTAAAGGGTATTACTCTCGACTAAACTTGACACTCGGCGGCGTGCACACCCCCATATGATCGCGGCGGTTACCAGACGAATTCCAATGTGCGCGAGTTAACACCCCTAAAATATAAAATAGCTAACATTCCTGAAAGCTTAAGATAGGTAACAATCAAAACATAAAACACAGAAACTTCAAAATCTGTTCAACTAACTGTCATTCCCAAAACACGAACAAAAGAAAACGTGAACCACTGTATTTTAATAATAGAAACACAGGTACTTCAAAACCTGTTTTACCTAATAGATTCGAAAAATATAAATAGGGTTAAGTTCAAAATGTAAGACAAGAGATCCTGTCTGACTACGGACTCGAATACACGAGCTGCTCAAAGGAGGAACATAATAAAAGGAAACTAAATAAACAAAGACAAAGGTCTTTTCGTTTGAAAATATTTTCTCCAGGAACAGCACAAAATAACTCGCGCATTGAAGGTTGTGATGAGACTCGGCGATAATCATCACGTGCAGAGATAATCATCTTAGTATGGGAAATTCGGGTGCATTCGCTTTCACTGTTGTGATAACCGGATCCCGTAGAGGAGATCGTCATGGTACACATGTATATGTGTACGTCGGTTCTTTTCATGGGTCGAAGCCATGAAGGGGCATAATGTGCATCCAGGAGATGTGTGCTCGTTGAAACAAACAAAACGAATTTCACGGGATGCTAATGGGTTTCTGTTTGCTCAGTGCCGCTAGTCATGAGAAACAGATCCAGAAATATAAGAAGACAAGGGGGTCGGGTAGATCATTGTCTAATCTTGCAGCTGTAACGATAGTCGCAATACCCATGCACATGGTGCTAATTGGTTTTTGCGTATTCACAGGGAATTGGTGTTGATAGCATCGTTGGCAAGGGTAAGCATACCATACCTATTTGCATTTACTGATGCTGTATGGTTTAATTTATGGTTTAAGACGCGAGATTGTTTTGGTCCCTGTTATGATGGTTACAATGTATGTAAACCAAATCATTTTGTTCTCGGGAATTCGTCTAGGGGGAAATGCACTTGGTGCGATTGTAATGATTTTCTGTTTCACCACGGAAATATTAATATTTTTCGGCACAACACATATATAACCCACCTTTAAATCAAACACTCTTTTGTTTATTTTCACTAATCTTTATTTCTAGACAAACACACATATATATCACTTAATTTGGGTGTTAGGACTAACGTTATACATTCACAATTCAACGTAATTTATTAACTTAGACTTTATGTTTAAAATTATACCTTCACAAATTAACGCGACGTTTTTCCGCTTCTGAATTTTTCAAAGTTTCTTCAACAACTTAATTTGCAACACGTTACCACCTACTCCTTCATCAACTTCCTTTGTACCACGTTACAACCAACCTCGTCAAAAATCCAAAACCAACTCCACTCTCGTCTCTTTGTCTCGGTCAAAAAACCAGTTCCACCTTCGTTAGTGGTTTTCCCATTTTTCTTTTCTTTTTTCGAAATCTGTTCCTTTCGCCAGATCAAAGCATATTTCCTTTTTCCCGCCTGAACCTTTTTTCGGTATTAAACACAAAGAAAAATCAATAGTGTGTTTATTGTGCCTGTTGTTATCTTTAACCGAATGGGCAAAGATTTTTTCCGTGGGAATCGAATGAACGAAAGATCAATAATACCGAGGCGAACGTGCATTGTGGTTTATTGCCTATTGTTTGTTTTAACTTAATTTGTTAAAACGAAAACTGGCGCTGGTTGTTTTAATGGTTTTAGGTAACCATTTTTCTAAGGAGTCATAAAATTGCTGGCGCGCATTTTTATGATTCTCGTCGATTTTGTTTGGACGACGGCATCTGACCTGCACATTTGGCTCTTAGTGGTTTTTGTGGTGAACCCTTAGTTCAATGATTATATTGCGGTTTTTTATGTGTGCAAATTGGACGTTCAGTTCAATTTACTTGGGGCTTAATTGATTAGCGCAAATCGAACGTTTAGTTTGATTTGCTTGCCATACATTTATGTGGGGTCATTGGTTGTATGGCCTAATGTTTTTTATTTAGATAATGTCACATCCCTTAAGTGGATGTTCTTGGCGTGTATCGCCGTTAGTGGAGGACGCTGGCTCCACAGAGGTAAGTTTTATGGGATGGGTGGTTGTGGCCGTAACAAGATTGGGATTCCTGATAAGGTAAGAAAGAAATCTTACAGAGAATTGGTATGCGGAGAGAATGCATGAAAGGTAAGTTTTCTTTACAGGGATTTAAAGATCATAGATTTGGTCTCTTTAATGTGTGGAGCATTTTCGGGTGCCTAATGCGATTGCATTGTCGAAAACGTATGCGTCTGGGGATGAGGTAATGGGGGCTTTTAGGTAAGTGTACCGTGGGGTTTGGCGGCACCGCCACAGGCCCACTGAGATGCAGGCGACAAAGGCGGCAAACGCAGGAAACCCCGGCCAGAACACCGTCGCCCCAATCAAGGCCAGACCGGCTTGAGTTTTGCCGAAGTCACATCTCATTGATGCAAATTATTCCCTTTTCTCTGTTTTCAGATTTGTTCTCATGGCTTTTCAACCATGAAACAACCAATGTGCACACATACATGTGTATCTCTATGATCTCCTCTATGAGACAGGTTACCTACCCCCAAAGAGAGACTTCACGTTTCTCTTGGGATGGAAAATGCAGCCTTCAATTAAGAGAGCCAGTACCACTGGCCAAATATCCTCAGCCAGCGAATTAATATCATTGAGTCGTTCACCATCATCCGACCGAACCGGTCGGTTCGCCTCCCACTCTTCGTCGCACGCCGAGGATGCGTATATACCTTACTTCCTAATTAGTAGTTTTTTGTGGCAGTGCGTTGAATTAAACAAGTGAGATATCATAAACTCTTTGTAACCGTAACAAAAGTAATTAATCAAGTGAGATATCCTAAACTCTTTGTAAGCGTAACAAAAGTAATTAATCAAGTGAGATATCATAAACCCTTTATAATTAGAACAGAAATTTAAGCAAAATAAAACCAGAACTTATATTAAACTGTATAGCTGTGTAATTTACCCCTTGTTGTCGGTGTGTTGTGGAGTTCTGTTGCACGTTATCCGGTCGTTGTGTTCGTTGGAGCTTTCAGTGAATTTGACTAATTTATGATGGAGGAAGAAGGGGACCAGCCCCGTACGCCGGCGCAACCTACTCCTCCCCCACACCACTATTATACCGGGTCTATACTTCAGACATACCGCAGCCTCAATCACCCAAATACCGTAATGTTGAATTACACTGAATACACCATAGTCTACTCCAGCAGCAAGTTTGTAAAAGAGGCAAGAAACCGCATTAAGAACTCCCTCCCAAATCTATCAACATACTTTAATAAATGGAAAATTCCCCCAAATCCTGATAAAACCCAACTTATTGTGTTTAAGGGTAAAAATGAACGCTGCACAAACAACACCAGGCGCACCCACGATAAAATTAGACTCAAACTAAATAACACCCATATAAAATCTTCTAAAACTTTAAAATATCTGGGAATAACATTTTCCAATGACCCTTCATTTTCCATCCACATTACAAATACTTTACGTAAATCCGCAATACAACTGAATCTCTGTAGAAGAGTGATGTGGAAACTTAACGGTCTCTCCCACAAAGTCAACCTGCTCATCTATAAACAAATAATCAGACCCACACTCAGATACGCGTGTCCATTGTGGTATCATATAACATCCGGCCAAAAGGAGAAGCTATGCACTTTCGAAAGGAAATGCTTCCGGTTGGTCAATGGTCTCAACCGACAACCCAACCCTTACAAATATTATAATAACAGCTTGCCATACATCATCATCATCATCGGCACTACAACCGGGGACCGGTCTTGGCCTTATTTAGCAAGTCCTGTGGGTTGTTAAATTTTCCATAATGTTTGTTTTTTTCCGGGCAAGGTCATTAGTCTTGCGCCAGAGGCTCCCCGACGGGGAATCGAACCACGGTCTCCCGCGTGACATGCGGGTATACTAACCATTATACTATCGAGGAGATATGTATTAATATATATATATATATATATATATATATATATATATTCCATATACATGGAAAATTTAACAAGCCTCAGGACTTGCTAAATAAAGGCCAAGACCGGTTGCCGGTTGTAGTGCCGATGATGATGATGATATATATATATTTTGATACATTATACATATATTGATACATATACATTATACATTACAGGGCGTTGGCACCCCGGCTACAACTTACGACCAGCTAGCCTAGCTGTGAGTATATTATAACGCCCTACTCACAGGGCAATATATATATATATATATATATATATATATATATATACGTTGCCCTGTGAGTAGGGCGTTGTAATATATTCACAGCTAGGCTGGCTGGTCGTAAGAGGCGTCTAAAGGCCGAGTTGTAGCCGGGGTCCCAACGCCCTGCCGCCCGGTAAAATACCACCCCATCAAGCTTTAGGCTCCGTGAAATGGTCGGGACAAATCCCTGGCCACCTTTCGGAGCTCGGCTGATGGACCGGTTCGAGAACAGGGTGGTTAGGTAGTAGTCGGTCCCAAGGTGAGATACTACCCCGCCACTCTGTGCATTCCCCGATATCGTCGAGAGAAATCTTCGATGTTGTTTCGGATGTGTGGCTGATGGCCCGGACTGACATGGAGATAAGTCATGATGGTACCTTCTGATATAAAGAATTCCGGATGTAAACTAGTCTCCCATTCGGATTAAGCGGGGGACTATGTCGGGGGGAACATCATGCAGATATCATGATAAATAACGTAACTTTAAGAAGTTCGTCATCGTATAATCGGGCTCGCTCTCGAGGCTCTACCCGCGCTCGACTGGTGACGGCGTTTTGTAACATCAGGGGCACCGGTTTCACCAATACGAATGTAAACGCCCTCCACCAATATTTGCGAACAACGAAACCTGATATCCTTGCCCTAACTGAGACCTAGATCGATTCGTCACCCGCTTCGACATATGTCCGTTGCTCAGGTGAGGACTTACATGCGAGATTCCGTTTTAAGAGCAGAATCTGTGTTGTCGCGCGGTCCGATCTGGCTTGCCAGAGGATGGAGGAGTTGGAACCCAATAATATCGACATCATATGGTTGATGATCGTGCTGAGGAATTCTGTTAAATTTCTTTGTTGTCTTTATCGCTCCCCGAATGACGGCGATATTTTCGAACATCTTTCACATACCGTCGACTGGATACAGATCAACCACCCAACTTCTGAAATTGTTGTCCTTGGCGATTTTAATGTGCACAATTACAGCTGGTTGTTACATTCTAACAGAACCGACGAGGCTGGGAGGCTGGCGGAGATGTTTGCTGTAAGCCACAACTTGACTCAACTCGTGGGGGAGCCAACGCGAGTGCCGGATGCCCGAGGCGATTGTGCGAACACCCTGGATCTGTTTTTGACAGCCGAACCGAATATTTATACTGTAGAGGTTTCTGCGCCACTGGGAAACTCAGATCACTGCTTGGTATCTGTGGCGCAAGCACTTGCATATCAAGCGAATAGCTGGCCTAGGCAGCTTCGCCATGTATAGAAGTACGGGGCTGCTAACTGGGACGATTTGCGAGATTTCTTCGCATCCTTTCCGAGGCCGGAGGTGTGCTTCGGACATTCCGATGTTAACGCTTGCGCGGAGTCGGTATCAAAGATTATTCTTCTGGGGATGGAGATGTATATTCCACATTCCATCAAACGGAGTTCACCTGACAAACCGTGGTTCGACAAAAATGCGGACAGATAACAGCGGCCAAAAATTGAGCTTTTAAGCAATGGCGCTCCGATCCCACCGATGTTAGCAGAACGAATTTTGTTAGAATCAGGATCGCGTGCAACCAGGCCATTGATACCGCGAAGAGAGCTCAAAACGACAGAGTGATCAATAAACTTCTTCGGTGCTCGACTGGTTCGCGCTCCTTCTGGTCAATGGTAAAAGCTGTCAGCGGTAACTTCGTATCCTCCTCTTTCCCTACGTTGGTGACAGACAGCGGGACGTTAGTCGCGAATTCAAAGGCTAAAGCTAATGTGTTCGCGAATTTATTTTCCGCGAATTCAAACCTCGATTCCGGCCTTTGGGGGCCACCTGCGATCGGTACAGTCGTCCATACGGGATATGAGATTTCCTCCGCACACTATTCGACGCATTCTACATGAACTGAATTGTAGGAAGACAGTCGGCCCGGACGGAATACCAACAATAGTCCTTAAGAACTGTGCTCCAGAACTATCGCCGGTTCTTGGCAAACTCTTCCGCTTATCTTATGCACGGAGGACCTTTCCTCCCCTGCTGGCAAATCGCTCGAGTTCAGCCAATCCCGATGACGGGAAAAAGTGTCTCCTACAAAATTACCGTCCGATAGCATTACTGTCTATTTTATCTAAGGTAATGGAAAAAGTCATCAATACAGAGTTAGTTAACTATTTGGAGTGCAACGGACTTCTGAATGATCGTCAATACGAATTCCGTGGCAGGCGGTCCACGGGAGACCTTTGACACTTATAACCGATATATGGACATCTGCGATTGAACGGCATGGTGAGTCAAGGGCGGTCGCATTGAATATCTCCAAGGCTTTTGACCGCGTCTGGCACGGGGCATTGCTGAGCAAACTTCGTTCATATGGACTTTCCCAACAGCTTTGCGACTGGGCGAATAGCTTCCTTGAAAATCGATCGATCCGGGTTGTTGTGGACGGCGAGTGTTCGGATCTGTATCCTTTTAATTCGGGGGTGCCCCAAGGTTCTATATTGGCTCCAACCTTGTTTTTGCTTCACATAAATGATTTGTTAAAGACAACGGATAACAATATGTTCCAGTTTTGTGGATGATAGTACGCTTGTTTCCTCCTTTTCGAGTGATCGGCCGATTGGTGCTTCAGCGTCGCATCAGCTGAGATGTAGACAGATTGGCTATCTGTATCAGGATCTAGATAGCGTCGGGTGTACAGTCGCTATCACATCGAAGGCGCATAACCGAACTCTGTCTGTTTTACAGATATTATCATGGGTACTGTTCTTCGGAGATTCGTGGTATTGTTCTGCGCAATTTGGCTTATATGCGCTCCACAAGACAATCCGCCGGATCGCACCCGTTTGTGGTTCATCTCCCGACGGCGCGAGCATCCCTGCATCAGAAGTCGTTCCGTTACGGAGCGTGAAGCTGTGGAACCCCCTTCCCACGCGAGAGTTCCCGGTGCGCTACAACCTGCAACTGTTCAAAAAGAACTGCAACAGTTATTTGATGGCATCTCGGGGCGCCCACTCGGCGCTATAGGTTCGCCTCTCCCGAGAGAAACCTAATAAAAGAAATTAAAAAAACATACATATATATTAGGTGTACAACTTTGCTTCCGCCGTTTTTTCCGAAATTCGAGCATTTATTGTATAAAACTGGTTATACATTTATGATTCAAAGTATTGTCCATCGCTAGCCACTACTTTCTCCCATCTTTCGGGCAGCATACGAAACCATTTCTTCATATTAAAGCAGAAAATTAAAACCTCCCGCAAATGACGAGAATTTGGCTCGTAAGCTGACATGTTTAATCGAGAATAACTTTCTGACGCAGACACAAATCGACTAATATTTCGATGGCGTTATGTTTACAAATACCTAAGCTTATTGTATGACATCTATGATCTATTTATTTCAACTACCACTTACCGCTACGGCCATCTATTGCAAAACGGCGGAAGCAATATATAATATATATATATATATATATATATATATATATATATATATATATATATATATATATATATTGAAGTTCTTTAAGATTTCTTTTGAACATATCAATTGTTCCAAAACGACGACACAACTTTCTCTACAATAACCCGGAAAAAACTCTTAATGGAAGTAACGCTTCCATCTGTCAGTTATCCCAAAACATCTTATTGATGTGGTTGATTCTGGTGGAATTCAGGAAGCAGGGACAGCGATGGAGAACACTCTCACTGGTCTTTCACGTCAGTATTCTTCCCACAGTTGTTTTTCCATAACAACCAGCAGAGAAACTTACTGGTACAACGAACAAACAGGTCTACATATATATTGCCAAAAATATAACATCAACATTACTATCACTTTCACCTGTTCGTTTTCTTCTATACAAAAATTGCTTACAAGTAAGAATACACTTCCATCTGGCATCCCGAACAATCATAGTGAGAAATTATTCTTGAAATTAGATCGTAGTCCTGTGGCCGAGCTACAACGAAACGTACGCTAGGAATTCGTAGTTGTGTTTCACTAAGTCCTGGCTTCCAATTTTCCGGTTCCTTTGAATTTGAATACGAATGCTGTATGTCAAAGCATTGTTGGCAATTTCCAAAAATGAATCCTATGTAATCTCATTGACCAACCTCCTCCTTGAGCTGGGAACGAATGCTAACATCCATCGAGATAGTATCTCCTCGACACGCACATCTGCAGATTGTGCGTCAGCGTGACCACATTAGAACACTTCACGCTTCCGGAATTTACTCCGGAACATTCTCGAGTGGTAAAGGCATTGTCTTGCACATTGTAAACCGGATGCATCCACCCATAGTAACGCAAAGCCTGAAGGCCTCGGTGAGCAGTGGCCATTGACCACTTCAGCGGATTCACCGATGTTCCTGAATCCATCGCTGTTCCGTTGCGTTCGCACAGAACACCACATATTCGAAGTCTCTAGCTGCCTACTTCACCAGATTTACAGTTAAAATCGAATGGAACATTTGCCGAAGGGTCCTTCAAGGGGGTTTGCTCCTTGGGCGAGTGAACTAAATGAAAGGATGTGTTGAATGTATGCATTGTGGTCAATTCCGAACAGACTCGTCCACCAAACACTTGAAAAACGTCGAATATCTGAGCAAGGAGCTCTTGTAAACATTTAGTGATTGAACGTTTACAAGTGGCTGTCTCGTCATGGCCTCGATGTTGTCCTGTGCTCTTGGAAATCCAATCAAATTGAATCACGTTCGTAATTAAATTAATTAAATGTGTAAGTGGTAGGTGGCAACTGTGAACCACTTTGCAGTTCTGTGTTATTGATATCCTGGGGGAAGTGAAAATTGAAACTGTTAAATGGCCGCGCTGCAGTAAAGACTGTTCGGTCCTTTGTGTGCGTGAATATCCCATCATCGTAGGCAATTGAAACGACGTCAATAAAAGACACAATTTTCATACCCTTATGACAATTTTCGGCGTATCTTTTCTGCTCATCTAATCAGTCAAACGTATGCAATTTTTCAGCACATTAAACAAGCGCCCATCACCACTTGTGGACATAGACAGCGTGCCAGTAGCCACCGCTCTACGATGTACAATGTGCAATTACAAGGACCTAAACTGTTTGATTGCTGGACCATTGGGTCGCATAAACCCGAGTACGAATGGTTCCTTTTTCCAAACGAAGTCGTATGCGGTCCCCGTTTAACAGACTACACCCGTGCGACATGGAAGGCACATGAACGAGCTAATTAATTAATTGAATGGTTGACCAGTAACTAATTTATGGTATAAGGACAATGATGCTTTTTCTTATACTCGTCTTCAAGTTACAACCGAGATTCGTCTCGGACACTTGTACATATATTTGGGATTGAAATTAGAAAGGATGGCCACAGTGTGTTCACATGATTCAGCCGTAAGGGATTCAATTGTGTCTCGAGGCGGAAATTGTCGACGGTCTGAAGGAATTAATTTCATTTATGGACTCGTGGAAGCTATTTTTCTAGGTCATTGAACACGACAAATATGTTGATTGTGCGTGGGGAGAATTTCCAAAGTCCCATCGGGGTGTTTTGATTATGACAGATCCCTTATTTGCAACGCAACACTGAACTGGGGTGAATAGCTAGGAAATGATGCGCACTGACGAATACGCTTGCCCAACCATTAAATATTGTAAGCAAATAAGTGTTAATCAAGGACTATGACCAAGATATCCGCTGCGTCATTTGATTTCAACATCGGCTGCATTTGGAATTAGTTACTGCTGCTGTCAGTCGTAAGAAGGGCCTTACTCCAGAAATAAAAAAATAAAAAACGTTTTTTTTATAAAGTTGCTCTCTATATTTCAATAAAAGTAGATTTCCGATTATTCTGAAACAAAAATATAAAACGTGACCGCCAGATTAGGGGCCACTGCCCACAGGTAGCCCGCGAATGAAAATGCAGGCATTACAAGTCCACGGCACTTTGAATTGTTTGGGATTAACATGGTGCTTTAATGAAGGGGATAAAAGGCTCGTCAAGTTGAGGAACGACAACATATCTGCCGTCATAATTAATGGCATTCCTAAAATCGCTGACGCATACTAGTCAGCTAAATTTTAACCTTTTCCTTTTTATTGTACTAATATCTTTTATTTATTTAACCTTACATTTATTTATTTGTGATAGTAAAAGGGCCCGCTGCGTGTATGCGAGGCTGCGACCTTTTTTTCTGATCGATTAACTCTAACTTAATTCCTTTCGCAACCACTCCGGTTATACTCAAATTATTGGGGAAGAATTGCAAACGATGAAACTAATTTTTCTCCACTCAACCTGAGCCTTTTGCATTTATGTTTGTATCATATTAAATGTTATATAAAAAAGGACGTACTCAATTCTTGTGCCTTCAATTTAGTTCCTTATTGTTGAGGCTGTTCTTGTTGCTGGGGGCGTTCAATCTTGAGGCCCCAGTTGTGTAGTTTTCTCACTCGGTCGCGACAAACACGAAAAAACCGTTTCTGTAATCTATTTTTATTCTTCGGTGGCGTCACACGTTATAGCACGTCAATCGTAGCACGCGCGGAAACCATATGTACTCACTTCATCATCATCGACACCACACCGGGATCAGGTCTTGGCCTTTTTTAGAAAGTTTCTCCACCAGTCCCGATTTCGAGCCGATGTCATCCAGTTTGGCATTCTCAGGTTCTGAGTGCCCTACTCTACAAGGTCTGTCGCGCTGTCTCCTTCCATACATCCTGCCACAAAGGACTTTCTGGGTAGGCTCTTCTCCGCTCATTCGTACCGCCCACCGAGTCTACTGAGCTTGATTTTTCTTACAACATTAGCTTCAAGGTAGATCGCGTACAACTCATGGTTGCAGCGTCGCCAGAATCGTCCTTCCTCACATACGGGGTCAACAATTCTCTTTAAGACCTTCTTCTCGAACGCAGCTAAGAGTTTAGAATGCATTTTACTGAGCACTCAAGTCTCGGATCCATACATAAGTCTTGTACAGTAGTAGTTTAGATGTTCTGTAAAATTTCGGGATTTAAACAGCCTTGGTAGACCATAGTAGCCTTTGTTGGATTTGATCAGCCGTTCGCGTCTTTCTTCTTCTATATTGTTATCGACTGATACTATTGACCCAAGGTAGTTAAAGTATTACACTATTTCAAATTCGTGCTCCGCTATCCTGGTAGTTTGACCAATGTTAGGTTTTCTCTTCGCAGAAGTTGCCACCATGTATTTCGTGTTTCCCTCATTAATGTGCAGTCCAAGTTTTTGTGCCGCCTTTTCGATCTGCGTGAAGGAGTTCTGTACAGCCGTATCGGATCTACCAACGATGTCGATATCCTCTGCGTAGGAAAGTATCTGGCTGGAGTTGGTGATAATAGTCCTAGTTGCAACGCCAGAGTCGCGGATTGCTTTCTCCAACACCAGGTAGAAGAGGAGGCAGGCCAGTCCGCCCCGTTGGCCGAGTCTATTACAGGTGTTTATTAGTTTGGACAGCAGTCCCGCTATTTGTACTTGACCAGTTACGTTGGCCATGGTCAACCTACAAAGTCGTATCAATTTGTTTGGAATGCCGAACTTTCTCATGGCATTATATAGTTCTACTCTGACTATGCTGTCGTAGGCGGTCTTAAAGCCTATAAATAGATGAAATAATGGGATATTAAATTCCAGACATTTTTCCATCGCCTGCCTAAGGGTGAATATGTGATCAATTGCTGATTTGCCTGGGATGAAGCCACATTGATATTGACCAATGATGACTTCAGCGGATGGGGCTATCCGATCTTGTAGTATAGAGTAGAGTATCTTATAGGTGGTACTCAAAAATCTCATACCCTTATAGTTGCTGTACCACTGTAATATCTCCTTTCTTATGTATGGGGCAAATTATTCTACGACGCCAATTTTCCGGCATCTCCTCTTGCTCCCAAACGTGCACCACGATCTCATGAATTGCGTGATGTAACGCTATCCCTCCTTGTTTGATCAGCTCAGCTAGTATGCGACCCGCTCCAGGGGCTTATCTGATTTGAACTGTCTTATGGATTTTAATGTTTCCTCAATGCTTGGTGACGGCAACATTTGGTCTTGATCTTGCATTGGTGGCGTCTCCAATTCTTCTGTGAGCTGACCATTTAGCAATTCATTGGAGTGCACTTCCCATCGCTCCAGATTGGGTTCAGGATCGGTGATCAGATTACCTCTTTATACTTGCAATAAGTGCAGCGTGGTGTGTACCGTAACATACTGCGCATTATTTCCTAGTGCGTACCCCACTCTCTACTTTTCTCTATTTCACAGACAAGTTTTTTTTTCCAGGTAATTTTGATTTGTCTGTGGAGTCTTTTTCAGATGTTTTAAGGTGTTTGTATTACTCCCCGCGCACCCGCGTCCTATGAGACTACTGCGTTGCCCGGTATGCAGCATTCATACGTTCAGTCTCTAGTTTGCACTCATCATCAAACCAGTCGCTCCGATCTCTACGAATACTGCCTAAGATGGAGTTGGCAGTACTAATGACAGTATTCTTAACCCTCGTTCAAGCCCGCCATTCTGGCCCCAGGACTTATTCTCCCTACATCGAGCTCTCCGAGGGCGAGTCTTAACGCATGAGCAAATGTGTTACTGGTGTTCTCATTACGTAAAGCAGCCGTGTTGATCCGAACCTTATCCGCGGATGCAATACACCTCCGTAAGGCAATCCGCGCTCGGTAAACATTGGGCGAAATGTGGATGCGGAATCGGCAGACGAGTGGTATGTGACTTTGGCGGTGGTTGAGAGTGTGTGATCTGTGGAAGATGGTAGACTTCGCACCAGTTTTGAGATCTTCGTGTGAGCTAGTGCTATTTCTTCGGCGTTATGATTCAGTTATGTAAGGCAGTCCCCTACAAAAAAATTTACTCGTGGATGTTGCACCATGATAACGTCTGTCGCATAACGCCATCAATATTTTGCAAATTGTTCCCCAATAACAGAACGAGTACTATTCAACAGTCGCCGAATTCACCAGCTCCTTGCAATTTATTTTTGTTTAATCGAGTCAATAAATTACCACGGAGAATGCGTTTTTGTAGCTGAGAGAAAATAATGGCAAAATCGGAGACGATCCTATTCTAGTACGGTTCGCTTCCGTGCTTCTTGATCAACGAGGAAGAGGAGCGAACTATGCATCCTGAATGGATGCTTGTTGTTTTTTGTTGAGTCATGGTTACACTATGGATACGTGCATACACGGCCGCGTCTTGGTTTCACTTGGTAGTCACTATAGGATGAGCCGTCCATGTACAGGAGAAGAACGTTTTCAAAACCCGAGAACAAGCAAATCACAACACACTGGAAATGCACTATTTTTCATTCTATAATGTCATTTAACACAGCGGACCACAACATTTCAAAGGAAACGCTACAGCCATAGCCATAGTACAAGACAGACTAATTATATTAGAGATCTCTTTATTCTTAGATCATCACTTCCTTCGCGATATCAACTGACTACTTTCTCCTCGCGCTACAAACTGACTACTTTCTCGTCTACTTTTCTTCTTCCTCGAAGTCTCGGACACATCGCCCCTTATCGCAGATCCTTTTTGAGGTTTTTTGTTATCCATTAGCGTGCCTGGGTAATGTAAATAAGAGTTTATATTGCACTTTAAATGGAGTCAGAGTTCATGAAAAATGGGTGAGAATATCGATGGGAATTTGGGTCTATATGTTATATTTAGGTTGCCGGAATTGTGTGTCGGCGGATCAAATGAACATGGGTTTGTTTGGACACGTCTTAGATTGTACATACCATGCATGTGAACATATGCATTGTGATGTTTGAATTTTCGGAATTGAATTCAATGTTCGACAATTGAACGTATGGCTCAATTTGCTTGACGTTGAATACAACGTAGATTTGGGAGTATGGATATATGATATTCGATGGGAATTCGATTTGTATCCATTATGGATATGGGAGAAAAGGAACACTACACTGTGGGGTAGGTAGCCGTGGCGCCAGCATGGACGCGAGTTCTACTAGCAACCCACCACTTTCACTGTCACAAAGGTCCGCTGTTCGGCCGGAAGAAAATCAAAACTAGTCCCAAATCAATTTTTCACTAATTGTTCCGGTACCGCACACTGTTCACCCAAAAAGAGCCAAAAATAAAACACTCGTGGTTCTTAATTAATTTTTAGTTTATTTCCGACGTGATTATCTTTGTTCTTAGCCGTTACTAAATATGTTAGTGTTTTAATACTTCACTTAGACTTATTCTTTAATATTAATTTGATTTTTTTATGAATTTCAAACACGGTGAAGCACTTCCTTTTCACACGACCTACGCTTCTCCGCCGCGCGATGGAGACCGGGAGCGGCAACGACCGTGCTGGTCTGCAGATCTAAATGGACTCAAAGATTCAACCTTCGTTTGGGGTGAGTTTGTGGTGTGGTGGTAAATATCCTCTCCACTAAGGATATGTATTTACTTACCACCAGAGAAACGTAACGTCTCTCTTGGTGGAATAGAGAACCAGATCTCGTAATGGAGATCATGGTAGTATGTGTGTGATCGTTCAGTTCTGTGTTGTTTACATAACGCTTGCTGGTCAAAAGCGAAACGAAACCTAGACAAGGGATACAGACAAAGAAAGAAGCGACCTAATGCATGGTCGGGTAATGAGGGTCGGCTGAGTAAATAGCAGCCACTCATTAGATGCTAAAAGGGATTGAAATAATGGAGATCGTATATCGTATCTCTGCCGACTGGGAGAATCGGATTCTTTTATTTGCATATGTTTATGCTATTGAATCCAATCCGACGGCTAAGCGCGACGTCGGTGATTGTTTGAAGATTCAAACAAAGAAATATTTCCGAGAGAAGTACTTGCAGCTGAATCAATAGTTGCAAGTCTTCGGAAAGTAATTTAGATGGATACACAATGACGGTTGTGTATACCATCTGTGTCAATTATGCATGGCATCTATAGCGACGCCAGGATCGAACTATAGTGTGAATATCTACACTAATTGGAAATTCGGCTTTTGGTCGGTAATGGTGAGATGCATTGATACATGTATGAATGCCCCTATAGGACAAATTCTTTGCAGGCATTTTCAGGTAATGCATTGAAAGCATTAATTATCCTTGGGAAGGAAATGTTTTTGCTGCGGGGAGATTGTTGGTGTGGGGAGGTTGGAATTTGCCTGGCAACCGAAGGTACCGAATGGGTTTTGGGATCCCTGAAAAGGTAGAAAAGAAATCTTACGGGCAATTGTATGCGAAGAGATGCATGAAGGGTAAGTTTTCTTTTACAAGGACTTTTAGGTTACAGATTTGATCAATTTAATGCGTGAAGTATTTAAGATGCTAATGCGATTGGATTAGTGAAGTTATGAGATTGGGTGGAAGTTATGGGGGTTTTTCAGGTAAGCGAACAGTGGGGTTTGGTGGAACCGCCACAACACTCTTACCATACCCAACGCAGAGTATAAAAACAAACCTCGGGGAATAAATAAACTTCTGCCATAAATGCGTTGCACTCAACGAGAAGTACTCTGAAGGGGATGACATCAATTTTCATATGTAAAATTGTGTGTTGCATTTTCTGAATAAATTCTATGCATTTTTTGGTAAAGGAGTAATACCGTTCGGCTCACATAGAATGTTTTCATTATAATATTTCGTTCAATTATTGTTATTAATACCAAAATGTGTTTTCATCTGGAAAATGTAGAAATAAAAACAAGCACCTTTTTTTTCTCTTTTTCCATCGTCAAAGAGTAATTCTATGTGAGCCGAAAGACGATGTAATTAGAGAACCCATCTTCGTGATTTCTTATACACCATCCACCTTTTATGAAAAATCATAGTTTTCTTGCATGTGTTGTGTGCGGGACACGTCTTCTTTGAAGTGCCTTTTCCTTGTGTTGCGTTGGCTTTTTTTTCCCTAAAGCGGGTGTAAACGCTAAATTTGTTTGTGGTCTTTGCCGTTGACTGAAAACAATGGCAAATCTGAATGTGGTTGAAACTGAAAGGAATTACCTCAATTGGTTGGATCGAACAACTCTTCTTTCGATCGTAGTCCCCCAGTTGTTGGACTCTCTGGGGTTTCCTGATGTTGCTCGACTCACGGGAAAAGGCTGTTACGTTGCTAACCAAAGGACCGACAATTAATAACAACCACAAGAGTGAGAAACAAACACTGATCGAATATTAATTAATGTTTTGTTTATTATTTACGCTACACACGACAAGTAGAAACGGGTTTGCAATGACAGCTCATTTAAATATAATTGAAATGTCAGCTGTTTGCTGACATTTGTTTGTCATGAGAGCATTTCAGTGGTGCCTGCACCAGTGTTGCCATCGAGTGCTGCTCCGTCTCCAACATCCCGCCCACCTTGAACTGTCGGTTCAACCGTCTCATCTTCTGCCACCATCTCCTTAATGCTGCCAGGAAAGTTTCACTGGACAGCTCGCTGATAGGACCTCCATAATCCACGTCGGTGTTACTAACTGGCCTTGCGGGATTAATCCGACTGGCTGGTAATGCCGCCATTTGTTGAGCTACCACCCGTCCCTTGTGACGGCCGCAAATCGTGCACTCAGCGATGACCCCCGGGACAAGTCTTCGACTCCCTATGATCCAGTGCCGGGAGTTCACTGCGGATAGCAGTAACCGGCTTCCAACGTGCATCAGTCTCAAGTGCGAATCTCTCACGATAATCCTTGCCAGGTGATGTTGCCGATATAAGATTGGTGGATGTCGGCGTTCGTATTCCATCTTTGCTGCTTCTAGTCTGCCGCCCACCCTGAGGGTACCTTGGTCATCGATGAATGGGTTGAGCGCAATCAGTTCGCTTTGTCTTGATACTTGCCTTCCCCCTCTCATGGCCGTTACGTCCGCCTTCCGCCACGCTAATGTTCGTACCGTTCGAGTGAAGCTGGAGACTCTTCTTGTTATAGACATCTCCTCTTGCTGTATTACGAAATACGATGCCCTTCGTTCCTCGAGATCTACCGGTGTTCCGGTGTCCGCCTCTCGGACTTGATGAGTGGGCGTCCGGGGCAACTTCAGCTCCTTGTCTCGCGAAAAGCCCGGCCCTCGCCACCACAGCTCTGCTCCGGCGAGCTCCTTTTCCTTAAGCCCCCTTGATAAGTAAACCGCTGGATTGGGCGCAGTCGGTACATAATGCCACTGGCCCTTTGGCAACCATTCCAAAATGTACGACGAACGATTTGCGATGAATGTCTTCTACCGCCCGGGATGATCCGATAGCCATTGTAGTACTACCGTGGAATCTGTATATGCGAAACATTGAACCTCGCTAAGTTGAAGCGCCTTCCTCACGAACAAAAAAAGCCGAGCCAAGAGCTGAGCGCCACATAACTCGAGTCTTGGGAGTGACACCTGCTTGACTGGGGCCACCTTTGCCTTTGCTATGATGATACGTACTTGAGAGGCACCGTCCTCCTCAAATCTGACGTAGAGGACCGCTCCATACGCCTTCTCACTTGCGTCCGAAAATCCATGTAACTGAAGGGTTTTCGGATGTCCCAACCATCGTGGGATCTTCACCGACTCCAGCACTGGCAAATCCTTCGAAGTACTCCTTGCACTCTCTCCGGATCTCTTCATCCAATGGTTCATCCCAATCGACACCTCTAAGCCACAGTTTTTGCAATACCAACTTGGATCATATAGTCTGGAGACGTGTGACAGGACCTTCCTCTTCGTGAGCGATGATACCTCCGGAATGTTCTGCACCTTGTAGCTCAAATAGTCCGGTCCGGGATGCCAATTCACACCAAGTAGCTTCGTTTCTTCGCTCGTGATGAACTGGTACACTTCTTCAGAACCCGGTGAGTCGGCGGACAGCCAGTTCAGTACCTTGTGGCAATTTGATTTCCACTTACGTAGCGGGAATCCGCCGCCTTTAAGAACCTCCGTCAGTTGATTCACCAACTGGATCGCCAATTTGGTTTGGCCCTTTGATTGGTGTGATTGGTGTGGTATAGATTGCTGCCCCATAGGTTGTGGGGCCAAAGACTGTTGCGGAACAGATTGCGGCTGCATACTTTGCTGTGTCCTATGCTGTTGTGGCACAGATTGCTGAGTCATAGGCAGCGGTTAGGTTTGATGAGAGACAGGCTGCTGTGTCACAGATTGTTGTTGTCCAGATTGCTGTGGCACACACTGCTGTGCCATTGATTGTTGTGGCATGGATTGCTGTGACACAGACTGCTGTGGAACAGACTGCTGTGGCACAGACTGCTGTGGAACAGACTGCTGTGGCATAGACTGTGGTGTTAAAGATTGTGATGCCGTCTGCTGTGGTACAGATTGGTGTTGTACCGACTGCTGCGGCATAGACTGCTGTACAACCCAACTGAACCTCTGCAGAAAAGTCATGTACAAACCGAATGGTCTCTCTTCCAAAGTCAAATCACTTATCTACAAACAAATAATCAGACCCACTCTCACATATGCATGCCCGATATGGTACCATATCACACCCGCCCAAATGGAGAAGCTACGCATTTTCGAAAGGAAATGCTTCAGACTTATCACTGGCCTCAACCGACATCCTAACTCCCACAAATATTACAACAGTAGTTCGCTCTACTATGCCGCTAATATTGAACGCATAGATCGACGCTTCCTCGAGCTGTCCATCAAATTTATCGAAAATCTTCCCAATAATCCCAATCCGATAATAAATGCGCTCACATCGACTCCGTCAGACAACCGAACTGCCTACCCGAACTGTCTCCACACCAGAACCCTCTTCACCTCTGGCAGGTTGGTCAACAACTCCAATGAGATCGTATAACACAATACTGAACTCTCACCTCACCAGTTTAAATATTGTAATATACAACCCTTCTCTAATATCTTGCGTTTCAACGACCAATCGGAAAGTGTTCCCCCAACCCATATCCCCGACTCATAGTACCCACCCTAACCCAAATTCCACCCATCAACCACTATACCTCCCGCCCCACCCTATTCTAACTTATTGTAATAATAATAGATTTAATAATTAGATAAGCTAGGCTAAGCTAAGTTAAGTTAAGTTAAGCAAATTAGTTATAGGTTAAGTAAATAATTATATCCTGGTTTTCTGACCTTTTCCAGGAAGCCCCACCTACTCCTATCTTGTCCACCCATGAAATATATAACTTTATAATAATGTTTGAAAAATGTACTAGCAAGTATGTGTAAACGATTAAAGCTAAGATAATTATAAGTTATCTGTATTACTTATTGTAACAAATCATTTATGGTCAATAAATACAGAAATGTAAAAAAAAAAAAAAAAAAATAGACTGCTGTGGCATAAACTGCTGCTGAACAGGTTGCTGTGACGTCGATTGTAACGGCACAGCTTGTTGCGAACCAGACTGCTGTGATATAGGTTGTATCGGAACAGATTGCTGTGGCATAGATTGCTGCGCCACAGATTGTTGCGGCAGAGACGGTTGGGGCATTGGTTGCTGTGTTAAACGCTGTTGCGTCATGGACTGCTGCTGAATATTTTGTGGTTGCAACGATTGTGGCTGTTGCAAAGGTTGATGCTGTTGCAGTGGTGCTGGTTGTGGTTGCTGAATTCGTCCATCATTGGCGAAGCCGTTTGTTCCAGGGGACGGAGGCCCAGGGCCTTGGACTTCTATTGATGTGGAGGCATGGAGAGAGCCGCCCACCCTGAATTGGTGATGGGTGTATTGATGATGACGAGTGTTCCGTCGCTGGACGGTATCGTCCGATGGGATGCTGCCTATGGCATGTGAGGCCGCAACTTTGAGTGAATAACTGGTGTAGATCGAGTGCTGCATTTGCCCATTCGTCGGAGTCCCTGAATTTGAATAAGGTTGTGAAGATACCTGATAAGAACTCTTCTTACTTGAGAGTTTATGTACGTTGTGCGCGTCATTGTGTTTGTGACACCAGAGGAATAGGATTGCTGAGTTATATTAGAAGCAGGTGGTGAATTATAATTTTGGAAGTTTTGCTGCTGTGGTTGTGTGGAAGATAATGGAGAAACACCGAGTTCACTTCCCCCTTGATACACCGATCTCGGAACATAAGGAGCTTGCTGATAATTCGTATTCGCAGCTTTACCGTTGCCGATATCGTTATATGTAGGAATATTTATTGGCAGTGTAGAACTTTGCGTTGGCTCTTGTTGTTGCAACGCCTGTAAAGTTGTCGGAACACTGCAGGTCCCCCAGCCATTACTGCTCAGAGCGTAGTCATTTGATTTACAATGAAGTTTGTTGGCTGAAACGGGCAACTGTAATATGGTTCAGTGCCGTTCATTTGCGATTAACCTTGTTGCTGGTAGTCCTCGAAGGTAGGCACGTCGATATGCCTCAACTTGACCGGTCGGCTTGTCTCTCCACTCGTGGAATCCGTTGCTGTCGGTTCCGTTGACCGCGTAACCAATTCCACCAAGCTGTTCATGAGCTTCTGGCTGGCGTTCATGGCGTCAAGCAGCCTCTTCATTCCTGGTTGCTCCGCTGTTAACGTTGTAGTAGTTGCCATTCCCAGGGTGTCTCCTGACGTATCTAATGCGATGGAACCTGTGCCTGTTGCCATGGTCAACCGCTGGTTGAGCTTGCTTTGCAGCGAAAAGTATCGCTCCTCGAATTCTGCTCGCTCTTCGATCTCCCTGTCGATGTTCAGTTCCGGGTCGTTCTCTTCGATACATTCCTGAAGGTTCTCAAAAGATTTGAATGAGTCCTCCAATTTGCGCAGTTTGCTTGCGACTTCCTCCCTGGTCACCTCCTTTGACTTGTCCGCGAACTCCTCCAACCGCGTGAGGTTTCCCTTGATGACTCTTCGTCTCCGTTTCATTGTCGGAACAGTCATGTTGCCGGTAGTCATTGCAACTTAGTTTGCCCCTTTTTCGATGCTTGTGGATCGAAGTGCCACTAGCTACTTGATTCCGATTCTTGTGGATCGGCTGTAGGTTGGCCTTAGGCGTCTACGCAACTGAGTGCGCTGCTGGTTGTGGCTAGCTTTAATCGGCTGGATGACCGTCTGTCTTGTTGCTTTGCGTTGCGGTTGAAACGCTTGGGTCACACGTTGCACTGCAGGAGAGGATGTCCAATCAGCAGTTGCTGTGTTTACCTCGGATCGTGAATCCTCTAATAGGCCGTGACGTAAGAATCTGCAACTCGTTTGTCCACTGCGAACTGGCAGCAGTGGATTGGATCCACAGACTGGATCCGGCTCAAAGGACCAATTTGTAAACGCTGAATTTGTTTGACTGACAATGGCAAATCTGAATGTGGTTGAAACTGAAAGGAATTACCTCAATTGGTTGGATCGAACAACTCTTCTTTCGATCGTAGTCCCACAGTTCTTGGACTCTCTGGGGTTTCCTGATGTTGCTCGACTCACGGGGCAAGGCTGTTACGTTGCTAACCAAAAGACCGACCATTAATAACAACCACAAGAGTGAGAAACAAACACTGATCGAATATAAATTAATGTTTTGTTTATTATTTACGCTACACACGACAAGTAGAAACGGGTTTGCAATGACAGCTCATTTAAATATAATTGAAATGTCAGCTGTTTGCTGACATTTGTTTGTCATGAGAGCATTTCAGTGGTGCCTGCACCAGTGTTGCCATCGAGTGCTGCTCCGTCTCCAACAGCGGGCACAAAAGGGGGTTTGAAGTACCCTTAAATGTCAGAGCACAGTGCGAACGGATGGAGACGAAGCGGATAAGAATTGAATGCCTGGACATTATAACGACGAGGAAACACATGATCAAGTCGAGCATTCCACATTCGTGTGGTTCGGCTAAAAATTGACTCTCTGCATTTATTTGTGCCCCTGAAGTCGACTTTCAATGTGAACCGATGTGCATTCACAGATTTACGGGTATCGCGGGAAAATGTAAAACTGGGCTAACCCACAATTGCAGCCGCAACAATGAGTCTTAAATTTTGTTTTTATTAATTTTTTTTAAGGTGTACACAAATGAATAGAAAAAAAATATCGTGTGTCTTAAATATTTTGAAAAAACAAAAAAAAAAATTTCGACAAAATGGCCTTCATGGTCATCACAGTAGTCTGACCCCTTAACTAAACAGAATTCATCTCTATAGCTCTCGTCAGTTTTGCAAACCGTTAAAAAATTAACCAGTTGCACTGATACCAGCCACTATAATCCTTAGCTTCAATAAAATATCTAATAATAATAAATAAATAATCTAAAATCATTAAAGTAATAAGATGGTAATCTACTGATTATGTTTCAACTGTGGTGGTGTTATGCTAATAGCTTAGTTTACCAACCAAGAACACCATGAAAACGGCATTCTCATTTCAATTAATTAGTCCCTCCTTCAGTTGTTTCGTTGTCGAAGACTAATGACGTCTCGACATCGAATTGCTATCATCCATCGGAGCTCACAGTATACAGATCACAACTTTTACCACTCGTCAAACAACATCGGCGCTCAAAGACATCATCTACCTAAATACCAGATGGTATATTAGGGTGAATAGTACAAATTATCCTTCGAAAATCTTCCAACTCAATCAGGCTCAACGTCACTTCCTCTTCGTTCGAATTGCCAACTCGGTGGGAAATAATTTGGCCAGGGTCGGTATTAATTGTCTGAACTAAACATCAATAAGACAGTCAGCTCTGGACATCATCGACGTTACTGTCACTCATTAATGTCCATCAAAGTTGCGTAGGACAATTGAAAGAAAACACTTCCCTCTTCATTCCGCCGACAGACCAGACAGTTAGTGCAGAAAAGAAAGTCACGATAGCAGTTTCTACAGAAGTTTGTCCATTGAGATAGCTCCAATTAACCGTCTACACATCTGAAATCCCTTCTCTTGATAAAGGCTATGTTACAAGTACCTAAAGTATGGCATTGGGTTTCATTAGCAACAATAAAGCCTCCCCTTTTTCCAGGACTCGTCGGAAAGTCTGTATGACGATTGCGTAGCAGACGACTGCTTTCGGTGTTCAATAAGAAATTTAATACCAAAGTCAAAGTAGTTGCAACCAAGAAAGGAGAATGGAATTCCTCCCACTTTTCAGTTTCACTTGCAGCCGCCATGGATAAAACTCGTGTCTAAGCGAATGTGCTTCATATGATAGAGAGAAATTAACCTCTAGTGTGCGAATGGATTTATCTATTTTCGAAAAGTCATGAGTCACTTAGAGATCGATCAGACTGCAACATTGCCACCCCAAGAGTCAATTTATTGATAGACTGTTATGCTGTTCGTTGTGTCCAGCGCACGTATCCGGTTACCCAATTTAATGCAAAGCAAATTGTTATACATACAAGAGGAGAAAATCGTCTTAAGTCAAGCTAGTACTCCGTTGACGTTGACTGGATGTGTTCATATAGGAGATTTTCTTACTGAGTTTATATCAGCGTTTTTCAAAGTAGATGTAATAGAAAGGCGATATTTCTCTTCAACAAATGAGACACAGTTGCTGTGGCGGTTAATGTAAAACTGATATTAAGACCACCCTCATGACATAAATATTTCTTTTTAAAATCAACTACTAAAGATAGTTTTTCGATATGTTAAACGCCTAATCCTTATTTCAGGATGCTGTGTCAAAGGGGATAAGCAGATAATGGGTTGCGGAGAAATCCCCAATTCCCCAAGGTGCCGCATAAAAAATGCCACAGGACTAAGACAAAGGATTTCAAACCGAACTAGTTTGATGAATAGAATGTTTACGTATTCCTTACAATTGTAACCGCTAGGTAGTCCCTAATTTGACTCACACAAACCGATTCTTTTTTGAAGGAGAAAACACATTCCTCTTAAGCCTACCACTCATTCTACCTTGATAACCACAGATTCAATAAATTACTAACATTGTTACCACTCCTTCGGGTGGATCCTTTAGAGCACACCCCGTTGACTTTTCCCAATTCGGTTTCCACACGAATTCGTATCGACATTTTGAAATTGTCAATTTTTCAAATCACTCTTCCGTTCATTTGAATCACTTCAAAGGATATTAGCTAACATCATTTTCCGTCTCCCACCACCTGTTTGGTCGGCCGCTATTATAACTAGCTACCTGCTTTGGTCTTAAGGACAAAATCTTTTCAGGTCACACAAATAAAAAAGGATTTTTTATTTAATTTTGGAAGGCTGTTTGTCAAATCCCAAACTGACATGAATCTTCAGTTTTTGTGTTGATCCTTTATTTTTTTGAAGGCTATGACCACTAGTCACCAGATGTTCATCAAACTGTCAAGAATGTCAAATAATTGTAGACATAAAAAGGATTCCTGTGTAGACAAGCGAAGAAAGGATACAATAAATTAATTGATTTGGTCCTTTGGTTTTGTTGACTATTTGCGGACAACTGTCGTACAACATTCGGAATGTTGTGAACAGACGAAATATTCGCGTGAATCCTCTGCAATCAATTGTCATAATCGGCTTATCACAGCTGACTGACATTATGTGTTTGATTTATTCTTCCTTCTATCGAAGTGTGGATTGCTTTGAGTCCTTCGCATGAGCTCAGAGGTTTTAAATTATAGAGCAAGAGTCGGGTCAATAAAATATTGGGACAGAAAGTGAAATGGAGTTGGCCGGAAGTAACAAATATAGAGTCCTGGGAAAATATTCATGAGGATTTTCGGATTTAAAAAAAATTCAAATACAAATCAAAATTTAATTGAGGAGTTAAAAGCTTTCGAAAGGATTGTGTCGCGTTTTCTTTTTTACATACACCGTGTGCATAAAAGGGATTTTCGGGTACATTAAAATGTCAAAAATTAGAAGAGGAAGGCGAGGGTAAGGAAAGAGAATATCGATGCTTAACTGTTAATCGTTGACAGATAAAAAATATGAGGAAGCACACAATTTCACATTTGTATGATTCGGCCTTGTATATTTCCGCTCTTTTGACGTTTTTTGCCTTTTCACGAGCCACGTGTACAAAAGATATTATTTATTATTATTATTTACTGGCCTGTAGGAACCCGGAAGTTCATGACCTCACCGACTCGGCTTCGCCATCGTTCTCTGTCCTGGGCACTCTCCTTCCACGCTTGACCATTCGATCCGATCTCCTCAAGGTCAAACCAAACATTGTCCTCCCATCTCCGTCGCGGCCGTCCTGTCGGTCTCTTCCCCGTTAGTTTACCGTCAAGAATTCTATGCACGGTCCTATCATCGCCCATTCGCGCTACGTGTCCGGGCCATCTTAATCTTCGCGACTTGATTACTCTCACTATTGTAGGTTTGCGGTATACCTCTTCCAATTCGTGGTTGTGCAGTTTCCTCCATTGTCCTAACTCCTCGTCATTTTTACCGCCAAATATACCCCTTAAAACTTTAATACGCGGAATTTGTTCTCTTCCCGTTTTGTGAGAGCCCATGTTTCGCATCCGTATAGAGCAATCGGCATGATTATGGTTCTATAGACACGGAGCTTTATATTACGTGATAGCAGTTTGGATTTTAAGAGTTTACTGGCTGCATGCCAACTAGCGTTGCCGGAATGTAATCTTTTGTTAATTTCCTTTGATGTTTCGTTTCTGCTCGTCAGTATCGTTTCCAGATATTTAAATTCTTTGACATTTTCAAATATCTTGACCCTGATGTTTATATGTGTTCTCTGAGGTCCACCTGCTCTCGTCGTAATCATGTATTTCGTTTTGTCTTCGTTTATTTCTAGGCCCACCTCTTCTGCTGCTTGCATGATGATTTCACAGTTTTTACTTATAGTTTCGAGATTATCGCTCAGAACGGCGATGCCATCCGCATACGCGAGCACTTGTGTGACCCCGTTCAGGGATGATCCGGTCGTGTTGTACCTTTCTGATAACATACTCGAGGACAAAGTTAAAAAGGCATGGTGAGAGGCCATCCCCTTGTTTTAGTCCGTCCCGGATTTCGAATGGTTCTGAGAGGTGGTTTTCTATTCTTACTCGCCCTTTGTTTTCGTTCATGGATATTTGAATGAGTGCGGCATATTTTTTCGGGATCCCCAGCTCAACCACAATATGGTAGAGTCTTTGCCTTGCGACTGAGTCGTAGGCTTTTTTGAAGTCCACGAACAGTTGGTGAACCGTCTCTCCGTATTCCCACTTCTTTTCCAGCAGTTGCCTTATTGTGAACACCTGGTCGCTTGTTGACCGGTTCCGACGGAATCCGCATTGGTAGTCTCCCAATATTTCTTCTGCGTATGATGTGATTCTTGCCAGTATGACATTTGTTAATATTTTGTATGTGTCTGGGAGCAATGATATTCCTCTGTAATTTTCGCAGTCAGATCTGTCGCCTTTTTTGAAAATGGGGATGACAATTGAGGTTTTCCAATCTTCCGGAATGACTTCCTTGTCCCATATTATATTAACCAGTTGGTGGATCTTTCGAGCGGTTGCCCCACCTCCATGCTTCACAAGCTCTGCCGGTATGCAATCGATTCCGGGAGCCTTGTTGGTTTTCAATCGATTTATTGCGTCTACAACTTCGTCGAAAGAGGGCTCTGGGATCTGGGGCTCGGCTGTATGTACGTCTGGTGCGTTTATTTGTGGTTGATGGGTGCGCACATTGAGCAGGTTTTCAAAGTACTGCTTCCATCTTGTCACGATATTGTTTGTTTCTGTCACCAGACAGCCGTTTGTGTCTCGGATTATTTTGGCTCTCCCCCGGTAGCCATTTCTAATTGAATTTATGCCGGCATATATACCTTTGCTGTTCTTTGCTCTGGCATTTTCTATCATTTTTCCAATCCGAGTCTTTTCCCATTCGCGTTTTTTGCGCTTGAAAAGCCTAGTTGTTTCTTTCCGAATTGTCGCGTATCTTACTGCGTTGACTTCATCATATGCTTCTAAGTGGATCATTCTGAGGCGTTTACGTTCTTCGATCTTTGCCCTGCACTCATCGTCAAACCATGGTTTGGGCTTAGTTGTTTTCTTAAAGCCTAATACCTCTTGGGCTGTTTGTTTGATTGTGTCTCTGATCGATGCCCATTTAATGTCCACACTATTGGCTTCCTCTTCCTCACTACTGTCATTCTCTAGGATGCTAAATCTATTCGTTAGTTCAGCTTGATATTCCGTACAAAAGATATTACAGAACATAATGTCAAATGCCAATGGAAGCAGAAAAAGAGACAACAGATAAAGAAAGGATGTGTCAATGTACACAAGTTTGGAAAGTATATTACACGAACAATGACGAGGAAACCCATCATTAGAGAAAATGTTCTTCATTTTTTTTCAGTTTATGTACATTTTTTATGACATTCATATAGTTCGGCCAAAGAATTATGTTCTGCATTTATTTGTTGTCTGCTATTTTTTTTCAGTCAACAGTCAGCAAAATAATTTTCAGTAATTACTCAACAAGCCGAATTGTTACCTCTATGCGGATGGAAATCCGAGACTGATCAATAAGAAATATATGCATCTACAAATAATTATAAAGTTTTGTGATGTAATGAAAATCGTGATTCGATGAATGCTCGGCTATTATGAGGCAGAGAACATTTGTGTGGTTCGGCTAAAGAACGATTCTTCGTATTTATATGTTCTTCTGATTTTTTTATACGAATTGTATATATACAATGGTTTTTTGATTTGCCGTTTGAAGTCATAGTAGATTGTGAGCTGATGAATAAGGAGAGGATAGGGAATAAAAGTATCGGTTAAGTTGTTCTTGAATATTTGGATTTTACAATGACGTGGCAATACATTATCAAACAGGAAAAGTACTCGAACGAGTAATTGCCATGCACCTGGAACAGATCTCGAAGGGCACACCGGGACTGTTGGCGACGTACCATTCCATGCCCAGGAATATGTTACATGAAATAAGTATGCAATTTGCTCTGGAAACGTCGCATTGAAACGACAGTGAATCGATTCTCAGGAAGACGTCACAACCAACAACGAAACATTCGATTCCTGGGAAGACCTGTGGCGGTTCCGTCAAACCCCACTGTCTACTTACCCGAAGAACACCCATAACTACAACCCAACCGTCGTAGTTTTCTGCTAAAGCAATCGCATTAGCACCTGTAAATGCTTCACGCATTAAGTCATCAAATGTATATGGCTAAAAGCTCCTGGAAGAGAATTCTTACCTGCATTCATTTAATCGAATTCAAAATTCCCTAAAAGAATTCTGTTCCAAACATCAAATCCCACCCCAATTCGGCACCTTCGGTTCCCAGGCAAATCCCAATTTTACATACGCATTTTCCCTAGTAGAATTTCTGAAAACGAAATAATTTGGTTTACATGTAATGTCAGAACAATGGAGGAAACTCCACAACCACGAATTGGAAGAGCTATACCGCAAACCTACAATAGTGAGAGTGATCAAGTCGCGAAGATTAAGACGGGCCGGACACGTAGCGCGAATGGGCGATGATAGGACCGTGCATAGAATTCTTGACGGTAAACTAACGGGGAAGAGACCGACAGGACGGCCGCGACGGAGATGGGAGGACAATGTTAGATTGGACCTCGAGGAGATCGGATCGAATGGTCAAGCGTGGAAGGAGAACGCACAGGACAGAGAACAATGGCGGAGCCGAGTCGGTGAGGTCATGAACTTCCGGGGTACTACAGGCCAGTAAATAAATATATAATGTAACCATCATAACAGGGATCAAAAACATTGCGTCGCCTATTCCCAGCTTCACCATGTGTATAATAAATTCCTTCACATACACATTGGCTGGCGACCAAACCCAAGGGACAAAAGCAAATATACGCATCTCGCGCCTTAAACCATAAATTAAATCCTACAGCATAGGCAAATCAAAATAGGTATGGTATACTTACCCTTGGCAGCCATGCAATAAACACCAATTTCCTGTAAATAAGCCAGAATCAATTAGCACCATGTGCATGGTGCATAGCGGCTCTCGTTACAGCTGCAATGCATAGCTTAGACAATGATCTACCCGATTTCTTTGCCTTTCCATATTCCTGGATCTGCTTCTCATGACTAGCGGCATTAACAAACAGAAACCCCAATTAGCACCCAATGAGATTCGGCCTGTTTACTTAGCCGAACTCACATCTCATTGATGCAAATTATTCCCTTTTCTTTGTTTTCAGATTCGTTCTCATGGCTTTGTTCTATGAAAAAACCAATGTGCACACATACATGTGTATCTCTATGATCTCCTCTATGAGATCGGGTTACCTACCCTCAAAGAGAGACTTCACGTTTCTCTTGGGATGGAAAATGCAGCCTTCAATTAAGAGAGCCAGTACCATTGGCCAAATTTCCTTAGCCAGCGAATTAATATCGTTGTGTCCTTTACCATCCACCAACCGAGCCGGTCGTTTTGCTCCCGCTGTCCGTAGCGCTGCGGACGCGCACAACTCGGAGACGTTGTTGTAGTGATGTGTCAGGTTAAGTAAATAATAAATACATTATATTAAAAGTAATGTGGCCCCGGTCTAAATACGATAGTTGTTGCTGCACAAGCAACAAACATTGAATTCAAGGCAGCCTCTGGTGAAGCGGAACTGTCATACACTTTCTTCACAGCATTAAGCCCCTGGATGTATGCCGCAGAAAATCCAACTTGCGGTTGCAGCAAACAATATTGGCATTGAACGCTGCCAACTGATTCAGCGGACTGATAACGGGCCCCGCTGTTCAATGCTGAATGGAGAAAGTGAACCGGTGACAGTTCACGAACAGTTGTGACTGTTCTTACGGTTGGTTAGAAACAATATTGTTTTTTAAGCCTTGCTTCTTAGAACAAAGAAGTTTCTAATTTTGATTGTCTTTTGTACAGTTTGCTTTTTACACGCGTTTACACCGTTTTGTTCATGTCCTTATATTTTAACAATTTAATAATGTAAATAAAGGTTAAAATCCATGTATTTCTCAAACCGCGTTTTGTGTACAATGTGTGCCCAATGCGGCAAATGGTGAATTTGGTGTTCTGCTCGGTGCAGAACACATTATTGGCTTTTCCCAGTTGGCGAACCATCTGCAACTACTGGAGTTGCGGTTCCCAACTGGCAAACAATAGTGTATAACGTAGAAAAAAAGTTCAACATTAATCAATAAACGATTCCAACCAACAATAAAAACATTCGATACAATAAAATCTGCGCCCATGTCGATGCCACGACTTCGCCCCCCAGAGACCTTAGTATGTCGCAACTGCACACGCGACAGCGAGCTGCTATAAAAGGCGCAGCAAAATGTAAAGTAGTTGAGTTTAGACTACAGAAATATCTTGGGGTCACTTATACACCAAAAATGAATCTCATCAGACGTGACCCACATTCTTGAAAGGGCTCTATAAGCACATAGTTGCACAAATATAAATATATCAAGCACCCAAGATTAAAGCGAATTGAAAAATGCGGAACATGCACAGACCGAGTGCGTGAGATTCGAGGACGCAGGTATGACAGCGAGTAGCTCAAATCTGGTCTGTAAAAGTGATATTTTCTGTCATAATGCAGCAGGTGCATCGTAACGAGCAGAACAACAGACAGATGGAATATCTAGATAGAAAGTTCTGCCGGAAACAACGGGAATATATTCTAGTGAGAGGAAGTTCCATTCGGTAAACATATGGGATGCGCTGGATCGGTCCACAGGTATCTTTATGAAGATTTCAGCCTTGCTATCGAAAACAGAAAAAGAACGTAAGCAAGCAGAGCATTGCACATTTGTGTGGTTCGGCTAGGGAACTATTATATTATTAATACGTCCAAAGTGGACTTTAAACGTCAAACGATGCGTATTTTCGGATTATGTAGTATCGTGTGAAAATGTCTAAAACTTGAAATATATTCACTAAGTTCAGATGAACTACACACCAGAGATAGACAGGATACTTTAACGATAAATCTGGGAGAAATACGCTTAGGTCTCCAATGGTTTTCATTGCTTGTTTTTGCATCTTCACGATCACGCGTGTAATAGGCTTTTCCTCGGGGACGAACAAATGAAAAGTAGGATACAGACACGTTGATTGTCAACAGCAACGACGAAGACAACACCCATGGTGCCCAGTACTCAGGATCTGGAACCCAATTCCAAGAACTAGCTGTCAGCGAAACAAATGCAGACGCTAGCAATCAGATCGAGGCCCTCAACAAATTCATCCATGGGATTAGTCTTAAAACGCAACGACTAGATAAACAAATGGCGGAAGGTGTTAAACTAAAAAACAATCTGAGCCAGAACGAGCGAAAAACGAAAATGGTACAACAACAGCAGCAAGAACAAAGACAACAGCAGCCCACGAAGGCAAAGAAAACACGTCAAGATAAGGAAACTCAACAGCAGGAATCACATCAACAACAACAGCAGGAACCACATCAACAGCAGTAAACATCTCACCGGGTGCCAATCAAAAAAAAAAGGAGAAGGTACCTCCTATCTACATCAGTTACATGGAGACAAAGGATCTCATAAAATTGGGTGAGTTGACATGCAAAACTTTAAAACAAAACAGATAATAATTTAAAGATAAGTTTAACATGCGACGATTTAGAAGGCTATAGCAAAATTAAATCGGCATTGGGGAAATCAAAAGTAGTAGTACTACACGTACACCCCTAAATCGGAGAAAACGCTTTCCATGCTTCTCATACGCGTTGATTCTTTCTTTACTCCCGAAGAGGTGCTCGAAGAACTCAAAAGCTTCGAAAACGATACCTTGAAATGTACAGGTGTGAAACCATTTTCTACAGCAAATTCTAGAAATCACAACCGTAAGTTGCCTTTCTTCATTGTGTCGCTAAGTCCCAATATTAAAATTGATGGACTTAGATATATTAAATACATTAATCACCAAACAATAAGTTGGGAGAGAATAAAGAAGTCCGGCCGCGTATTGCAATCTATGCGCTGTCAACGCTTCGGTCATGTGGCAGCGAATTGCAATATGCATTTCAGATGCGTCAAATGCTTAAAAAAACATATCATTGAAGACTGCCCATTGGGCAAAGAACAACTCCCGGATAGAAATAAACTATCCTGTGTCCTCTGTAACAACTCAGGTCATCCTGCTAACTTTACAGGTTGCCCTAAGTACCAACAACTAAAATCAAAGTTGGAAGCCAGACAGAAGCAAGTTGAAGAAGAGAAAAGGATGAAAACTTGCTCTTACAACAACTTCGTGGCACCAAGTGTGTCATACGCCCAAATGGCAGGTGAGTAGTATGGTTATAGCGGTTCTGGCTCACTTTTCTGCCCCAAATTCTATTTATAGACATGATGACTCATCACATCCGAAAGCTGTATGTCAAGGTTGAGATATGTTTGGTGGGTGGCGAAGGCAGTTTGTGGGAGTGATTCATGGTTGGCGGGGGGTTGTGGACTCTTATCAGGGTAGTAATTGATGCTCTTATCAGGTGTAGTAATTGATGTTCTTATCAGGGTGTAGTAATTGATGCTCTTATCAGGTGTAGTAATTGTTGTAGTTTGTAGTATTCTTATTGGCTGTAGTAATTGTTGTTCTTATCAGGGGCAGTAATTGCTGTTGTTTGTAGTATTCTTATTGGCTGTAGTAATTGATGCTCTTATCAGGGGTAGTAATTGATGCTCTTATCAGGAGTAGTAATTGATGCTCTTATCAGGTGTATTAATTGATGCTCTTATCAGGTGTAGTAATTGCTGTTCTTATCAGGCGTAGTAATTGTTGTAGTTTGTAGTATTCTTATTGGCTGTAGTAATTGTTGTTCTTATCAGATGTAGTAATTTGAGTATCGGGGCTTTTTGTTAATGGATTGTCGGGCTTTTTGCTAATGGTTTGTGCTTTTTTTTTTGTTGAGTCATTGGATAGAGTAATATATATGGGGATTTTGTGTTGTTCGTGTATTTGTATGGAAATGGTTCATCATCGTCATGGGAATTTTTGGTGATTCTTTATAGCGGATCTGGGACAGTTTTTGCATAGGAAAAAAGCCATGCCCATATATGATAATTCCGGAAGTGGCCCCCTAGGAAATGAGGTAATCGGAGGGGGGCGGATGATTCATGATCGTTGTCTTTGGGTGATCGATATTTTTTTAATTTTGGGTTGTGATTAATGGTTGTTATCAGTAGTTGGCGATCGATATTTTTTCAATTTGAGGTGTGTGATTCATGGTCGTTTTGGCTTGTTGGGTATTTGTTATCAGGTGTGTACATCTTCAGTGGGTTATGGATTTGTACTTGTTATCAGTATTTTTTCAATTTGAGGTGTGTGATTCATGGTTGTTTTGGTCTGTTGTGTGCTTGTTATCAGGTGTGTACATCTTCAATGAGTTGTGGATTTGTACTTGTTATCAGTATTTTTTCAATTTGAGATGTGTGATTCATGATTGTTTTGGTCTGTTGTATATTTGTTATCAGGTGTCAACATCTTCAGTGGGTCGTGGATTTGTACTTGTTATCTCGGTAAGTGAATTATGTATTAGGTTTGGGTGATTAGCGTTCAAGGTTAATTGTGTGACATGAGCAGATGGTATTTTAAATTTGGGTGTGTGAATAGGTGATAGGTGATTCATGATTGTTTGACAGTGAATATATTATTATTTAGTCATTGAGTTTGAGTAATATATATGGGAATTTTTTGGGTGATTCTGTCTTGAAATGGATGTATGTTTTAGCTGTTTCTTAATATATGGACATTTTTTGGTGATTCTGTATGCTTTTAGACTATCGGGCTTTTTGCTATATATATATCGAATATGGGCTATTTTTAGCGCTACAATTTTGAGTTTTTATATGGATATATTATTAATTGCATACTTTAGGGGATACGCATTATTCATATGATATATTAAATTGTTTGTGTTTCTGACTTTTGTTTCGGTTAAAGTTTGCAGTAGGTTAATTGAGGGACAAAAATATAGTAATAGTGTTGTTATCAATTGTTTTAATTTTGTTCAGATGTGGTTCATGGATGTTTGGCTTGTTGTGTATTTGTTATCAGGTGAGTACATCTTCAGTGGGTTGGGGATTTGTACTTATTATCAGTATTTTTTCAATTTGGGGTGTGTGATGCATAGTTGTTTTTTGGTTTGTTGGGTATTTGTTATCAGGTGTATACATCTTCAGTGGGTTGTGCGATTAGTGTTCAAGGTTAATTGTGTGACATGAGCAAATGGTATTTTTGAATTGGGTGTGTGAATAGGTGATAGGTGATTCATGATTGTTTGGCAGTGAATATATTATTATTTAGTCATTGAGTTTGAGTAATATATATGGGAATTTTTTTTGGGTGATTCTATGTTGAAATGGATGTATGTTGTAGTTGTTTCTTAATATATGGACATTTTTTTGTGATTCTAGATGCTTTTGGCCTTTGTTTCGGTTGTCGAGGGCTTTTTCAGTAAATCTAAGCTGATTCTTAATATTTTGGGCTTTTTGCTCTATACTGAAATGCTACTATTTGATAGTAAATCTATGTTGAAATGGAGTTTTTTGTTATATTGAATATGTGCTTTTTTTTGGGAATTGTCTGGGGTGCTAAAGGCTTTTTTATGAATATATTCACTTGGCAGTAAATCTATGCTGAAATATATATAGAAATACGGGCTTTAAATTTGAAAAAAAGAAGAAAAAATCATAATCAAACCCAATATTCGACGTGGGATTAGCTAGGAAATAAAAAAATCAACATCATCAACTGGTGAGTTACCTTATTTATATATTAATTGTTATTCCTTTTTTGACGCGGTGCTAGTATTTATTTTTGTGTATTGTATCGTGAGTCTAGCAATAATAATAATAATAATCCCGATGATTTTCGCTATTGCTGCATAATGTATGGAAATGATTCATCATCATCGTCGTCGTTATCAGTTGTGTATATGAATAGGTGACAGGTGATTCATGGTCGTTTGACTTGTTGTGCTGTTATCATTTGTAGTAAAATAGAGGCGTGTTATCAGTAGTTGTTCGCGGATTTATATGGAAGTGATTCATTGTCGGTTGGGATTCTTTCTTATCTCAGTATGTGAATTAAGTCTTAGGTTTGGATGATCAGCGTACAGGGTTAAAGTTTGGAGTAGGTTAATTGTATGACATGGTTGGTTGTCGATTTGTCTGGAAGTTGAGGGTTTTTTATATATTATTATTAGTCATTGAGCTGAGTAACATATAGGAATTTTTGTTGTTCGAGGGATATGGTATGGAAGTGATGATATAAGACTTAGATTTGGATGATCACAGCGTTCAAGGTTAAAGTTTGGGGATAGGTTAATTGTATGGAAGTCATTCGTAGTCGTTTGACGTCGTGGTTTTTGGGATTCTTTCTTATCTCAGCATGTGAATTAAGTCTTAGGGTTGGATGATCAGCGTTATTTCTAAGGTGTATTTATTGGTATATTGTTCAAATGTTTTTATTATTATCTAGTGTGGTTATATTAGGCTATTGTTGTTGCTGTATTTAGTTTATTGTTATAATGATGTTATGTTTTATTGTTCAAAGTTTTGAGATCTTTTGAAAGTTCTTTGTTTGCTTATAATCACATGAGGATATTTTTGAAAAGCATAGGTAGTTTTTATATGGATATATTAGTATGTGTAGACTTTTTTGTTTTAGCGCTACAATGTTGTTAATAGCGAATATATTATTATTAGTCATTGTGTTGAGTATTATATGGGAATTTTTTTTGTAGCTTGTTGTTATATTAATTATGTGTATGTATGTGTGTGTATTGATGGACAAATATCTGAATTTCACCTGTTGAGCTGTTGTCAGTTGTACACATCTTCGGTTGTAGTGGCGGTGTTGTTATCAGTAGTTGTTCGCGGATTTGTATGGAAGTAATGGTTAAAGTTTGGGGTAGGCTAATTGTGTGACATAGTTGTTCGTGGATTTGTATGGAAGTGATTCATCGTCGTTTGGTGTAGTGGTTTGGAATTCTTTCTTATCTCAGTATGTGAATTAAGTCTTAGGTTTCGATGATCAGCGTTCAAGGTTATAGTTTATAATTATGTGTATGTATTGGCGTCAGGAGAGAAAGAGAGAAAGATAGAAAGAGAGAAAGAGAGAGAAAGAGAGTATATTTTGGACGAATGAGATGGGTGTATGCGTAATAATGAATGAATTTCGGTATATATAAGACCATCTTGACTAGTTAGAAATCATTGCGTCACTAAACCATCAAAGAAAACCACAAAAAGTTTCCATTGTGGTATATATTTAGCTGAGCAGGAAAATTGTTGCCATAGGATTAAAACAAAAAAAATCAACAACAAAAACGGTAAGTTAACACCTATTATTAATCATTTTTAGCATGTTTAATTTATTTGTTCAAATGTTATGTGTTATATTCGGGGGATTTTAATCATCGAGACAACTGTTTTTTTTTTTTTCTGAAAGCGTAACAAAGCAAAAGAATTAACAGTAAATTTTTCATTACTTTTTTAGAGAAAATATGTCTGCTAACGAGAGCAACACCAGCAACAACTACAATATTAGCAATAATGTCAGAAAAAGACTGAGGCAAGTTTTGGAGGAACGCCAACAACAACGCCAACAACAACAACAACAGCAACAACAACAACAGCAACAACAACAACAGCAACAACAACAACAACAACAACTAGCTGCAAAGAAATTAAAACAGCAGAGCTTTAAAAGATGCTTGTTTTGTGATGAGGATGTTGAGGAACAGCTTTGGGTTCAACATCAAAGAAAAAATGCCCACAAAGCAAACGCCCAACAAGCTCTTAATGAAAACGTCTCCTTAATAGCAAGCGCATTCCAAAATCGTATCAAAATATTTGCCATTACCAACAAAGATGAGAGTATGATAAATGTGAATACGTTATTTGAAAAAAATATTCCATTGATTAACGAGTTACTACAAGATGAATTGAAAGTTTTGAAAGCTTTTAAATTTAGTATGGAGCTTTTTGCTAACTTTGCGAAACTATCCAAAGAATGTGAAGAGATAATGCAAATAAATATAAAAAGCATGCAAACTAAAATGTACACGATTGAGAAAGAGAAAGACATAAGAGAAAATTTGAGCACGGCAATTGAAAATATCAAGGCAAAATTGGAAGAGTTCCAAGAAAAAGATAGCGGATGGGCGTTGTTAACATTTCAGAGAATCGAAATTAACATCAACAAATACGAGCCATTTCGAGCTTTTTCGCATTTTAGTCTGCCTAAACAGATATCGAACAAAAAAGGTTGCATCAATGTGAAAAACAACGATGATTACTGCTTTAAATGGGCCATTTTATCGGCTTTCAGTAATGACACACATCATGCTCACAGACCATCGCACTATAAAATTGACAACATTGCAAGCGAAACAATAGTATACAATGATCAAGTACTTTGTTTCAAGAATATGCAATTTCCTCTGGCAGTCAAAGACACGAGCATATTCGAAGCAAATAATCCAACCATTAGCATAAATGTTTTTGGTTATGAGATTAATGATAAAGGGCAATATAAGATAATTGGACCCTACTATCATACTCGTGAGGAAAAAGCAAAGCATATTAACTTGCTTTATTGTGAAAGTCCCGATGAGAATAAAACGCATTATGTATACATTAAAAACATCTCGCGTTTGTTGAGAAGCCAGTTAGCTAAACATACCACTCGAATGCATCTATGTAACGGCTGCTTACAACAGTTCACCACTGAATCCGGACTGCAAAAACACAAGAGTGAATGCCGCAAATTAATTACAACCATGTCCGAGGGAAAAAGTCAAATGGAGAAATCGAACACATAACAAAATATAATACGGTTTACAAATCAAATTACGAATTGTTAGATATGAGGAAAGCGAAACAAACATATCACATGATTATATCTTAAGAAGCATATATATATATATATATATAAATAAATAATACGAATATTACTATTGAAATAACTGTGTGTTTTATTTATTCAATATTAATCAAGTCGATGTATCCATTCTTTTCATTTATAATTTAACATTTAATCACTTCATTAACAAATGGTCTATATATTCTTCTTTTGTGGTTAGTCCATTTCAATAGTCCTTCTTTATTGTTGTTGTTGTTAGGCAAGCGAACAAGATCTCCTACACCTCGTATTTGTTTATATTAATTTCAAGTCGTCATCACTCTTATCTTATTTTCCATCCGGTCCCACGAACTAATGTTGATTTCTATATAGTAAGTTGTTGGTTATTCGAATATTGGTCATTCATTTTCCCCCCATGAGTCTTAGAGTATCAAATATAGCCCCACCATAACATCATATGACAAGACCTGTTTACTACCTTGATTCGACGCGGTATCAGAGAGGGGTGGTACGAGCCTTAGGCGAAGTCTGAGCCTTAGGCGAAGTCAGTTTTTTGATGAGGAGATCTCAAGAATTCTTCAAACTCATTTCCTCTGTAATATCAAAAGGAATCCCGAACTTGTTTGAACCGGCTAACGATTAGTAACACATAAAGTTCTATCACACCTAATCCAAGGAAATATGCTTCATCGTACCCATTAGGTGGTTTGCAATCAAAGGCATACCGACTGTATTATAACCGCCCCTCTCTGATACCTCATCGAATCAAATCAGTAAACAGTTCTCTATGTACCGGATGTATTATAAACAGGTGGTTCCAAACAGGGCGATTCCAAACAGGGCGGTTCCAAACAGGCTGTCTCTTCAAACAGGGCGATTCCAAACAGGCGGTTTCTTCAAACAGGGCGATTCCAAACAGGGCGATTCCAAACAGGCGGGTTCTTTAAACAGGGCGATTCCAAACAGGCGGTTTCTTCAAACAGGGCGATTCCAAACAGGGCGATTCCAAACAGGGCGATTCCAAACAGGCGGGTTCTTTAAACAGGGCGATTCCAAACAGGCGGTTTCTTCAAACAGGCGGTTTCTTCAACCAGGCTGTATTATGTACCACCCCTCTCTGATACCGCGTCGAATCAAGGTAGTAAACAGGTCTTGTCATATGATGTTATGGTGGGGCTATATTTGATACTCTAAGACTCATGGGGGGAAAATGAATGACCAATATTCGAATAACCAACAACTTACTATATAGAAATCAACATTAGTTCGTGGGACCGGATGGAAAATAAGATAAGAGTGATGACGACTTGAAATTAATATAAACAAATACGAGGTGTAGGAGATCTTGTTCGCTTGCCTAACAACAACAACAATAAAGAAGGACTATTGAAATGGACTAACCACAAAAGAAGAATATATAGACCATTTGTTAATGAAGTGATTAAATGTTAAATTATAAATGAAAAGAATGGATACATCGACTTGATTAATATTGAATAAATAAAACACACAGTTATTTCAATAGTAATATTCGTATTATTTATTTATATATATATATATATATATATGCTTCTTAAGATATAATCATGTGATATGTTTGTTTCGCTTTCCTCATATCTAACAATTCGTAATTTGATTTGTAAACCGTATTATATTTTGTTATGTGTTCGATTTCTCCATTTGACTTTTTCCCTCGGACATGGTTGTAATTAATTTGCGGCATTCACTCTTGTGTTTTTGCAGTCCGGATTCAGTGGTGAACTGTTGTAAGCAGCCGTTACATAGATGCATTCGAGTGGTATGTTTAGCTAACTGGCTTCTCAACAAACGCGAGATGTTTTTAATGTATACATAATGCGTTTTATTCTCATCGGGACTTTCACAATAAAGCAAGTTAATATGCTTTGCTTTTTCCTCACGAGTATGATAGTAGGGTCCAATTATCTTATATTGCCCTTTATCATTAATCTCATAACCAAAAACATTTATGCTAATGGTTGGATTATTTGCTTCGAATATGCTCGTGTCTTTGACTGCCAGAGGAAATTGCATATTCTTGAAACAAAGTACTTGATCATTGTATACTATTGTTTCGCTTGCAATGTTGTCAATTTTATAGTGCGATGGTCTGTGAGCATGATGTGTGTCATTACTGAAAGCCGATAAAATGGCCCATTTAAAGCAGTAATCATCGTTGTTTTTCACATTGATGCAACCTTTTTTGTTCGATATCTGTTTAGGCAGACTAAAATGCGAAAAAGCTCGAAATGGCTCGTATTTGTTGATGTTAATTTCGATTCTCTGAAATGTTAACAACGCCCATCCGCTATCTTTTTCTTGGAACTCTTCCAATTTTGCCTTGATATTTTCAATTGCCGTGCTCAAATTTTCTCTTATGTCTTTCTCTTTCTCAATCGTGTACATTTTAGTTTGCATGCTTTTTATATTTATTTGCATTATCTCTTCACATTCTTTGGATAGTTTCGCAAAGTTAGCAAAAAGCTCCATACTAAATTTAAAAGCTTTCAAAACTTTCAATTCATCTTGTAGTAACTCGTTAATCAATGGAATATTTTTTTCAAATAACGTATTCACATTTATCATACTCTCATCTTTGTTGGTAATGGCAAATATTTTGATACGATTTTGGAATGCGCTTGCTATTAAGGAGACGTTTTCATTAAGAGCTTGTTGGGCGTTTGCTTTGTGGGCATTTTTTCTTTGATGTTGAACCCAAAGCTGTTCCTCAACATCCTCATCACAAAACAAGCATCTTTTAAAGCTCTGCTGTTTTAATTTCTTTGCAGCTAGTTGTTGTTGTTGTTGTTGTTGCTGTTGTTGTTGTTGCTGTTGTTGTTGTTGCTGTTGTTGTTGTTGTTGGCGTTGTTGTTGGCGTTCCTCCAAAACTTGCCTCAGTCTTTTTCTGACATTATTGCTAATATTGTAGTTGTTGCTGGTGTTGCTCTCGTTAGCAGACATATTTTCTCTAAAAAAGTAATGAAAAATTTACTGTTAATTCTTTTGCTTTGTTACGCTTTCAGAAAAAAAAAAAACAGTTGTCTCGATGATTAAAATCCCCCGAATATAACACATAACATTTGAACAAATAAATTAAACATGCTAAAAATGATTAATAATAGGTGTTAACTTACCGTTTTTGTTGTTGATTTTTTTTTGTTTTAATCCTATGGCAACAATTTTCCTGCTCAGCTAAATATATACCACAATGGAAACTTTTTGTGGTTTTCTTTGATGGTTTAGTGACGCAATGATTTCTAACTAGTCAAGATGGTCTTATATATACCGAAATTCATTCATTATTACGCATACACCCATCTCATTCGTCCAAAATATACTCTCTTTCTCTCTCTTTCTCTCTTTCTATCTTTCTCTCTTTCTCTCCTGACGCCAATACATACACATAATTATAAACTATAACCTTGAACGCTGATCATCGAAACCTAAGACTTAATTCACATACTGAGATAAGAAAGAATTCCAAACCACTACACCAAACGACGATGAATCACTTCCATACAAATCCACGAACAACTATGTCACACAATTAGCCTACCCCAAACTTTAACCATTACTTCCATACAAATCCGCGAACAACTACTGATAACAACACCGCCACTACAACCGAAGATGTGTACAACTGACAACAGCTCAACAGGTGAAATTCAGATATTTGTCCATCAATACACACACATACATACACATAATTAATATAACAACAAGCTACAAAAAAAATTCCCATATAATACTCAACACAATGACTAATAATAATATATTCGCTATTAACAACATTGTAGCGCTAAAACAAAAAAGTCTACACATACTAATATATCCATATAAAAACTACCTATGCTTTTCAAAAATATCCTCATGTGATTATAAGCAAACAAAGAACTTTCAAAAGATCTCAAAACTTTGAACAATAAAACATAACATCATTATAACAATAAACTAAATACAGCAACAACAATAGCCTAATATAACCACACTAGATAATAATAAAAACATTTGAACAATATACCAATAAATACACCTTAGAAATAACGCTGATCATCCAACCCTAAGACTTAATTCACATGCTGAGATAAGAAAGAATCCCAAAAACCACGACGTCAAACGACTACGAATGACTTCCATACAATTAACCTATCCCCAAACTTTAACCTTGAACGCTGTGATCATCCAAATCTAAGTCTTATATCATCACTTCCATACCATATCCCTCGAACAACAAAAATTCCTATATGTTACTCAGCTCAATGACTAATAATAATATATAAAAAACCCTCAACTTCCAGACAAATCGACAACCAACCATGTCATACAATTAACCTACTCCAAACTTTAACCCTGTACGCTGATCATCCAAACCTAAGACTTAATTCACATACTGAGATAAGAAAGAATCCCAACCGACAATGAATCACTTCCATATAAATCCGCGAACAACTACTGATAACACGCCTCTATTTTACTACAAATGATAACAGCACAACAAGTCAAACGACCATGAATCACCTGTCACCTATTCATATACACAACTGATAACGACGACGATGATGATGAATCATTTCCATACATTATGCAGCAATAGCGAAAATCATCGGGATTATTATTATTATTATTGCTAGACTCACGATACAATACACAAAAATAAATACTAGCACCGCGTCAAAAAAGGAATAACAATTAATATATAAATAAGGTAACTCACCAGTTGATGATGTTGATTTTTTTATTTCCTAGCTAATCCCACGTCGAATATTGGGTTTGATTATGATTTTTTCTTCTTTTTTTCAAATTTAAAGCCCGTATTTCTATATATATTTCAGCATAGATTTACTGCCAAGTGAATATATTCATAAAAAAGCCTTTAGCACCCCAGACAATTCCCAAAAAAAAGCACATATTCAATATAACAAAAAACTCCATTTCAACATAGATTTACTATCAAATAGTAGCATTTCAGTATAGAGCAAAAAGCCCAAAATATTAAGAATCAGCTTAGATTTACTGAAAAAGCCCTCGACAACCGAAACAAAGGCCAAAAGCATCTAGAATCACAAAAAAATGTCCATATATTAAGAAACAACTACAACATACATCCATTTCAACATAGAATCACCCAAAAAAAATTCCCATATATATTACTCAAACTCAATGACTAAATAATAATATATTCACTGCCAAACAATCATGAATCACCTATCACCTATTCACACACCCAATTCAAAAATACCATTTGCTCATGTCACACAATTAACCTTGAACACTAATCGCACAACCCACTGAAGATGTATACACCTGATAACAAATACCCAACAAACCAAAAAACAACTATGCATCACACACCCCAAATTGAAAAAATACTGATAATAAGTACAAATCCCCAACCCACTGAAGATGTACTCACCTGATAACAAATACACAACAAGCCAAACATCCATGAACCACATCTGAACAAAATTAAAACAATTGATAACAACACTATTACTATATTTTTGTCCCTCAATTAACCTACTGCAAACTTTAACCGAAACAAAAGTCAGAAACACAAACAATTTAATATATCATATGAATAATGCGTATCCCCTAAAGTATGCAATTAATAATATATCCATATAAAAACTCAAAATTGTAGCGCTAAAAATAGCCCATATTCGATATATATATAGCAAAAAGCCCGATAGTCTAAAAGCATACAGAATCACCAAAAAATGTCCATATATTAAGAAACAGCTAAAACATACATCCATTTCAAGACAGAATCACCCAAAAAATTCCCATATATATTACTCAAACTCAATGACTAAATAATAATATATTCACTGTCAAACAATCATGAATCACCTATCACCTATTCACACACCCAAATTTAAAATACCATCTGCTCATGTCACACAATTAACCTTGAACGCTAATCACCCAAACCTAATACATAATTCACTTACCGAGATAACAAGTACAAATCCACGACCCACTGAAGATGTTGACACCTGATAACAAATATACAACAGACCAAAACAATCATGAATCACACATCTCAAATTGAAAAAATACTGATAACAAGTACAAATCCACAACTCATTGAAGATGTACACACCTGATAACAAGCACACAACAGACCAAAACAACCATGAATCACACACCTCAAATTGAAAAAATACTGATAACAAGTACAAATCCATAACCCACTGAAGATGTACACACCTGATAACAAATACCCAACAAGCCAAAACGACCATGAATCACACACCTCAAATTGAAAAAATATCGATCGCCAACTACTGATAACAACCATTAATCACAACCCAAAATTAAAAAAATATCGATCACCCAAAGACAACGATCATGAATCATCCGCCCCCCTCCGATTACCTCATTTCCTAGGGGGCCACTTCCGGAATTATCATATATGGGCATGGCTTTTTTCCTATGCAAAAACTGTCCCAGATCCGCTATAAAGAATCACCAAAAATTCCCATGACGATGATGAACCATTTCCATACAAATACACGAACAACACAAAATCCCCATATATATTACTCTATCCAATGACTCAACAAAAAAAAAAAGCACAAACCATTAGCAAAAAGCCCGACAATCCATTAACAAAAAGCCCCGATACTCAAATTACTACATCTGATAAGAACAACAATTACTACAGCCAATAAGAATACTACAAACTACAACAATTACTACGCCTGATAAGAACAGCAATTACTACACCTGATAAGAGCATCAATTAATACACCTGATAAGAGCATCAATTACTACTCCTGATAAGAGCATCAATTACTACCCCTGATAAGAGCATCAATTACTACAGCCAATAAGAATACTACAAACAACAGCAATTACTGCCCCTGATAAGAACAACAATTACTACAGCCAATAAGAATACTACAAACTACAACAATTACTACACCTGATAAGAGCATCAATTACTACACCCTGATAAGAACATCAATTACTACACCTGATAAGAGCATCAATTACTACCCTGATAAGAGTCCACAACCCCCCGCCAACCATGAATCACTCCCACAAACTGCCTTCGCCACCCACCAAACATATCTCAACCTTGACATACAGCTTTCGGATGTGATGAGTCATCATGTCTATAAATAGAATTTGGGGCAGAAAAGTGAGCCAGAACCGCTATAACCATACTACTCAGGTGGAGTAAAAAATCCACCAATCTTAGTACACATAATATCATTAAAACGCCTGCTCCAGAGGCACAAACTGATATAACAGCAATATTACTGTCCATATAAGGACAGTTTGCTGCGTTTGATTAAAAATTCGAAAAGATCGAAAAAAAACTGACGGAACAAGTGGCTCGAACGGACATTATCTATTCGACCCTGTTTCCAGACGAACCCACACTCTAATCATAACGTTCACTGCGGCTGAATTAACCCTAAAAATTATTGCTGTGAATGTTAATTGACTAATCCGCACGGAAAGAAGGGATAATCTCAGCAAACTACTGTAAGCTGAACGCCCTGTTGTGCTTTTGGCTAGCGAAACTAAACTAAACCAAAGGCACAAATTGGGCTACCCAAATTATTAAGTAATTAGACTCAGGGGGGCGGGGTCGCTGTCTTAGATAAAAATGGTCTACAACACAAAGGCGTTTACAGTAGAGATGTATACAAGTTCCAGGTACGAGAAGCCTGCGTTATAGATATTCCTTTGAAAAGTCAAAAGCAGCTATATGTGATCTCTGCTTATGCTCCCGAAGCTCCACAGTGTATAACATACAGTTCATCAATGAACTTGATACCCTTTTTCGAAGTCTCAAGTTAGACTTGGAAAATAATTATTTCTTTATGGCGGGAGGTCTCAATTCCAAGCACAGTGCTTGGGGTAACTTTATCACAAATACAAGAGGCAATGTGTTGTTCGACTGGTGGCAAACAAACGCTATCGAACATAAACTAGAATTGTACGCTACAAGTACGTCGTCACATCCAAGAGCAAATTCCTTCTTGGGTTTATTGTTGCTGGACGAGCGAATACAATTATTAGATGTGGATCTAACTACTCGAAATTATCTTCGTACAATCGAGTATGATAGCGATCATTATGGACTTGGTGCTGTAATACATATCCCAAACGAACATTCACTACTTGAGCAGTACAAACAGATACATTCTTTTAATTTCGGAAATACACACTGGTCCCGCTTCGATCGGATAATAAAAAAAGAATTTCGCTCCAATGGCATAGATCCACCAATTGGCAGAAATCTTCATAATGACGAAATTGATCATTATCTTTGGACGATGAACAACATTGTTACTAATACAATGCATGGCTCTATCCCAAAAGTGTCTCACATGGAGAGCCATACAAACCGATACAGAAACGCAACGATCGACGAGCTGTATAGGCAAAAGAGTATTCTGCTATCTAAGTTAAAACTTCTCTACAGACAGTTCAGCGATCCAAATAGCCAGGAAATAAAAACAATTAAGTCACTACTTAAAAATCTTCAAAAACTGATCCGTGACAAGTATAGATCAGTAATTAATGAAGACTGGAACGAGAGAATTCAAGCCATTAAAGCTAGTGGAAGAATATGTTCCCACAAATAGATAAAGTCTTTCGAAGGAAAGATTATAATGACGTTCCATGTCTGCGAGTTCCGCGGACTCCCGAGAATTGCCAAACTCTGCTGAACGCTGGACTTACCCTGGAACACATTAACTCTAACGTAGAGTTCATAATAGTGGATGATCCGCAAAATAAAAAAAGCGAACTCAATTGGTGCTTGTTTCGAGGCAGTGTACAGATTGAACGAATCGGCTCATTCTAACCTTGACCTGGAAAATAGTGCTCTCCAAAAACATATTTCGCTACGCAATGAACTTTAGTGAAAATAATAGAGCAGATTCCCCACTTAGAAATCTAAACACTAGCTTATTTGTACACACTGATGAAATGACGGACATTCTTAGATCGATTAAGAGCAAAAAATCTTCTGAAATAGATAGTATTCCAAACATTGTTCTAAAGCATTTACCTCTGGAAGTAGTGAAAGTTTACACTATTTTGTTCAATACCGCTCTAAACAATGCATATTATCCACTCCAATGGAAATCTGCAGTAGGCCATCCCATTCCCAAAAATGGCAAGGACAGGAGCAATCCAGACAATCTTCGCTCGATTAGTTTGCTTCCGAACATCAGCAAGGTATTCGAGAAAATTATAAATAAAGCATTGACTAACTGGTGTGAGGAAATGGTATTATCCCGAACAACCAGTTTGGTTTTCGATCGCAACATGACACAGTTCATGCTGCGAAAAAACTTGTTTCCGACATACAGTGGAACAAGGCCAAGCGACAACGCACACGGGCCTGTTGGTTGACTTTGACAAGGCTTTCGACACCGTATGACTAGAAGGGCTGATATATAAGTTATCAAATGTAGGTATGCCCGAATATTTATTATACATTATCTACGATATGATAATGGGTAAACAATTCGTGGTGAAATGTGGAGATATAATCTCTAACAAGACTTTCCACATCAAAAACAGCCTACAACAGGGAGCAGTGAATTCTCCCATTTTATTTAACATTTACACTAGTGATCTAATGGGTTCTCTCAACCATGCAATTGCGTATGCCGGCGACATTGTGGTGTACTAATCTGGAGAAAAGATTGATGTCATCAACAGACTTCTACAAAATGATTTCAACAAAATCAAACATTTTTGGAACGACTGGAAATTAAAAATAAATAAATTTTCAGAATACAGAATACTATCCTTTTCAGAGCGCGAGATAAATCAATAAAAGATCGATCCCATCCCAACTGGTGGTGGATCAGTGATGAAGAAAGGACTATACGTCCCCAAACATAGTATGCCTCTCAGGCGCACCGCTTTCTTTCCTCCTATGCCCAATTCCCAAATATTTTAATTTTTTTTTTGATTTCTTTTTAATTTTTTATTTTTTTTATTTTTAGTTGTATTCCTTGTTTATGCTTGTCCGTTTTGTTTCGTTTTTTTTTTTTTTTTTATTTTGCTTGTCAACCCCCTATATACGTAATTTAAAAAAAAATTGTAAATATTACATGATATAGAAAAAATAGAATACATGTTATAAAAATAGTTATTGTACGCCGAAAGGCATAAGATAAATAATAATGTATAATTTAGAGTGCTTACGAAGAGCCAGTAAGTTAATGTAAGAATGATATTTGTAAAATAGAAGTTAACATTTAGTCTTAAGTAAAATAAGTAATGGAATTGTTAGATAAATGTGGATATAAAACAAATAAAAACACGGTGTTGAAGAAGAACCGCGACCATTACAGTCTTCCGGAAAAGCCAACTCAATGGGCTTTCTATTCTCTAGGTAGCTTTCGTTAACACGGCTGTTGGTTACCGTAACATTTTACTGTAGAATAAAATTATCTGAAGTGTCTGCCAAAAAAACTTCAATCGTATATGGCAGATAAGTAATTAATAACATACTCGTGTTGGCTCATTTACAAAATAAATTGTATTGTTCGAATCGATAAGAAGCTAAAAGTACTGATCGTCTGGTTTTGTATGTAGGGTATTACAAAGCAATTGAATGTTATCCAAATTTAAATCGCATTTTATAACCAATTCAGTGTGCAGGTATTAGATGGAGATCCTTTTAGAAGAATCTAAAACAGCCTGAATTTAGCTCGGTGCAAGACTTGCTCATTTGTGATTAGATCAGCAGACATAGCAGAGAAGTTACATCTTTATGCCCGGATGTTGCTATGGTTAATATGATTATTTTCAATATCGCCCTAGAATAAAATGTATGCTCAGATCCATACTCGATCAGGAAAGGTTAAGTCTTAACATCTCTCTCACTAAATACCTTCTGTGACTCAAATCCCAACCATTCCGTAATGACTATTAGTCGGTATCAATTCTACATGCACACACAATCGTACCGAAGAATATAACTCCAAAACAGAATCGACAAACCAATCACCAGAGTCGTATCATCATCATCGGCACTACAACCAGGAACCGGTCTTGGCCTTATTTAGCAAGTCCTGGGGCTTGTTAAATTTTCCATAATGATTTATTTTTTCTGGGCAAGGTCATTAGTCTTGCGCCAGGGGCTCCCCGACGGGGAATCGAACCCCGGTCTCCCGGGTGACAGGCGGGTATACTAACCACTATACTATCGAGGAGCCCAACCAGAGTCGTATGCCAAAGCATTAACGAAGCAATCTACAACTTTATGGTAAGTCCCTTGTTTCCGTGGTATGCGCTCGCCTTATTCACTATTACCTAAGTTCTGCTTACAAATAAATCATTCGAAGTATTGCCCATCGCTAGCTACAACTTTTTCCCATCTTTGTGGCAGATCTCGAATACCGTTACGGTAAAAGTTTTCATCTTCTGAATCTATCCACGAATTAAGCCATTTTTTGTGTGTTCATATGAGGGGAACTGCTGATCAGACAGACCATGTTCCATCGAACGTGCGCCAAGTAATAATCGGACGGTGCAATATCTGGGGAATATGGCGGGTGGAGTACGACTTCCCATTCAGCGTTTCCAGGTAGGTTTGAACGAGTTTGGCAACGTGAGGCCGACCGTTGTCATGCTGTAGAAACACTTTTTCGTACCACTGCTCGTATTGTGACCGTTTTTCGCGCAGTGTTCGGCACAATCGCATCAATTGAAGACGATACCCTTCCCCAGTGATGGTTTCATTTGGTTTCACCAGTGTTGCATATTTGGTCTGCACTGTGGTATAGAAGTCCCTCAAATATTATAGATGTTTACCAATTGTTATATAGGGTATCAAGCCAAAACTGTCACAAATTGTTGCTGTTGGCTGTTACAAATAGTCGCGTCCGCGCGAACTGTTGCTGATAGTGTGATTGTTGCAAATAGTGGTTGTAACAAATAGAAGTTTGTGACAAACAGTCAACTGTAAGCAAAACGACTGCGCCAATTGTTGCTGTTTAATGTATTGCTATTAAATTCTTACAGCCTATTTTAATTGTTATTAAATGGGTGCGGCTTATTTGATTGTTTTGGCTTAATTTCTTCTGACTCAATGTTTTGTATTTCAAACCAGCATATAAAAACAAAGGCTCCTCAGGGCTCCTCGATAGTATAGTGGTTAGTATACCCGCCTGTCACCCGGGAGACCGGGGTTCGATTCCCCGTCGGGGAGCCCCTGGCGCACTACTAATGACCTTGCCCAGACAAAATAAATCATTATGGAAAATTTAACAAGCCTCAGGACTTGCTAAATAAGGCCAAGACCAGTTCCCGGTTGTAGTGCCGATTATGATGATGATGATGATATAAAAACACAAAAATTACTAAAAATTACTCTAATTCTCTTTATTTAGATGAGGAACAACTTCACCTTCATTATTAGTATAAATTACAGACTGTGGTATCTCCACCAACAACAAATCAAAAAACGATTCTTCCATTCAATTTCAGCACATCAACTTCTGCACTTCCAATTTAGCGTCTTCGAAGGTTTTTGGCCTTCTGTCTGGACGGTCGTCAACATCGAAATCACCGTCTTTGAAGCGATGGAACCAATCACAACATTGTTTCACTTAGAGCAGCAGCTCCGTAAACTTTGTGGACCTCTCGATGCGCTCCAACCGCCGTTTTCTTCGAATGAAAGAAGAAAATCAACACTCCCCGCAAATGACGATTATTTAGCACAAAATCAGACGTTCTCACACAACCAAAAGTATATGACACCAAAACAAAAGCACTATCGTGTCAAAACGGTTTGTTTACCATATGTCTAAGTTTTGGATATGTCCAAATCGACAAACACTTATTGCTGGAGCCATCTATTAACAAACAAGCGGGAAGTTAGTTGCGCACCTAATAACATCTCGCACAATGGGATGCAAGCTAAGATTTCCTATCGTTGAACAAAGGGGATCGCTATGTTGTGCTATGGCTTTATACGCATCGTATACTTAGATCATAACTTTTCTATTATGTAGCGAATACTAGGTCCATCTCACACAACAACCCTATTAATGACAAAAAAATTATTCGAAATTTGATCGGCACAGTATAGGTATGAAGTAAAGGATGTTTCAGAAATCGATTGTGTTTTGTGCCAAGTCATACTAGAGGACTTTTGTTATATTACCCAGAACCTCTTTCGCTGAGAAAATAAGAACTTCCGCAATGCTTCAAAAATCACTCAGTCAAAAAACGTAGGCGACCATGTGATTAGTTTAGCGTTATTTTAAAGCACCGAAAACGTTTCTATGGAAAGGAACCTTCCTACTTTTTGAAACATCACTTAAAGTGATATTCAGGAAGTGAACACATTTACAGATCTGTAAAAAACTCCAGATTCTTTTTTTCAGTAACGCGCGCACAAAAGGAGATTTTGGAATAACCTTAAATGATATCACGGCGGTCTTTTTTGATGTTTTTCACCACTGCCAGAAGCTTCATAGACACAGCGAGATAAGACATACAATCCCACAAGTTGCCGAGCAATGACCGACAAATATATCTACATGAACGTCTCCCTTGACACTATCTACGAGCAGTAATCCTAATTTGACAATGTCTGTCGTACACTACACAACTTATAATTAGTGCTGCTCATGAGACACAACACCTGTTGGCCATTCAAATGCATTAACCCCTAGGAGCGATGCGGCACGCCCCCATCTCTAAATCTGGCATCGCTATTCCCCAGATACGCAAGCTTGTAAGCAAGGAAAGAACAAGCGGTTTGAACAGAAACAACTGTCATGCCTCGTTGCAGGGAAAGTGTCAATTCAATTGACTTGAAGTGATCCACTAATTGGCTTTAGGAACATACCGTAAAAAGACTCCGCGCATCGCTTCCCTTGTGCCGGTGTCTATTTTTGAACACTTGATTATTAGTTTCTGTCGGTTCTTATTTGCGTTTTATTCCCCGGATACCAGTGCGTATTTAGTTCGTCCAAATGAACCCGTGGACGACACACGACTCAAAAGCCATTAGGCTGACGTTGTAGATCCGATACACCGCCAGCTCAACACCTTATCTTAATTTATCACGGATTCCGATTAATTAATCACAAACTAAACAGAGCGACCGGCCAGAATGGAGGAGGCTATGGAATGATTAGATATTTTTCCTTCATCTGATGCAAAAGTTGACAGGAAATGTTTTATCTTCACGCTTCCAAATGGTGAGAATCGTGGGTAACCGTCCTGAAAAATTATTTACAAGGAAAAAATGTTTGCGGTTGTTGTTGGTGTCTAGTTGATCTTTGGGAGGCTGTCACCATCGTCTTTCATTTTTACAATTCGGCTCATGAATTTAGGCGGGAAGGTCAAATAAATGTTAATTCTGATGGAATCTAGTTGTAGTCTGATGGCCGGAGTGATGAATTATTCAAATGATTCTTCCGGGTAGACGGCAGTCAGAAACGGAGAGTGATTCAATTTATAACAATAGAAATGCCAACTGGGGAAGATTTGAGATTAAGTTAGATTGCCATATTGCGTAAGGATATAGCGACTAGGATTGTGCTAGTTGTTTGTGTAAAAAGCAACATTCAATAACACACTGAGCGATTGTAATACAAAGTCTTTTTGTCCCCAAACAAATGTTAACGCCCAAAAGCGAGAATCAATTAATGTTCGGTTAAAAATGCGCTTTGGACAATACTCTGAATAATTTGTACTCATTGGTGCAGTGATTCCTTTTCATTACCAGCAATGGTACGAACGGAAACAAGAGGCCAAATATACCTGCTTTGTGGCTGCCCTAAATTATTCTAGAAAAAAAAGAAGTTATCATATTGATTGAGAGTGGAAACTTTTCAAACGGTTGCTTTGTGACATGTAACAGGTAAATTGAAAAGTCCCCGACCTTCCATAGTAAAACACTTTTTTTTTGGCAAAATTCGTTTTTTTTATTCAACATAATTCTCTTCGAATGTGATACACTGATTATAGCGACCCTCCAACTTTTCGATACCTTTTTTGTAGTACGATTTGTCCTTTGCTTCAAAATAGGCCTCAGTTTCGGCTATCACCTCTTCATTCGACGAAAATTTTCTCCCAGCGAGCATTCTTTTGAGATCTGAGAACAGGAAATAGTCGCTGGGGGGCAGATCTGGAGAATACGGTGGATGCGGAAGCGATTCGAAGCCCAATTCATGGATTTTTGCCATCGTTTTCACTGACTTGTGACACGGTGCATTGTCTTGGTGAAGTAGCACTTTCTTTTTCTTCAAATGCGGTCGTTTTTCGGCGATTTCGTCCTTCAAACGGCCCAATAATGCTGTGTAATAGTCGCTGTTGATGGTCCTTCCTTTTTCAAGATAGTCAATGAAAATTATTCCGCGCGCATCCCAAAATACAGACGCCATAACCTTGCCAGCCGACTGTTGCGTTTTTCCACGCTTTGGGGCGGGTTCATCGTGTGCAGTCCACTCGGATGACTGTCGATTGGACTTCGGAGTGAAATGATGGAGCCATGTTTCATCCATTGTCACATATCGACGCAAAAACTCGGGTTTATTACGCTTGATCATCTCCAAACACTGCTCCGAATCATCAACTCGTCGTTGTTTTTGGTCAAAAGTGAGCTCGCGCGGCACCCACTTTGCACAGAGCTTTCTCATACCCAAATATTCGTGAATGATATGATGTACACGTTCAGTTGATATCTTAAAGAGTGCCTGCTATTTCATTCAATTTCAATTTACGGTCATTCAAAATCATTTTGTGAATTCTTCTAATGTTTTCTTCGGTAAGAACCTCTTTTGGGCGTCCGCTGCGTTCACCGTCTTCGGTGCTCATTTCACCACGTGTAAACTTAGCATACCAATCCTTGATGGTTGATTTCCCTGGGGCGGCGTCTGGAAACTCGCCATCAAGCCAAGTTTTTGCTTCAACTGTATTTTTTCCCTTCAAAAAGCAATATTTTATCAACACGCGAAATTCCTTTTTATCCATTTTTTCACAATAACAGAAGTTGCTTCACTCAAAATACTATAATTCACAAACTAATGATCCGACATCTGTCAAATTTATACACGCGTCTTTTGAAAGTTACCGCTAACTAAAAATCATATGGATTTAATTCTAGTGCCGCCACCTATGTGTCAGGCCGGGGACTTTTCAATTGAATTATGTATGTATTTATGTATTTATTGAGGGAGGAAAGGAGGTGCGTAATATAACACGTGCTCCATGGGCAAATTTCAATTAATTAATTAATAGGTTGCAGGTAGAAACTCGGCGCAAACTCAATTTAATTGCATTAAAAACATATTTGAATGCATCTAATTCGCTCGCCATTTGGGATTGTTGCTTTTATGACTAAGTTTTAGTAATTTACAAGTTGTCATTCCGTGTGCATCAGTTGTATAAGAGATGGATGTCGATAAGCACTATTTACGCCACTGCATTCTATTCTGTTTTCAAATAAAAAAAAAATGCTGTTCAAGCTATTGATTAATTCGACGTTGGATGAACATTCTGAGAGGCATTCAACAGTAAAAAAGTGTTTTGTAAGATTTCGTGAAGGAAATTTTAGTCTTGGGGACGCTCCACGTCCAGGTGCAGTAAATATTTGACGACAATGAACCACTAGTTTTACTGGATGTAAATCCAGGTCAAACTCAAGAATTGCTTGCAGAACAGTTCGGAGTTTCTCACCAAACAATATCAATCAATCTTTGTATAAATATCTTGGCAAAAAAAAAACAAGTTTCTACTTTCACACCTTTTACGTAGTTTAGGCACCGAAGTTTCGGTCAAAACAACTCCCTTATCATATCGCGATAGTGTGTTATCACGCATCTCGCCATGCTTCCTCAATAGTGATGGAAGAGCGAGTAAGCGGAGAGTTAAAATAAATAAAACAATATTACCCTTTTAATTTATTTGTCGATATGTATTGATTAACTTTTCTTGAAGGGGTAACAAGTTCTATCTATGATTAATTCTTTAATCAAGACGACCTTGCGTCTTTAGGTCTCTGTTTAACTCTAACTAATTCCTTTTGCAACTGCACCTTTTATACCAAAATTAATGAGGAACAATTGCAAATAATGCATCTAGTTCTTCTCCATTTAGCATGACCTCAAACTCAAGTCATTTACCCTGCCGCAGTTTCACTCATTCGAGTTTGACCCATATTGTGTGCAGAGAAGACATTAAGACTAAAGAGCTGAGCTTCCGGTTGTATAAATCAAACAATACTGAGGAAAACCGAAAAAGATTTAAGAGAGCTAGGAATGACTGCAATGCGCATATTCAACACGCCAAGCTCTTGCATGACCAGAGAGTGAGACAAAAAATACTACCCTCTCCCGCAGGTAGTAGAAACGTTTGGGCACTCATGAACAACATCCTTCCATCGTTTATAGTCGATGACAGAGCATTCACCGCTGTAATAGAGAAGGCGAATCTACTTTCTGACCATTAAATGCTGACTAAATATGGCCGGACCGAAACTAGCCGGACATAAGACGGAGGCAGTTTTAATAAGCAGTTCCAAGAAAGTTGAACACCATTATTTGGAAATAGAAGAACAAAGAATCAGATCCGGTCCCTATATTAAATATCTTGGTGTTATACTTGACAACGGGTTGACCTTCAAGGAACACCTGAGGAAAACGAGTGAAAAAACGGCAAGAGTATGCAAGGTTTAGGCGAGGCTGCTACCCAATGTTGGAGGACCCCAGCCCCGCATAAGGAAACTAATAGCCAGTGTCAACACCTTCGTTGTAATGTATGCAGCTCACATATGGGCAGGAGCCGCACAGTATCGTCATACATGAGGGGAGTGAACTCTGCACATAGGCTGGCGTCATTAAGATTATGCTGCACGTTCCTCATGGTATCCGAAGATGCCATAAATGTGTTGGTCGGGAGAAAACTACTTGATATTGCAGCTAAAGAAAACGTTGCATTGCAACAGGTTTCTCAAAAGAATCGCCGGAGAATGTGGTTACAATTAGAGCTCTCAAGCCTAAGAGAATGGCAACGAAGGTGGAATTCTTCCACCAAAGGAGGATGGACCCACACCATGATACCTGATGTGGAAACCTGGGTAAAAAGAAAACATGGCGAACTGAACTAAGACTTGGCTGATATCAGGACTTGGATGCTTTCGGCAATACTTGCACAAGTACAAGCATGTCAATCACCCATACTGCTTGTACTGCGAAGGCAAAATAGAAAATGCTGAACATGTACTCACAGAGTGTGTGAGATTCGAGACCGCACGAACGAATTTGGTGAGACATGTGAGACGGACAGTTACTCCGACAGAAGTAATAGAATACATGCTAAGTTCCAAACAGAGATGGTCCGTATAAAATGGTATTCTATGTGACATGATGCAGCAGTTGCCACGCGATGAGCGGAGTAACAGATAAACTCCATCCCACCTGGCGATGGAATATCTAAAAGAAAGTTCCGAGCTGATCAACGAAAATATCTGCCTGGCGGCAAGTGGTATTAGTCGGTAAAAACCCTGCATCCCTCTGGATCGTTCCAGAGGTATCTTTTAAAGATTCCCACCTTCCTACCGAAACCAAAAAAAAAAAAAAAAAAAAAAAAAAAAAAAAAAAAAAAAAAAAAAAAAAAAAAAACGTTCGCTATTCACTTCCTTTCCATCCTCTCACATTATTTTTTGACTATTTTCTGACATTTAGGCGTACTTCAAAAACGCCTTATGTGCGCGCGTTAGTGTAAAAAAAAAGAACAATCTCTTCCTATATGCATCAAACTGCCCAGAGATATTCAACTAAACAATATTATCATTCCTTGGGTTAATAACTTTTGTGCGTTGATCAGAGACTATGTAACGACTCCAACAGATTATGCTCAGGCAGACCAAAGCGTCAACACTTCAGACCACGGCAATGCATATGCAAGATTGTCTGTACTCACATAAGCTACATACTACATGGGCTGATAACTCCCGGGATTTTTCAATAGGTGGTGTCACTAGAAAATGATCATGCCTCATATCGAGAGGTTCATCTGTCACTAGTTTATGTATGAAGTTTCGTGACTTTTGGTATATTTGTTAACAGGCCACAGTCGTTTGAATGGCACTACTTTCGCCTTCGTAAAAAAATGGATAAAGAGGAATATCACATCTTGATCAAACATTGCTGTTTGATTGGAAAAAACTTCTGAACAATCATTCTAATGGTCGCAGAAATGTTATCCCACATCTGCTCCTTCGAGAACAACAGTTTTACGGTGGTTTAGTGAAATTAAAAAGGGTTGTAGAAGCACCCTAGACACACCTCTCAAAAAAAGGCCAAAGACGTTACGAACGCGAAAATCGTAAAACAAGTGGATCGAATCGTTTTGAGTGATCGTAAAGTGAAGTTGTGCAACTTAGGTGAAGCCGTAGCATCTCAAAAGAACACCCAGGTTACTTTTTAACCGATCTTTTAGAGATGAAAAAGCTATGGGCGCCATGGATGCCGTGTTTGCTGATCATCGACCAAAAAGAACAGCGCGTTAATGATACAACTGCCGGTTGGCGTTGTTGCAGCATAATCGAGCGGATTTTTTCATTGTTTTTTTGGCGGTGGTTGAAGCGTGGGTCCATTACCAACCGCTGAGTTCAATAGGCAGTCTGCAGAAGGCCAGAAAGCCACGAAAGCCGACCAAAAGACCATCCGTTTTTTGGGATGCGCATGGCATAATCTTCATCGATTACCTACAGAAGGGATGAACAGTCACAGGACAGTATTCTGAAGCGTTATTGGGCAAACTGAATGACTAAATAAAGATATAAATATGACGAAGAAAAATGTCCTTGAAAGCGATGGCCAAATTGGACCAATTACGATTTGAATTGGTTGCTCACAGACCCTATTCTCCAGACTTAGCCCGATGCGAATATTATCTGTTCCTAAGCCTCAAGTAGTGACTCCAGGGAAAGAGATTCAGACAGGATGAGGAAATCATCGGGGAAACCGAGGTGTATATCGAAGGCTTCAACGTTTCGTACTACAGAAAGGGCATCGCAATGTTGGAAAATGAATGTACCAAGTGAACCGCCCTCAAAGGCAACTATGTTTAGGAAAAAACATAACTTTGCCCAAAAACGCTTGCTTTCATTAAAAATCCCGCGTCTTTACAAGCTATGTACTAAGCTGTGGTTGCTACGTTAATTCTTTATTATTATTCAGTGCTCTTTTGGAGCTGTGTGTTGCGTGAATGTAATGTACGAGAGTTGCCTCTTATGTTTCGGGATTTGGCAACCCTAGCGTTGCAATCCGGCAATTGACAGCTCTGTCGTAAAGTTGGACATTTTTGAGGTTATACGTAATCAGAACGTTTTGACATACGAGCGCTATTTGTGTTGTTTACAGTAACTTAAAAGATTCATCTCGGCCCAAAAATGGAATTAAATCGTCAACATTTTCGTGCGATTATTTTTTACAACTTTCGGCGTGGATTAACTCAGCAACAGTGCATGGATGAACTTAATTCAATTTTTGGCGATGAAGCTCAATCAAGGACCAGTGTTTATCGATGGTATGGTGAATTCAATCGTGGTCGTAGTTCACTCCAAGATGAATTTCGTGAAGGTCGTCCAAAATCAGTTGTTGTTCCGAAAACCATTGATGCTGTGCGCGAACTGATATTGGAAGATCGTCATGTGACCTATCGTGAGATTGAGACAACCTTAGGCGTTAGTGGGACTAGCATACATTCAATATTGCATAAACATTTGACTGTCAAAAAAATTTGTTCGCGTCGGATCCCACACAATTTGTCAATCGCCCAAAAAAAGGCTCGTGTCAATTGGTCGAAAGAAATGCTCAAAAAATACGGTCGCGGTGCTTCGAAACACGTCTATGACATCGTGACAGGTGATGAATCGTGGATTTACGCGTATGAGCCCGAAAGTAAACAGCAGTCGACTGTCTGGGTATTTCAAGATGAGCCAAATCCAACAAAAGTTGTTCGCGCACGAAGCACTTCCAAGCAAATGGTCGCCTGTTTTTTCGGAAAAACTGGACATGTCGCAACCGTACCACTAGAACAACGTAGAACAGTCAATTCTGAGTGGTACACAACCATTTGTTTGCCAGTTGTCTTCCAAGAAATCAGGAAAACCAACCGCCGAAGACGGATCAATCTTCACCACGACAATGCGAGCTCTCACACATCGGCTGCGACAACTGCATTTTTGAGCACCCAAAACATCGATTTGATGGGTCATCCGCCGTATAGTCCTGACTTGGCACCGAATGACTTCTTTTTATTCCCGTACGTAAAAAACAAACTGAGAGGTCAACGTTTTTCGACACCTGAAGAAGCGGTTGCTGCATTCAGAATGCATGTGTTGGAGATCAGAGTGGCAAAAGTGCTTCGACAATTGGTTCAAACGCATGCAAAAGTGTATAGATCTTCATGGGGAATATTTTGAAAAACAATAAAGTGATTTTCGATGATCAATATTTGTTTTCGTTCTCTAATCCCGAAATATAAAGGGCAACCTTCGTATTAGAATCGCCACAACTCGGTTCAAGATTAACATAACTTCCGGTGATTTGTATTGAGTAAAACTATGAATACTTTTATATCTATTTTTAATTCCGATACATAAACGATTCTTTATCGAACGTACTACAAAAAAAATTGTGCCTCTTAGGGGAATACTGGTTTTATCTGCTTTACTACCCTGAAATATTTGATTTCATGCACTTTAAATCCCGCACATCCACCACATATCTGCACTAGAATACGAGACACGAGAATCTTATAAATTAGTTTGGATTTGCATGGATTTCACTTCCACCAGCAAGACGTTAACAGCTTGAGCCCTATCTTTTATGAATTGCAACACAATTGGTCAATAAGCGCACGATCCCTGGGGTCTCTCTTTTCGTGCCAGACAGTCTCGCCTTAGCGCTATTGGCATACGCCTCCTTTAATCCACTTAAGCCTGCTAATGTACGGATGGATCTGTTTTGCATTATTTTGCAACTCAAACACATACTGCACTGACTCATTCCATCCGCAAGGGACGCATTCGCCTCCTTATCCCGTCTGTTAACAAGGAACGAGTAATTCGTATTTTCAAAACACAAGTCCACGCACACAAATCCCACAAATAATGCACAGGGAGGTTTTGGATTTGTTTGCACAAATGTTCGTATTTCACATTGAGAAGGACTATGATTCACGACGAAAGGTACAAAGGGGCCTTCTACCTTTTCATGTATAACCGGCTGACTCACCACGTTGTTAGATAAACATTGTTAAATACTTTGTTTAGATCACATTAGCAGCTATTGCAACTATTTGAAAATAGTGTTTTGAAATACACACAGTGGAACATATGCGGAACTCGTTAGCAAAGGTTGATCCAAGGAACCCTCTACATCTATCTAGTCGCAATAGTTTGCAAATATTGATGGGTTTGGCTTTATATATTGTTTTCTCAATTGCTGTATACTGGGAGTATCTTGGCACGGGACTTCAACGAATCTATGCTATAATGCAAACCACTATGTTTTGAAATCATATAGTACTATGGCAGATTTAAGAACAATCGCCCGAATTTGCGAGTATATCAGGTTCCACATAATATGACTCGATGGGATTCGCCCGATACCCTATATGGAAGCCTTTATTCAATAAAACGAGTACATCCATGTAAAACTGTAGGAGGGGACGAAATGGCTCATACGCGATACGAGTACGGTTGGTGGGAAAATGAATGAACATTTGGTAGGTGCAACGTAAAATGTGAAAACCTGAACCTATATGCCAAAGAACATCCGGGAATATAGAAACGAACTGCTTTTGAGTAAAACCACAATCCAGTCACTTAAAAAAATGTTCGACTTAATATTGTAGTCTTAAGCTATAATATAGGCACACATTACTTTTCTAGAACAACAATAACCTGTAATCTGGAGACGCTATAATTATTTAAATTTATTTTGCAATATTTGCAGCATCATCGTGAAGGTGGAAAATGAACGACTGATGTCCCCCCGCGATGATATTGAAGGTTATCGCAAAGTAATGACTGCTTTGGCTAGGACAAAAAGCGAGTACTACACGTACACCCCGAAATCGGAGAAAATAATCTTCATGCTCCTAAAAGGAGTTGACCCATGTTTTTCCCCTGAGGAGGTATTCGAGGAATTAAAAAATTTCGAAACCGACAATTTAAAATTTACAGGTGTGAAACCCTTCTCTACCGCCAACTCCAGAAAACGCAATTTCAAATTGCCTTTATTTATTGTATCACTGAATCCCAACAGTAAAGTTGATGCTCTCCGATACATCAAACACCCCAATCACCAAACAATAAGTTGGGAAAAACTAAAAAAAATCGATCGCGTATTGCAGTGTATGCGTTGTCAACGCTTTGGGCACGTGGCATCAAACTGTCACATGCAATTCAGGTGCGTAAAGTGCCTCTCCGACCATATCATTGGTGAATGCCCCTTGGGCAAGGAACAGCTTCCAGATAGGAAAACACTGTTCTGTGTCTTCTGTAAAAATACAGGTCACACTGCAAATTTTAGAGGAGGCCCTAAATTTCAACAAATGAAATTAAAATTGGAATCCAAAAGGAAACAAGTTGAAGAAGAGTGTTACGTTATTAATTTAATTACTTGTAATTACATTACAAGAGAAAAAAATGAAAACTCGTTCGTACAACAATTTCGTGGCTCCTTGTGTGTCATATGCACAAATGACCGGTGCTCCTAAGCAACCAGCATCCATGGAACATGCATATAGTAATGGAAGAATGCATGCGCCAGAGGCACATTCAGAAATAATAACAATGTTATTAAACATGCAAGGACAATATGCCGAATTTAAAAAACCACTGACTGAACAAAGAGCACGAATAGATGCTCTCTATTGAACCCTGTTCTCAAATAACTATCCACATCAAAATCTTCAACCCTCTGTCTGAACTAAACCTAAAAATTATTTCTGTGAATGTAAATTCACTAATCCACATTGAAAGAAGGGATAATTTAGGCAATCTGCTCCAAGCCGAATGCTCAGATATGCTCTTGGCTAGCGAAACTAACCTAAGCCAAGGGCATGAAATCGGCTACAAAAATTATAACATAATTAGACGAGATTGACCACACTCTACTCGACTGGGTGGGGCCGCTATCTTAGTTAAGGAAGGTCTTCACCACAAGGTCGTTTATAGCACGGAAATACACAAATTCCAGGTGCTAAAGGCATGCATTATAGATATTCCTCTAAAAAGTCAAAGGCATCTATATATAGTCGCTGCTTACGCTCCTGAATCTATTCAGGTACCCAAATTATCAGTGAAATCGATACGCTTTTCCGAAGTCTCAAGTTGGATTCGGAAAACAATTACTTTTTAATGGCGGGTGATTTCAACGCCAAGCACAGTGCCTGGGGGAATCTGACCTCGAACACAAGAGGCAATGCCTTGTTTGACTGGTGGCAAACAAATGCGATCGAGAATAAACTAGACTTGTACGCTACAAGTACACCGTCTTATCCAAGACGTAACTCCTTCCCCGATTTACTTATGACAGATGATCGAATTCAGTAACCACATACCGAGGTAACTACTCGAAATTGTCTTCGGACAATTGAGTACGATGGCGATCATTACGGCCTCGGAGCCGTAATACACTTGCCAAACGAGCACTATCTACTTGAGCAGTACGACCAGATACACTCTCTCGATTTCCGAAATGCACATTGGTCGCGTTTCAATCGCATAGTAAAAAGAGAAATATGCAACATTGGCATAGACCCACCGACTAATAAAAACCTTCGTAATGATGAAATCGATCATTACCTCCTAACTATGGACGATATTGTTACTAACACAATGAATGGTCCATCCCCAAAGCAGCTCATATGGATAGTTATACCCATCATCATCATCAGTCTGAAGCTTGTTAAATTTTTCATAATAATTTGTTTTTCCGGCAAGGTTATTAGCCTTGCGCCATTAGTTATACCCACCGATACAGAAATCCAACTATCAATGCTTTGTATAGGCAAAAGAGCACCCTGATCCCAAAGCTGAAATTATACTATAGGCAGTTTAGGGACCCAAATAGCGTTCTTGATTAAAAATCTTCAAAAACTGATCCGGGATAATTACCGAGCAGTAATAAATGAGGAGTGGAGCAACAGAATTCGAGCTGTTCAAGCAAACGGACCGAACATGTTCTCACAAATCAAAAAAATATGTCGAAGAAAAGATCACAATAACATTCCCTGTTTCCGAATTCCACGGACTCCCGAGAATTGTCAGATAACGCAGGACTCATCTTAGAGCACATCAACTCCAATGATGAAGTAATAATAGTCGAAGGTCCGCAAAAAAAAAGCGAATTCAATTGGAGCCTGTTTCGAAGCAGTGTCCAGAGTTAACGAATCAGTTCATACTAACTCTGAAATTGAAAGCAGTGCCCGACAAAGACATTGCTCGCTGCGCAATCAACTTCACAACTGGCGTTCCGAAAACCTTAGTTTCATCACATTCGGCGAAAATAATAGAGCGAATTATACCGTCAGAAATGAAAATACCAATATGTTTGTGCGCAAGGATGAACTTAGAAACATACTTAGATCAATAAAAAATTAGAAATCATCTGGAATAGATAGCATTCCAAATGTGGTTCTAAGACACTTGCCTCGCGAAGCAGTGAATATATACACTACTTTGTTTAACAACGCTCTAACCAATGCACACTATCCAACCCATTGGAAGACCGCAGTAGTCCACCCTATCCCCAAAAAGGGTAAGGATAAGAGCAATCCAGCCAATCTCCACTCGATTAGCTTGCTTCCCAACATCAGCAAGGTATTCGAAAAAATTATAAATAAAGCACTGATAGGTTGGTGTGATGAAAATGATATCATCCCCAACAACCAGTTTGGCTTTCGAGCGCGACATGATACAGTTCATGCAGCGACGAAACTTATTTCCGATATACAGTGGAACAAGGCAAAGCGACAATGTATAGGCGCCTGCTTGGTTGACTTTGAAAAGGCTTTTGACACAGTATGGTTAGAAGGACTTGTCTATAAGTTAACAAACCTGGGTATGCCGCAATATCTGTTATACATCATTTATGATATGATAATGGACAAACATTTTGTGCTGAAATGCGGGGACATACTCTCCAACAAGACCCTCCAAATTAAAAATGGCTTACAGCAGGGAGCCGTGAATTCTCCCATTCTATTCGATATTTACACTAGTGATCTAGTGAGTTCTCTCGAAAACGCCATTGCGTACGCCGATGACATAGTGGTGAACAGAACAGGAGGTAAATAGACGTCATGAATAGGCACCTTCAAGATGACTTCAACAAAATAAAACAATTTTGCGACGACTGGAAATTAAAGATTAATTTCCAGAAAACCGAGACTATCCTTTTCAGAACGCCCCTATCCAGGGCCTCGAGGGATACAAAATACAACTGGAAACACTTTTGTATTGTAGGTAACAATAACCTTCCACTGCAAGTGAAAACTGTAGTTAGAAACCTTGGTATCTGGCTAGACCAGTATTTATATTTTGACAAGCACGTAGCAGCGTCCCTCTCCGCAGCTAAAAGCGCATATTCTATGACAAGAAGTCTATTCCGGAGTAGTCTTCTTGACCCCAGAGTCAAAATAATTTCGTACTCGGCATTCATCCGACCAGTTTTGATTTATGGCTGCCCAGTATGGTATAATAACTCTCCACTTTATATGGAGAAGTTTCGTGTGTTCGAACGGCAGTGTTTGCGTTCCTGCCTCGGACTTTATAGAACACCAGAGTCGCAATACAAAAAATTCTATCCCAACAAAATCCTGTATAACAAATCAGGGTTAAATAGGATAGACAATTTCATAATTAAAATTATTCGTAGTCACACAGCAAGGGCAACGTGCAGTGACAATAAGTTTATTTCGGGAGCATTCTATCCCAACGATATGTATCTGGAGAATACTCTCCAGAACGGGCTTATTCCCCCAGAAGCTTTCCCTTTCTTGGATCAAAAAGGCCTTATCCAAGACGTGCATGGAGTCCCGATTATTTACCACGCTCTCCGTGGTGCCAGGGACAAACAAATTCTCCATGATAGTGATATCTCCAATGTCCCAGACCGCCTGCGTTTTAGTACGGCGATCAGTGAAAGAGATAAATCAGCCAAAGATCGAACATCTCCCAAATGGTGGTGGCTTCTCAACGAAGAGAGGACTTCACCTCCTCAGATATAGTATGCCTCTCAAGTACAACGCTCTCCTTCCTCGTGTCCACCCTTCCCATGTCCTTCTTACGACATTACGTTTATTACCTATTTTGTTGCTATTATGTGTTATTTTTATTTACCTTTCCGTTTCGTTTTGATGTTTTTGTTTGTTACATAAAAAAAAAAAAAAATTATACGTATAGATGTAAACGAGGAGTCCCTCTAATATACGAGTACTACTTATTTAATGTTCATATATATACATAAGAAAAAAAAACAAAAAAAAAACGTACGCCGAAAGGCATAAATAAAAAATCGATTTATACTGTGTAATTTAGAGAGCTCGCATAGAGCCAGTAAGTTAATTTAAGGACTGTAATTATAAAATATATATAATATATAATACATAATATGTAAAAAGATTTAGGAAAATAAGTGTGGTTTAAAACTAAAAAAAAAAAAAAAACGCCGCGCTTCCTCAATTTGAGGGAACGCGGAGTTTCGTTAATAAAAAACGACAATCTTCTTAATTTAATATTTTCTTTATTCACTTTCGTCCTCTCCCCGGGACGGTCTTCACAAAACTAATCTTTTGACTATGGATAGATTCTTTTAACCTACCCGGTCCACAAAGATGACCCCTTTCTTCTAGTCTTAATTGCTTTGTTTTCTTTTGTTTATGAGGGGCGCTGTGTGGTGGAAATATAAACCTAGGCGGCGGTGGTGCACGTCTTTGGGTTTTGGCGAAATAATGAGGTAACGCTTTTTTAATGAACTCATTGTGCACTTTATGTTCCAGACGTGTTAATGGTATTCTTGTTGGCGGATATGAAGATAGGTGGAAGTCCATTTGGATTTCCCAAATAAATGGTGCATAAGATAGGCTGGGAGAGGTAGCAAAGGAAACAGGACCTTATGGGGAAAACGTAGGGTTTCGAGAACATTACAATGCAACCCGAACTTTTTGCAATAATCAAATTTGAAAACTTTCTCCTTTTTCACCATCGAACGTTGTTCCCGCGCTTGCAGACAAAGGTTGTAGGCACTCCCTGCTTTATTTCTATGATTTTCGTACCTACCTCTCTGTGCTTTTGCTATTAGAAAAATATTTATATTCCTTTTATTTAAGAAAAAGTATTCCTTTTTTATTTATGATATATGCATAGAACTAATGGAAGGTAAACCCAACTCATTGGCCAAATTGATAAAGACGTTATAATTTTCAGGAGGCGTGAGCCCTCCAGGCACTGTAACGACATCGGTGGAAGTAGAATAAAACAATATTAATTGAGTCAATGTTCATTCGTCATGAGAGGGATGTGACCTGGATTTTGACACCTACTACAAGGGCATAACGCCTGTAGTGGTTGCTTTCGCTCATCTATCGCAGATTCCAAGTTGTATCCTTTTATGAGGCGGTATTGGTTTTCTGTGTCGCTATTTCAGTGGAACTGGAAATTCACGTCGATCTTTGGAACATTCGCGACCAAAGATGCAATTTATCCTTTGTGTCTACCCATGTCTGTAACCAGAAACCAGCAATCCTTGCACTTAGCGAGACTCAGGTAATAACTGATACAAATATCTCTGATTTTACTATACCCGATTATAACATAGTGCATCTGTTCTTTCCACATCGTGGTCTAGCTACATACATACGTCATTACTGACCTTTTCCATCACCTTAGATATCATAGACAGTAATGCTATCGGCCGGTAATTTTGTGGGCGACAATTTTCCCTCGAACGATTTTCCACCATAAGATAAGCGAAAGAGTCTGGTAAGAACAGATGGTAGTTCTGGAGCACAGTTCGTAGGGACTATTGCTGGTATTCCGTCCGGGCCGCTTGCCTTCACACAGTCCGGTGCACGTAGAATGCGTTGACAAGTGTGCGGGCGGAACTTCACATCCCGCATCGAAGACCGTACTGGCGCGAGCACAGGAGGTTCCGAAACACCGTCATCCAGGTCTGAATTCGCGGAAAACAAATTCGCGAACACACTAGCCTTACCGTATTCATGTAACTTAGAGAGTCCACAAAGGACCAGTAAGTTAGGAAATAAGATAACATAAGCTAGAGTTTAATGATTTTTGTCTAGCGAGTAAGTAAATAATAATAGTAGGAAGAAAAAAAAATGATATAAATATTACGGCCACAACCACACATCCCATAATACTTACCCCTTCGGAGCCAATCTCCACCACTAATTGCGATACACGACAATAACATCCACTTAAAGGATGAGACACTCCCCAAGCCATAGCATTACCGCATGCATCAAATTGTCCCACATTAATGCAATACCAAACAAATTGAAATAAACGTTCAATTTACTCTAATCAATTCAATTTCAAACAAATTGAACTAAACGTTCAATTTGCTCACGTTGAAAACTTAGATAGGATAATCGAACCAGAGGTTCGCCACAAAAATCCCCTAGGATCCAAATGTGCTGACCAGATGTCTTTCTCGAAACAAAATCATTGAGAATCATAAAATGCGCGCCAGTAATTTTATGATCATCTAGAAATATGGTCACCCAAAACCATTAACACAATCAGCGTCGTTTTCCGTTTTAACCAAACCAAGTTAAAACAAACAACTCGCGCCATAAAACGAACTACATGTACGTTTATCGCCGACCGACACAAAGGATCATAAATGCTCTTCGGCAAGATCCTTTGTTGATTGTTCGTTTGTGTTTCCTCTTTCGATCCCAAATTTGGGAAAGACAAAGAAGGGAAAATCCTTTATCTGCACGGTAAGAAAAGTTTTCGTCCGATGAAGAAACGAAAATTGATGGTGTGGGTTAAAAATCTTGAAGAGAGTTGGTTTTTGATATTTGACGAGGTCGGTCGTAACATGGTGCAAAGGAAGTTGATGAAGGAGTAGGTGGTAACGTGTTGTAAATTAAGTTGTTGAAGAAACTTGGAAAAATTCAGAAGTGGAAAAACGTCGCGTTAATTTGTGAATGTATAATTTTAAACCTAAAGTCTAAGTTAATAAATTACGTTGAATTGTGAATGTACAAAGTTAGTCCTAACACCCAAATTAAGTGATATATATGTGCGTTTGTCTAGAAATAAAGATTAGTGTAAATAAACAAAAGAGTGTTTGATTTAAAGGTGGGTCATATGTGTGTTGTGTCAAAAAATATTAATATTTCCGTGGTGAAACAGAAAAAAATTAATATAAAAATGAAAATGAAAAAAATCCTTTTTCAAAAGATCAAGCTGTTGAATCAAAGCCTATTTTACCCTTTCTATCTTCTAGCATAGAGATGAGAACTGCATCGATTGCGACTGAAATTAAACTGCATCGATTGCGACTGAAATTAAACTGCTTGACAGGGGTTTGTTTTCAATTCTGAGTTGGTTTGTGTTAAATAACGGAAAGGATCAATGACGATTTATATGGAGCCCTGTGGGGGTTTAGGAAGTATGTGTGCCAAGACACGGGCACCTGATTCACTTTCTTCCCACTTTTCCATTTTCCGCGTCCATAAAATCGTGCGCGTCACCGCGTCCCTTGGGACGGGATAAAACCGACTGTTCCTAGGGTCGTAGGAAGGCGCGTCTCTACAAATACCGCTTTCCCTCGTCTGTCCACCTTCTGCTGACAATGTTAATGCGAGTGGGAGCAATGAGCGCGAACACGTCGTCCGCGAGCAATGGACTACGGCGATACACCATCGACGAAGGGAGGAAAGAATAAAACACTTCGGCTAATCGAACATAGGTTTACTTTTATTTGTCCTTTTGGTTGCTTAACTTCTCTTATTCATAAAGGTTGCACACAAAATTGATCTACAGAGATAAATGGTTATACACTGTGGATTAACCTTTTGGGTTCATGAATGACTGCACACAAAATTGTCCTACAGGTAGATTGGTTCACTGTTCAATGGTTATGCGTTCCAGATGAACGTACGTTAAATTGTTCTGCACCGAGATTTGACTTTCACTCGCGACTTTACTCGACCTCATTGAAAGGTTAGAACTGATTCTCACACTTTGGGGCACTCCTGTGGTTAAAATTGGCTAGTGTTTGTACGCTTCGAATAATAGTTTTCGACTTCGTTCCGGGCGCCACGGCGGATAAATTGCGACTGACTCATGGAATTGAAAATCCATTGCGTTGTGATAGTGGCGTCGTAAACTCATTGCCACTTCCTAAGAATTTAGTGGAAGAGTTGCTATGTATATGAGTTTAGTTCCAGCGAATCCTTGCCGTATAAGCTAAGTTGGATTCGTTGGTTGTGTATACCAGGAAATTGAAATTGCTTGGGTGCAAGCAAGGAATATCATTTAGATAGAATGTTAACCGAAGTCATTTCGGGGAAATGTATGCCGCTTGGTTGGCTGTTAATGTTCCGTTGAGGATTTGGATATGTGCTTTGTTAAGGCATATGAACTTCGGGGAAATGTGTGCGGCTTGGTATACTTGCTAATGTTCCGTTGAGGATTTGGATATGCATTTGTTATGGCATACGAATTTCGGGGATGTGTGGATTGCTTGGTTGCGTTGAGGAAATATAGATAATTGGCCGAAGCAATTTTGGGGAAATGAATGCCGGGATGATTAGAATATATTCGGTTGAATTATATTCTGTTGGAGGTTTGGAGGTTTTTATTGCGGATTGGTGAGATGTATGCTGCTGCGGATCGGATTTTTGCATGTTTGCAGGTTAGGGTTGTGGGTTGGTTCTCCGTGTGACGTAGAGAACCCGCACAGTACTCCCCGCCCAGTGACGTAGTCACGAAATAAGGGTAGGGCGAAAGGAGTAGGTCGGTGTGTGACGGGAGGCGGGTCAGGTAGGTAGGAGTCTGGTTGTTTGGGTTTGACCTGGGAAGCACTGGGGTAGGGCTCGGGAGTGTCGTGTTGACGCGTTCCTGGGTTGTGGCAGGGCTTGAGTCGTCGTTGGGAGTGAGCCTGGTTGTTGGTGCCGCGTGTGTTGCCGGCAAGGCCAAGGGGGTTGCGGTGTGGTCCAGTGGTCTGTTGTGGTCTGCGTTGACCAGCAGGTATTATGGCTGGGTAAGTGGCGGCCTGTCGGTAGCTCTCTCACATTTGCCGTGACGAAATTGCGTGTGTGGGATGGAGGAATGTTAGGTAGCTAGGGGTCCAGTGGGTTTGGTTCGTCACTGAAGGCGCGGTGGTAGGGATTGGGTCGCCGTTGGGAGTGGACCTGGTTGTTGGTGCCGCGTGTATTGCCGGCAGAGGTAAGGGGGTTGAGGTGTGGGGCGGTGATCCGTTGTGGTCTGCGTTGATCGATAGGTATGGGGGCCGAGTAAGTGGTGGCCTGTTGGTAGCTCGGTCGCATCCGCTGTGACGGAGTTACGTGTGTGGGATGGGGGAGCTTTAGGCCGGGAGTTAATTCTTCGCCGCAATGACGGGGTGTCGTGTGCCGGATGGAGAAGTTTTGGTTTAAGGGTCGGCAGTTTTTGTCCATACGTTGGTATGGAGGGTGGTTTGCCGCCCTTGGTAGGAGTGCTGTCTCCTGGGCGTTGGCTTCGACGTGGAGTATTGGTCTTGCGGGTTGGTGTTGGGGTAGGGGTTGCTGGGGAATTTCTGGTTTTTGTTTCCCTTATTCTTTTTTCGCATTGATCCCACGTGTGGTCCGTATGACCACATATCCCACATCCGATTGGGCCACTAATCACTCGGATGGTTGATATAGTGTGGATTTCGGGGGGTGGGATATGGTGCGCACGGCATTCTGCAATGTCGTGGCCATACTGCCAGCACTCCCGGCAGAACGGCGTGTTTCGCTTTTTTGGGGACTCGTCGTACACGTGGCCTTTTTTATGGCAGAAGCTGCACGTGGTACGTGCGGCCACCGAGTCCAACCGATGAGCACCTTGGTCCCTCGTGGGTTGAGCCGTTGGTGTGCTGCTCTGAGGGGGCGACGATCGTACGCCCGTTGGGTGTACGCGGTTCGATGGGCGCTTCTGATCTCCGCGCGAATTTGGTTTAATTCGCGGCGGAGTGAGGCATGTAACGCGCGGAGGTCGGATATAGTGACGGTTGCCGAGCGGTAGGTACTCCGTTGACCCGGGAAGCTGTTGGGAGTCGTAGCTCTTGCGGAGGGCAGGTGTGGCTGTGGGGGTGGATGTGAGGGCGGGAGGTGGTAGTTGACTGCGTTTTCGTGGTAAGCGGGGAGTTCAGCCTGTGGTGGTTGGATTACCTGAATGTCGTCGGCGATTTGGGCCAGGTGGCTGAGGCGTTGGTCCGTTAGGCCCATCAGGATGGCCTGGGCCTGGATGCCCCCCCCCCCCCCCCCCCACAGACCTACTCTAGTGAATAAATAATAAACCTGCGTTAAAAAACATCCCACCTCGAAATCGAACACACATCGAAACAACAATACAACTGATACCAATGAGACAAATGATCTAAGAAAATATGTTTAAACCGTTTGAGATCAATTTTCAGTATTTATTCATTTAAGCTACCCTTTACTACTTGTTTAATTGGTATTTTATTATACCCAAGAGTCAGTAAGGAACCCCTTTGCGAGACCACCCAATTGACTGCAACATTCTGTCAAAACCAATTTTCCAAGTATGTACTTCGTCTCAAGTGCGATAATAAGAATTTCGGCAACACTTGGTATTCATCTATCGATCTTTCACTCGCATTCAAATTTCCTATTAATTCTTCTCTAGATGGTATCAAAGGGTAAATGGTAATAAATTTATTAATACCACAACTTCTAAAATTCACAATGAAACAAGACGTCCCCAAGCACCGTCTCAAGATGCACTTAGTTTCCTAATTGGTTGTTGCACACAGACCCCGGGTAAGTACCAGCAACCCATCTCGAAGTGCTTTGACATTACCGTGATGATAGCTAGGAATACCACCTAACTTCCCATCGGATTCTATCAAAGACATTCGGGTAAAACTTGTTGTATAAATGATTAGTGAGACGAGAGTATTCGCGCTTCTAGCATCACATAACCATTTGCTTAGTATGATGTTTACAGCTTCTTAGTACTCCACTTGGCTCCTTCTATATGCAAATGAGCTCTGGCTTATTGCAGTCCCTTTGCTTATCTCCTCCGCCGACTGCAGCCAACACTCGACTTGCATAGAGTTCTTAATAAACGAAGTATGGCAAATAGGGTGCTTTCGCTACCAGATTAACGTGTAAAATGTGAAAGTAACGATCTGCATCGATGTTAAGATGAACCTCACACTGTACGCTGCAACGACCCTGACGGCACTGCTAAGCTAATGCTGCCATTAATTTTCATAACTATTTTTCATTTGGCGGAGCCCTCCAGTTAATTTCATCCCCTTGACGCTGAGTAGTGGTAGTGACGTTTAATGACTGTTAGCTTATTCATATTCGTACATTAGTGATTCCTTATGTCTAATAATTCGATGTTAGGTTGAGGAATCTCTCTTGAGGAGCACGATTAGTCTTGGAATTTAGATTTGCTTTTAATGGAATAAAAGGCATGGGTAGCACTGCTTTAGGTCCTGGGGGTAAGTTGTATAGATATGAATCTGGAATGAGAGCTTAATGTGACAGATTGAGATTGGTAGGGACTTTAATTTGTTTTCTTTTTTGAGAGATTACTCCTGAATGCCAGAATTGTAGCAGCATCAGTTAGAGGGGATGTTGAGGTTTCTAACAATATTTAGAAAAAGGACGAAACAGTGATAGCTCTATTTCTTAGTAATACTTCCTCTCCAGATAGACGACGAGGAATTTTCTGAGAAACTAGTTCAAACGGCAGCATTTATTTGTTTTGTTTTATCTCCACATTTATTTAACAATTCAATTACAGACTTTACTTAAGACTAAATGTTAACTTCTATTTTACAAATATCATTCTTACATTAATTTACTGGCACTTCGCAAGCACTCTAAATTATACATTATCATTTTTCTTATGCCTTTCGGCGTACAATAACTAATGTTTTTATAACATGTCACAATAATTGATATGTTTTCTTTTTTAATATTTATTCTATTCTTTCTATATCATGTCTTATTTATTAATTTTTTTTTAATTACATATATAGGGGGTTGACAAGCAAAATAGAAAAAAAAAACGAAACAAAACGTAGTTATGTTTGTATAAGGGAATACGAGTACAAATAAAAATAAAAAAACTAAAAATTAAAATAATATTAAAATTAAAAATAAAAAAAATAATTGGGAATTTGGGATAGGGGATAGGGGGAAGGAAAGCGGAGCGCCTAAGAGGCATACTATGTTTGGGGACGTATAGTCCTTTCTTTATCACTGATCCACCACCAGTTGTGATGGGATTGACTTATCTCTTTCACCGATCACCATACTAAAACGCAGGCGATCTGGAATATTAGAGATATCGTTATCATGGAGAATTCAGGTATCCCTGGCACCACGGAAAGCGTGGTAAATAGTAGGGACTCCATGTTTGTCTCGGATAAGTCCTTTTTTAACTAAGAAAGGGAACGCTTCTGGTGGAATGAACCCATTTTGGAGAGTACTCTCCATATACATATCATTGAGATAGAATGCTCCCGATATGAGATTATTTTCACTCCACATTACTCTAGTTGTGTGACTACGAATAATATTGATAATGAAGTTATCTTGCGCGGGTTCTTTAAGGCGCCCGGAGAACCACCCATCGTCCTAACCCAACTCCCATTTCCCAACCTGCAAATACCATTACCGATCATAAGCAGTTTAACTACATATGAGCTGTTCAAAACTCTCCTTCATCAGTTTGCCCTGAAAAATAAGCCCACGGCAAGATCATTATCCTGCCATGGCATCAATCCACGAATACGAGCAAACCATTACGGTTCATCTTACATGAACCACTCAGGAGCCCGATCGGCTCAGCTTGTCGGCAACCATGATCATCAAAGACACGCCAATCTTTCTGTGTGTTCTTGTTCCAACAATCCGTTGGTTCAAAAAATGACACGCCGGGCAACTTGCTTGCTTGCACATCTGCAAGCCAGATTTTCCATGATCGTTCGCCCAAGCGACAACCGATCATCGAATGGGACACGACCATGATTGTATTCAAACAATCATACCAATGATCATGTCCCACGTATCGTTTTCCTAAACTAAACAATCACCACGCTAGCCCTTACCGCTGGTATAAGCGATAAGCACCCATTGGTTCGGACATGATCATGATTGTTATTCAAACAATCATACCAATGATCGTGTCCCACGATACGTTTTTCCTAAAACAAACATGCACCCATGCATTCTAGCCTTTGCCATCCTAAGCGAAGTTCTGTTGACATAACATCGACAGAAAAACCTATCCCAGATCGTTTATGATGGCAGGGCAGCCAGCCTCCGTACATCGGACATCATATTTGACCAGCTGCATGTTTGTTTTGGCTTCCTTCACCCAACGCATGTTTCGTTTGTCTTTCTTTCCTAGGTAAAGACATTCAACCTACTGTAGTATTCCAGAATACTACCCCTATTAGCTTTAACACTGAATCTCCTTACATATCTAACATCTCATTTAATACATACCATAAATAAACATACACAATATTATATCAAGCCAGTTGCAGTACATTTCATAACATGCCCATTTTTAATAACTTGCCCCTTTTTATTTCAAAACAGAGCGCTTTGATTTTCGTTCAAATTTTATTCAATTTAAAAGTCACAGAAACTAAAGGAATACTTTGAGAAAATTTGTTTTGTTCATATTATAATTTACAGTAAATTAGAACACAATGTTCTATAAGTAGAGAGAAATTCTAATTGTAAAATCAGTTTGAGTTGTGAGTTCAGTTAAAATAGAGTTTAGTTTGAGTTTAGACAGTATTGAGTTAAGAAGTTTTGATTTTAGTTTGAATTAAGAGTTAAGAAGTTTTGAGTTGATATATATATGTGAAGTACCACCCCTAAAATGATATAAATATATTGATAATATATGAGTTTTAATATCATCTAAAACCCTTTAAGAGCCGTTGAATTTAATAAACGGTTTTTCTTGTTAATGGCGCCTCAGCCAGTTGTAACTGGACTTTCACCAAAGGAAGGTCCGCCTGGGACGCGGATCATAATACGTGGAGAATTCTTAGGAACCAGAACGAGTGACCTAATTGGTTTAACTATTTGCGGATGTAACTGCGTTCTATCAGCAGAGTGGAAAAGTTCTAATAAGATTGTTGCGCATACAGGACCAGCAAAAGAAGTAAATAATAATAAAAGGTCCCCGCTCTTCCCTCATCCGAGGAAGCACGGCGGGACTGCAACACTACCGGGACGATGTCTATGGGAACCTTCCAATGGGATGCGAATCGGTTTCTCATTGGTCGTTGGACTGTTTTCCCCTACGATGACATGAGCGGAAACCCACCTTATTCCTTGAGGTTGGGTCAGCATAGCGCAGCTTGCAGAAAGCCTAATGTCGACGTGACGAAGAGTCAGATCGTAACCACCGAGAAACGCACACGTGTCGGGGTCGTTGCGTTGTCGGAGTCACTAGAGTCCGATTTTATCACTTGAAGTAGGCGCAACTACTTTTGAGGAGTCACCTTGCTCAGTTCATTTCGTTTTCCGCAACGAGTGGTATTTACAATCCAGTAGTTTGTTGTTTAAACATCTTGTTAATTTTAGTCAATTCCACTTACGTAACTAATCAAGTGTGTTTGTAAATGTGTCATAATTAAGTGTATAGTTGATGTGTAAAAGTAAAACTTTAGGTAGATCTCAGCGTTTCATACTGCCTATTGACTGTTGGTGGCAAGTTTTTCCGTTTATTCCACAACATTGTACCGAATGGGAAGAACATCTTAAATGTTAAAATTAAAATTAATGTAAACGACTTTTCGAATGTCGAAAATAACTTTGTGTTATTAATAGAATCAATGAAAATTTTATCTCTGTATCAACACATTGCTGTAACAAAAAAAAATCATTAAAATTAATTCTGTGCGTTTTCATTTGCTTTGGACATCGTCGAAATTATAGTTTGGGTATTAAGTGAATCTGCAATGAAACTTCCTGCAATGGAAAATGTTTTCCAATCCCGTTTTGCATTTGCACTAGACAGGGGCGTTCTAAAAAAAGATAGTCTTTTTTTTGGAAATGTACTTTTAATTTCCAGTCGTTCCAAAAATGTTTGATTTTATTGAAATTATTTTGCAGAAGTCTGTTGATGACATCAATCTTTTCTCCAGATTAGTACACCACAATTTCGTCGGCATACGCAATTGCATGGTTGAGAGAACCCACTAGATCACTAGTGTAAATGTTAAATAAAATGGGAGAATTCACTGCCCCTGTTGTGGGCCGTTTTTGATGTGGAAGGTCTTGTTAGAGATTATATCTTCACATTTCACCACAAATTGTTTACCCATTATCATATCGTAGATAATGTATAATAAATATTCGGGCATACCTAGATTTGATAACTAATATACCAGCCCTTCTACCCATACGGTGTCGAACGCCTTTTCAAAGTCAACCAAACAGGCCCCTGTGCATTGTCTCTTCACCTTGTTCCACTGTATGTCGGAAACAAGTTTTGTCGCAGCATGAACTGGTTGTTCAGAATAATACCATTATCCTTACACCAGTTAGTCAATGCTTTATTTATAATTTTCTCGAATACCTATATAAACGGATCGAGCGAAAATTGGGTAGATTGCTTCTGTCCTTGCCATTTTGAGGGATGGGATGGACTACTGCAGATTTCCATTGGGTTGGATAATGTGCATTATTTAGAGCGTTATTGAACAAAATAGTGTAAACCTTCACTACTTCCAGAGCTAAATGCTTTAGAACAGTGTTTGGGATGCTATCTATTCCAGAAATTTGTTCTTAATCGATCTAAGAATGTCTGTCTGTCAGTTTATCATTGTGTACAAATATGCTAGTGTTTAGATTTCTAAGTGGGGAATCCGCTCTATTATCTTCAAGATAGTGAAACTTCGACTTAAGACACGCCAATTGTTAAGTTCATTGCGTAGCGAATATGTTTTTGGAGAGCCCTATTTTCCAGGTCACGGTTAGAATGAGCCGATTCGTTCCATCTACACACTGCCTCCAAACAAGCACCAATTGAGTTCGCCTTTTTTTGCGGATCTTCGACTATTACGAACTCTTCGTTAGAGTTGATGTATTCCAGGGTAAGTCCTGCGTTCAGCAGAGTTTGACAATTCTCGGGAGTCCGCGGAACTCGCAGACATGGGATGTCATTAATATATTTCCTTCGAAAGATTTTATTTATTTGAGGGAACACATTCGGTCCACTAGCTTTAATGGCTTGAATTCTCTCGTTCCAGTTTTCATTAATTAATGATCTATAGTTGTCACGGATCACTTTTTGAAGATTTTTAATTAATGACTTAATTGTTTTTATTTCCTGGCTATTTGGATCGCTGAACTGTCTGTAGAGCGGTTTTAGCTTAGAGAGCAGAATACTCTTTTGCCCATATAGTTCGTTGATCGTTGAGTTTCTGTATCGGCTTGTATGGCTTTTAGGATAGAATGATTCATTCTATTATTCTTTATCATGTTTACAACATTTTTTTTTTCGTTTTATATTCTTAGTTTTTAAATTATATGCTAGACAAAAATCCTTAAATTCTAGCTTAATTAACTTGTGTTATAATTTACGTATGTGTGCCATTGGAGCGTAATTTATTTGTTATTATCCGATCAAATCGCGACCAGTGTGCTTTTCCGAAATTAAAAGAATGTATCTATTTATACAGCTCAAGTGGTGAGTGTTCGTTTGGGACATGTATTACGGGGCCAAGTCCATAATGATCGCTATCATACTCGATTGTACGAAGACAATTTCGAGTAGTTAGATCCGTATCTAATAATTGTATGGCTCGTCCAGCAACAGTGAATCCAAGAAGGAATTTCCTCTTGGATATGACGTATGTTCTTGTTCTTGTAGCGTACAATTCTAGTTTATGTTCGATAGCCTTTGTTTGCCACCAGTCGAACAACACATTGCCTCTGGTGTTTGCGATAAGGTTACGCCAAGCACTGTGCTAGGAATTGAGATCTCCCGCCATAAAGAAATAATTGTTTTTCGAGTCTAACTTGAGACTTCAAAAAAGGGTATCAAGTTCATTGATAAACTGTATACACTGTGAAACTTCGGGACCATAAGCATAAATATATGGTTGTGAAGCTCAAGAATTATGCTTTAAATTTCACCTTGCCCGAGCTTGCTATTTTTTTTTTTTTTTTTTTTTTGTCGAGTTCCACAAACATGCCTATTTTTCGTGGGATACGATTTCTTCACAGGTGTACGTGTATCTTGCCGTTTTATTTTTTTCGTTCCATAACGTGTACTGTCGTTTATTTTTGTCCAAATTACACAAATTATCAAACACATCATCAACGTCCTGTCAAAATTTAGAGTCGTGTACAATTCAGTCTGTAAACTAGAATTGCTGATGTGCTCTCTGATATAAATTATATTTTAAAATCCCACGCATACGATCCTATCAACAATTTCGAATAACGGATCGAATTTAGGTCCATTAAGAATAACATCCTTTGAGTCACTTCAAAATATATGAAGATGTTTTTCTTTCTAGTTTTTGCTTCTGGATATCTCAACTTTCATTAACATATTACTGAATAACCTATAGGATAGAATTATTCTCTATATGTTGAAGGAGATTTTATTACGAAACACTTCTTTAAAAGGTGACTTGGACGGATCCAATAAGATATAACTTAATAGTTACGGATGGAACGATTAAATTGATTCACGTACATCACCAAAACGGACCTATATCAATACTGGTAGGATATTTTTACTACAAACAACATTCAGGTGGTCTTTAAAGGGCCACATTAAGGAGAACTTTGTTACCCACAATATTATAACTTGAAATGCATTATGCATTACATTTCAGTGAACTATTTTACAATAGAAGCCGTACTTGCAGTTGGGAGCATTGGTTATTCAGTCGCATCATTTATTAAGTTCCGCACTCCTCCAATTCAATCCAGAAATTTACAATATCCTAATAGGTCTATAAAATAGAGCTTAACACACTTTTTGCAACAAAGCACTTCAGTATAGTATTAAAACGAAAAAAAAAAAGAATCCAAACCCCACAGAAAGCAAATACTACATCAAACTGGTTTATTTAAAATACAGACACAAAACAAGCATGTAATAACAAGGCACTTTCATTTAAAATCATCCCACAGGAAGGAAGGAAGGAAGAGTTCAAAATGCATAAACGAAAAGCCCCTCAAACGGAAATCACTTCTTTTTGGTAATCCTGCTACTCAAACGAAAAGGAGGCATCCCAAAGGTGGGCATTAAGATATCTAAAAGAAAAACTTGTTCTCTTGCGGTGCCGTCATCATCAACAGCCAACGAAAACTTTAATGAAATACTATTGCAAGTGCAGTGACTTAGAAAAGCCTACAGATTCACCATTACCGCAACTTATTTAAAGGCCCGGAAAAAGGATAATATCAGGAAACATGGAAACAAGAAAGAAAATAACAATTAAAACTGAAAAAAAGGATATTAAATAAGGCGTGCGGAATAATGCCGTCCGCCAAAATGTCACTAGCACTTAGAAATGTTTTCCGCCTACGCTAATCTCCCATTGAATGGCCTCATGGCAACCAAGCGCACTTTACTCTATCGTCCCAACGTTCGAATACAAACACACAGAGGACTTATTTCATTCTCTTCTACAGGAAATTCCATTACGATTGTAATCTCCTTCGAAGGAACTCGTAAAGAAAATCCTGTTAGAAGTTTTAAAAAAGGATCCAAGTAGGAAAATCCTTTGGACACATTGCTGTTGAAAGTTAGTCGTTAACTCGTTGTCCTCTTACCGCAGGACTTAAATTGTTTCAACACTTTGGATAGCTTCCATCGATGGTAAAAAAGTACAGACTCGAAAAAAATTACTACTTCCATATCGCACTTAAGGACTTTGTACATCTAGCCATGTTTGCACTTACGAAAGGAACTGTAAAATAGTAATGCGTTCTATTTTTGTGAATGGTTTTGCCTGAGCTTAGTAGTCTAATGTATCTCTGGAGACTCTGCAAAGCGTGGTAAGATATGAAAAGGATTATACTTAAAATCATTACATGTGTGAATGGTGTCATGAGATAGTGTCTCATAAAGGTAATTAAGTTCTGGAAAATTTCTTAACAAGGAAGGGAAAGGAACTATATGTAATATTCGAATATTTGACTGATGGATAAGCAATAGAGGATCTGCAGCCGATGTTAATAAGTATATTCAAGAAAGCTCCTAATAAACAGGGTATCAAAAACAACCTCCGATTCACCAGCGCATTGTTCCTAGAGAGAGTATTGAGACTATTTTCGACATTGTCTATAACAAGCATAAGGCTAGCAAAGTAGATCTAAGCTACAATGTGAGTTTTAATGACTCCTGTCCAAAAGGTTTTATCGAAAGTTATTACTTATTCGCGTTTTACGAGACCCTAGAGAAAGTATTTGATGGGATCTCATCATTCGATGTTAAAATCCTCCTCGGGGACCTCAATGCGAAAATTGGAAAGGAAGTTATCTTCCAAGCAACTATAAGTAAAGAAAGTCTACAAGACATTTCAAATGATAATGGAATTCGAATTATCACGTTCGCAGCGTCAAAAGATCTGTTAGGGAAAAGCACGATGTTCAAGCACAAGGAAATTCATAAAGTCACATGGATATCACCCGACGGCGTAACGCGTAACCAAATAGATCACTTCCTCATAGACAAAAGACACCACTCGAATATCCTTGACGTAAGATCATATAGAGGAGCAGATTGCGACTCCAATCATCTTCTAGTGATGGGCAAACGAAGTTGTAGACGCAATAAAGCGATTGAAAAACAACAAGGCTCCCGGAGTCGACTGCATACCGGCAGAGCTTGTGAAGCATGGAAGAGAGGCAACCGCTCGAAAAATCCACGAGCTCATCCAAACAATATGGGATAAGGAAATCACTCCGGAAGAATGGAAAACCGCAATAGTCATCCCCATTTTCCAAAAAGGCGACAGATCTTACTTCGAAAACTACAGAGGAATATCATTGCTCCCAACCGCATACAAAATATTAACAAATGTCATTCTGGCGAGAATCACACCATACGCAGAAAATACACTGGGAGACTACCAATGTGGATTTCGTAGGAACCGGTCAACACGCGACCAAATGTTCACAATAAGACAACTACTGGAAAAGAAGTGGGAATACGGAGAGACGGGCCACCAACTGTTCGTTGACTTCAAAAAAGCCTACGACTCAGTCGCAAGTCAAAGACTCTACCATATTCTAGTTGAGCTGGGAATCCCGAAAGAATTTTCCGCCCTTATTCAAATCTGCATGAACGAAAACAAAGGGCGAGCCAGAATAGAAAACCACCTCTCAGAACCATTTGAAATCCGGGACGGACTAGAGCAGGGAGATGGTCTATCACCGTGTCTTTTTAACCTTGTGCTCGAGTATGTCATCAGAAAGCTACAAGACGACAACATGGCCGGATCATCCCTGAACGGGGTCACACAAGTGCTCGCATATGCGGATGACATCGCCGTTCTGGGCGATAATCTAGAAACTGTTAGTAAAAACTGTGAAATCATCATGCAAGCGGCAGAAGAGGTGGGCCTAGAAATAAATGAAGACAAAACAAAATACATGATTACGACGAGAGCATGTGGACCTCAGAGAACGCATATAAACGTCAGAGGTAAAATATTTCAAAAAGTTAAAGAATTTAAATATTTGGGAACGATACTGACGGCCAGTAACGAAATTAACAAAAGACAGAATTCCGGCAACGCTAAGTTGGCACGCAGTCAGTAAACTGCTGAAATCCAAACTGCTGTCACGTAACATAAAGCTCCGTGTCTATAGAAGCATAATCATGCCGATTGTTCTATATGGATGCGAAACATGGGCTCTCACGTCTTCGAGAATAAAGTTTTGAGGGGTATCCTTGGAGGTAAATATGACGAGGATGCAGGACAATGGAGGAAACTCCATAACCACGAATTGGAAGGGCTATATCGCAAACTTGGAATAGTGAGAGTAATCAAGTCGCGAAGATTAAGATGGGCCGGACACGTGGCCCGAATGGACAACGATAGGACCGTGCATAGAAATCTTGACGGTAGACCAACGGGAATGAGACCGGCAGGACGGCCGCGACGGAGATGGGAGGACAATGTTAGGTTGGACCTTGAGGAGGTCGGACCGAATGGTCAAGCGTGGAAGGAGAGTGTCCAGGACAGGGAACGATGGCGAAGCCGAGTCGGTGAGGTCGTGAACTTCCGGGTTCCTACAGGCCAATAAATAATAATAATATTACTTATGCGCACCCATCATCTCTCCGAACCAGCACGGCTTTCTCTCAGGCAGGTCCATTACTACTAACCTTGTCGAATTCACATCCCACACACCCCTTGCCCTAGAAAACGGCGATGAGGTCGACGTAGTCGCTACCGACTTTAGCAAGGCCTTCGACAAAATCTCCCATAACCTCATTCTCTTCAAGCTATCCTCCCTCGGTTTCGAACCCCTGTTGATTAAGTGGGTCTCATCCTATCTTAGTTATCGAACCTGTCGCGTGCGATTTAGATCCACCCTCTCCGATCCTTTTTTCCCAGCCTCATGTGTCCCCAGGGCAGTTACCTCGGCGCACTCCTATTTATCCTAACCATAAACGACATAGGCTCCTGCATTAATCACTCCTTCATCTCGCTTTACGTGGATGATTACAAAATGTTTAAGACAATCCGCTCTCCCCCGGACTCCTCTGTTCGTCCGGGCAAATCTTGACAGCTTCTCGACTTGGTGCCAAAATAATTGTCTAGAAATGAATATCGCCAAATGTCACACAATCACCTTCTCTCGGAAGATTTCCCCCACTCACCCACGCTCCTATGTCTTACTGAACCAACCGATAACATCGGTTGAATTGATTCGCGATCTGGGCGTCCTATGCGACAAGGAGCTCAAATTTACCGCACATTTTGATTACATAATCCTCAAGGCTAACGCCGCCTTGGGTTTGTCAAACGCTGGTCGAAGGAGTTCCTTAACCCATACGTCACCCGATCACTCAACACAACTTTTGTCCGCCCACTACTCGAATACGCTAGTCAGGTCTGGTCCCCGTATCAAGTGACTCACATTCGCAGGATTGAGGGAGTTCAACGTCGTTTCTTGCGCTTCGCCCTCCGCGGACTAAACTGGGATAATGGGCTGATTCTATCGCCATACACAAGCCGGGTCCGTCTAATCAATCTAAACACACTTAAAGAGCGCAGAATTCATGCCGATATCATCTCTGTCCATCGCCTTCTGTCTGGCTCAATAAATTGCCCAAGCTTGCTCTCCACTTTAACATTTCATACAAACCCCCGCAACGTACGTAACCCACGACTGTTTTACGTGCCTGCTCATCACACTTCTTACGGCGCTAACGAACCCGTCTCGCGTATGCTACGACAGGCCAACTCTTTCCCCACCTCCTTCGATTTCAACATCTCCACCCCCACTCTTAAACGACGTCTCAGAATAAACCCATCATAAATCCCCCCCCCCCCCCCCCCCCCCCCCAATAATCCCCCCTACCCTGCAATCCTACCAATCCTCTCCTACCGTCAAAATAGTTCCCCCAGCCCCACCCACAATTTCAACCTCTTCCCCCAAATCACCAACCACGCCCCATACCAGTACGTAGACATGCCCTGCACTGTCACTGTCTCACAAATGCCGAATTTACCACCCCCACATACACTCGCTCCTCCCTAGCCTCCTACCTCTCCCATCGCACAGTCACCTTCACCATCCTGGTTTTTTTTTCTTTTTTTCTCCTTCTTACTCTAGTTTTAAGATAGTCTGTAAGACTTTTTATATTAATTTAATCTAAGTTAATGGAAGCTTGCATTAAGCTAAATAAATGAGGGTTCTGCCCTCACACTAAATACTAAATACTAAATACTAAATAGTAGCTAGGTATACCTACGTTTTCTTATTTCATTTCAAAGACCCATACGTCGGAATTTGACAACCAGCTCTATTTTTTCTTTCAACCCTGCGGTTAGGGCCCTAATATATACTCACAGCTGGACAAGTTTTATCGTAAGAGGGGAGTCTAAGTGCGCGCTACCGCTCTGTGAACTACAACTCAATCAACCTTTAGACTACAGGAAATAATCGTGAGAAATCGTGGGCCATCTTTCAGATGGAAAGAAGAGAAAAATTGGTCTAGGTGGTAAGCCGGTCCCAGGTTGAGACAGTATCCGGTTAACCTGTGCGTTCCACGATATAGTCAAGAGATATCTTTGACTGTGTTCCGGATGTTTGACCGAAGGGTCGGATTGGAGTTAAGGCAGAACATGGTGTTGTCACCTGAGATGAACAATTCCGAAGTTAAGCGATGCGTCAGTCGATGTCCAGGAGTGATGTCGCCCCGATACATTGTGCGAATTACGCTGAGACTATTGGATGGCATGCCCATTCGAGATGTTATCTTTCTTCATGAGAACGCCAGGCCTCACACCGTCACACCGTATCTTTCACGAGGGTAACATTGGAAGAAATGAGTTGGGAAACCCTTGAACGCCCCCCTTATAGCCCGGACTTGTCTCGTTGTCACTATTTTCTGTTCGTACACTCGAAGGAATCACTTGGAGGAAAAAAAAAGAAAATAATGAAGGAGTCGAGGAGCACGTGCGCAATTGGCTAACAACTCGCCCTAAATCTCTCCAGGAACAAGGGATATTAAAGCTACAAAACGGTGGCAAACGTGTGTATTGGGTTGTACTATAAAAAGTTCTCGAGTGAACATCCGTGCCGGAACGTTAAATTTTCTTTTTTTTTATAAAGTAAAGTGGTACGTGTGATTGACGTGTGAGAATTCGGGCTATCTCCCACAGAGACTGAGACGATAATATTAAACGACCGTGGGAGTTTTAAATACAGTCCACTACATCGTTAAGGTTTTTGAGCACCTGCTGAGAGCCAGCTAGACCATCTTTAAGCTTAAAGCTGCAACAATTGGTCCATTTGAGTCGGATCATCAACTATTGGTCCATTTGAGCCGGATCAACAACAAAGCTATTCTCCCATTCGGGGGACTTCAGTGATCGGTGCCCATGTTCGATCGTTCATTCGCTTCCGGGTGATAAGCTGTTGTCAAGCTTTTGTAGCAACCAAGCAAATTTATTTGTTTGGTTGTTGTTTAAATTAGTACGCCTCGAACGATGGTCCCCTATCCAAAGTGAACGTTGAGGGAACCACGACATGTGCCACCTCAGTTGAACAAAAACCGTTTTGCGACACTCCCAGCTGTCAGTGTTCGCAATAATATTGCTTCCAGCCATTGTGTGAAACGATCTATCACTATAAGAATGTATTAATACCCTTTCGATGGCGGTAGAGATCCCACGATCTCGATGCGCGTATGGGTGAAGCAGCTCTCAAAAAACTTGAATTGCGTCGATTGCAACACGTTGTGCCTGTTTACTTTGGCCCGCTGTCACTGTATATAATTTCGAGCCGGATTTATATGGTTTTTAATCATGTGTTGGCAGACAAATTTACATCGGACATCTGCAGCAGTAGCTTGTTCACTTAAATGAGAAGGGTTATGACTAGTCCCTCTTTCGAAGCTTAACTGGAACATGACGAGGGATTCGGATGCAGAATTGACCAATGAAATCGACGTTCTAAGGCGGAGATGCACTACATTAGTGACGAGGTGTCGTCCTTCAATCATTTGGCGGAAGTACTTTACAACACTGGTTATAACGGTGCTGAGTAGAGCTGAGCTTCTTCGAGAAGAATCCAAGTAGTTACAACTTTCCATAATGTTCCAGTGCAGCATCCACTGCTGTTTCTGCCGCGTCATATTAGATAAACAATGGTACTCCTTCAATAGCATGTCGTAATAAAGCAGCTGTCCCTCCGAGAAGCGAAATGCCCTGTCAGTTGACTCTACCCAAACGATAGGTCTTTTGCCATTCTTCTTAGCAACAATCAGATAAACCCTTCGATTTGAAGAGTTGGGCGATAAAAATGCAATATAGCCAGGTAACGTCCAAGCTCACGCAAATTGGTGGGCCGAAGGAACTGCATCAAAGCTTCAACTTTGTCTGGTGATGGATGAATTGCTCGTCTTTCGACGAGAAAACCACGGCACTAAACCCCTTGGAACCCGAAATGGCACTTGTTAGGGTCGATAACTAAGCCAAACTCTCGGAGGACTTCGCAAACCTGTCTCAAGTGAGAGCGATGTTCATTTTTGAGTTTCGGTCTACTCACGTTAGACCAAAAACGTGTTGGAATGAACATTTCCAACGCTCTGTTGGCGCAGTTTAGGTGAAATAAATCCGACTTTTGGCGCCGATTAATTACAGTCGATGAAACTTGGATACACCATTATACGCCCGAAACAAAATTACAGTCTGAACTGCAAAGGGGGAATCGGCTCCAAAAAATGATGGCGACTGTTTTTTGGGATAATCATGGAGCGTACTACACATTATTACTTGTCCAAATGAAGGCAGAAATTGCGGCCACATTTGCAGAAATAGAAAATCCTGTTTCACCAAGACAGCGCGCCGTCTCACCGCCGTCGTTCCCAAGGAACTTCCCTTTTTGCCTAATCTAAAAATTGCACTCAGAGGACAGAGATTTTTGTCAAATGAGGAGGTGTAGAGTTGTATATGTCGAGGTGCCAGCACGGGCACAGGTTCACACATACTCCACCAAAGTTCACCGACAATTTTTCACAAAAGAGACCAAACCCCAAACAAGGAGAAAAATAAAAATGCACGAATGTTATTTAGTTGTTTAGGTGTTCTTTTTATTTTGCTTGTGTTATGACATCGGCACATGCACATAGTACTGGTAGTTCTCAATATACAGTATTTCACAGGATCAAAAATTTTTCATAAAATGAGCGCACGGTGGTTCTTAATCCTTTGGTCATGTACTCCTTCAAGTTCTTTCAGGGCCGTCAAATGTATCGCAATAAATTTCACTTCATTAAAAACGGACTTTACCGACTCATTAAACGGAAGTAGACTGGGCTTAAAACTCGCACTCCGAAAACGTGTGTGTACGTACCCCGGCAGTTAGAATTAGACTCCTCGTTCCACCCTTGGCTCGTGCAAAGCCAACTCGCCAATGGGGTGAGATTCGTCCTGTGGTGAGAGAGGATTTCTTTCTCTCTATGATGAGAAACCAGGGAGAGATCTCACTGGGTAGATTCTGGTGGTGCGTGTGCCGTTTATCGTACAGATCGCGTTGTTTATCCATGCGCTGGAACGAAGCATAAACAAAATTGCATCAGAGGCAAAGAACAAAGGGAAAAATTGACCAAGGACATCATAGCAATGAGAGTGCAGCTGCGTAAACACACTGCAACTCATTAGGGAAGCATTAGCTGCTAAAAGGGATTTAAATGCTTACGGTGGAAATTGTTTATGGTACGAGTATCAATGCCGGCGGGAAGAACCGAATTCTTTGTTACCTTTTGTTTGCTGAAGAATTCGGTTTTGGCGGCTATGCGATGATTGTTTGTCGATTGGACAAATGGATCGTAGTAATTGATATTGCAGCTGTGTAAGCAAGCTACTTGCCATTGCTGTTGTCGTTGGGACATGTGCAAACAGGAAAATTACTGTGTACATGTGGGACAGAGATTACCGGCGAGGGAAATCGATAAGATCCTAAATGGTTCATGTTGGGTGTGAACCGAAATGTTTTTAGAGGGAACGCGGTGTTGCTTGATTACCGGCGAGAGAAATCGATAAGATCCTAAATGGTTCATGTTGGGTGTGAACCGAAATGTTTTTAGAGGGAACGCGGTGTTGCTTGATGCAGGGGAATGATGATGGCCTTGGGGAGGAATATTTGCAGGTTTGGGGATGGAAAGTTAAATTGAAATTATGGGCTTTAAAGCTTTAAAGAACCCCCACAAACGCAATCATCTTCATGAACAGTTATTTTGCAGAGAAAAACGCCGAGTACTATCTGGGCGGGTTAAAGAGATTGGAGCATCGCTGAGAGAAGTGTGTAGAGTTATACGGAGACTATGTACAAAAATAAAAAAGCTTTGTGAGGTCGGAAACATTTCAGGCTACCCATGTAAGTACAGCAAAACCTCTTAGAGTTAAGTCTATATACTTCTGGAGAGTATGTGCTGCATTCCGTATGCCGAAAGTCATCACTTTGATCCCAAATAGTCCGAACGGTTTAGTGAGAGCGATTTTAGGGATATCTTCTGAGGCTACTGGAAGATAACCTTTAGTGGAGTCTAACGTCGTAAATATAGTGCCACCCTACAATTTGAATGAAAAGTCATGAAGATGTGCTATTTGGTAACGATCGGGTATTGTAACTGCATTCAGTATCCTCCATTTTTCAGCAGTCACAGCATTCGTTTTAAATCCACATCTATTTACAATAAAATTACAGATTTGAGTTGGGACGAAACGTTATATCTTATTTTACAAGTTTCGTATACTCTAAATTATACAATACTCTAAATTGTACAATATCTGATGCCACATCTAGTTATTGCGAATTCGCTGGTTGTTTCGAATGCGAATCCGCAACATTCCGCCCGCCTTCGCCAATCATTGGCGAACCCGTTGGTTCCCGGGGACGGAGGCCCAGGGCCGTGGTCGTCTGGTGAGGCGGGGATCGGGAAAGAGCCGTCCGCCCTGGATTGGTGCCGACGAGTGCTCCGTCTCTGGAAGGGATCTGCCGATGGGATGCGACCTTTGGCCGGTGAGGCCGGAATGCGGCTTCTTCCATGGCACCGTCCGCGGTTCCAATGACAGGTACGGACCCATTGCCTGTTGGGCTGAGTGAGGTACCGCCTCTTCTGGATTATAATGCGTGCTTGTTGGCACGGATGCGGTTGATCCCTTGATGCTGAGGAGCGCCGCCCGCCAAGCGGGGCATTGCTCTCTTAATGGGTGCATACGCGGTTCTTGTTCGGTGCGCATTGTTCCGGGTGGACCAGTTCCTCTGGGTTGGAGTTGTAAATTCGCAACCCACGAGGAACGGCCATGTGTTTCTGCGTTGGTCCGAACATCGGAACATGAGCCGAGTTGATCTGGCAGGCGGCACTCTGGTTGGCGGCCTGCTGGTCCATACTCACTGGGAGTGTGTGCCGTTCCGTAATCGCGTGGTTGTTGCTGGTTTTGTGATTGGCGCGGTTCGCCTTAAGTGTGAAGACTGAGTCGAGCGCGAACTGAGCCTCGAGCAATCTCGGGAGTAGGGCATCATTGCCTTGGTCGGCGTCGTTTGCCTTAATGGGGGAGACTGGGTCGAGCGCGAACTGAGCCTCGAGCAGTCTCGGGAGGTGGGCATCCTTGCCTTGGTCGGCATCGCTTGCCTTCTTGGGGGAGACTGGGTCGAACGCGAACTGAGCCTCGAGCAGTCTCGTTGATGTGGTATCCTCACCTTGTTCGGCGGGTTTCTCTGCAGCAGGCTTCCTTCCGTCTTGGGCTGCTTCGGATGACTTGGTAGTTTTGTTCGCTGGTGCTGGTGCACTGACAGCTGCTGGTGCCTTATTGCTAAAATCAGCCTTCGTGTGTGGTGTAAGGGATGCCGCTGCAGTCGTTTTCACTTCCTTTGCTGCCTCTGGAACCTTCTTGATGTCCTTGGCGGGGTTAGTTACAGGCGGTTGCGACATCAATGGCGGCAAACGATTTGTTGGTTGACTAACGGCGTCCGTCGCAGTCTCGGATGCGATCGGGCGGTCGGCTTTGAGGGTGTACCTTGCCTCAACAAACTTTGTGGCCTCGTCCCGATATATCTCCTCGGCCTGACCGATGAATCCGCCCACGAAGTAGCGGTGGCCGCTGGTCATCTCTGGACTAGCCAGGCGTTTTATCTCTTCATGCTTCTCTCGGGTGTCCTCCCATTCGATCTGGAGGTTAAGCTGGCAAATGTCCACCGGGAACAACGTTGGAAACGCAACCGAAATCCGTTCCTGGGCGGCGAACTGGGCGCTGATGAGTTGTTCCGCCAATGTAGCCGTCATGTTTGATTTCGCTGACATTGCTCTGCGCTCTGGGCTTTGAGCTAACTGTTATCACGAACTTGATAACGGTGGGTCTTCGCGTCTGGATACTGGTGTCCCGCGACCTTGACGTCGGTCGGTCCTTAAGTCTGAGCCTTCTAGTATGCCGCGAACTTGAGGCGGTTGATCCTTACGTTTGGATCCGGTGATAGCGCCGCGAACTTGGTCGCGGTGTGGTTGTAATGTAGCTGCGCTGGGGGCAGCTTCTATTAGCGCCACGAATTTGGCGGCGGTAATGTATTTGTAATTGAAAGCTTTCTTACCTGTGAACCTTGCGGCGGTTGATCCTTACGTCTGGATCCGGGGCTGTACCGCGAACTGGGCGGTGGTAGCCGATCCACAGGTCTGGATGATGGGGCTGCGAACTGGGCAGCGGTAAATGATCCACAGATGGATCCCTGGGGTCAATGGTTCTAGTGGTTTTTGTGAAGACCAACTCAAACGAAGACACGTGTCCAATGGTTAAATTGGACCATGCGCAAATTCTAGAGCAAGTTCCCGAAGAAATGGGACATCTGCACAAACTGGGGCACCTTTGGTCGAAGAATACAACAGGAGACGCTCTTCGGTGAACACTACCGGAATTACACTGCTTGCGGACGTTAGATCTCCGTCGCAATAATTAAACGCAACGGAATTCCCTCAGAACGTTTTTGGATGAATTAACAATCTAACAACAAATTGAAGAAACGTCCTCGATTGTGTCGCGAACTGGTCGCGGTGTGTTAGAAATATAGCTGCACTGGGGCCAGCTCCTTGATGCACCACAAACCTGGCGGCAGTAATGTAGTTGCATTTGGGCCAAATCTTTATTCCGCCGCGAACCTGGCAGCAGAGGATTGGATCCACAGACTGGATCCGGCTCGAAGGACCAAATTGTATGTTCAACAAGCGTTGAACACACCTTCCACGAACTCTGGGTTCTTATTGTGTTGTGGGCTGGCGTCAGGAACAATGCGGTCTCCTGGCGTGCACGTTGGTTATTGGATGTAATAGGATTGTAACTCCGTGCTCGTCAACAGCTAAAGTAAGAATATCAAAACATAAAAATGGTTGTCAAGAGACAACCAACAGAATTCATAAATATCAGCTGATTTCTGACATTGTTAAAGGTGATGCCACATCTAGTTATTGCGAATTCGCTGGTTGTTTCGAATGCGAATCCGCAACAATATCTGTTTTATTTTCTTATGCCCTTCGAGCTGCAATTACTTTTATTTTTTATAACGTTTGGTATTAATTGATATGTAAGGATTTAAATTCGTGCTATTTTTGCAATATATAAATATTCTCTTTTTACATTTTTTGTTTATTTTTCAAACGATTCCGTGTACTCTTTATACAGAAGCAAAATAATAAATATAAAATAAATATAATAATAATAATATTGTATACAGGGAGCAAACAGAAGTCCTCCATATGCGATCAAAGTGCAACAGGTTACGACGCTTGCAACAAAGAGCAGGACACCGTAACACCTACCCAGAGTTTGCATGCGGAATTTGGCAACAAAAGGAAGGAGTTGAGGAATGTGATCGGCAAAAGAAAATATGACGCGTTCTGCTCCCTAAGGGATGAATAAAATAACAAGCCGTGGGGCCGCGCCTACAGGATAGTCATGAAAAGACTACGCGACAACAGTAGTCAAATGCAAAAGGCAAAAGTGACATGGCCAGAATCGTTGCTGTCTTTTTCCCGCAGTATGATGAGAGGGGAAGGGGAACGGGGCATCACTCAAAGAGAAATATCTCCCGTGACCACCGAAGAGGTGATCTTAGCTGCAAGGATTGTCGAAAAAAAGAAAAAAACGCGACTGGATGGTATCCCTAACGCTGCTTTAACAAAAAGCCGGAAGTCTCCAGCGGTCTCTTCACAATCTGCCTTCAAACAGCACAATTTCTTAAACAATGGGAAAAACAGCGGCTTGTGCTTATACCTAAACGAGTCAAGAATCCAGAAGTGTCATCGTCCTATCGGCCGTCGTGTATGCTGGACACAATAGGAAAACTGCTTGAGTGAGTAATTGCCACTCGCCTGGAATAATTTACTGAGGGGACATCTGGGCTGTCTGAATCGCAGTATGGGTACTGGAAAGGTAGATTAACCGGTAAGACACTCTCTGTGGTGTGCGACATCGCTCGCAATGCGATAGATGGAGGGCGATGGCTAGAAGGTACGCCGTGGTGAGACTAGATGTTAAAAATGCATTTAACTTTGTGAACTAGAATCGGATTCTAGACGCGTTGGGCGATCTACAAATCTCACCCTACTTGGTACGTATAGTAGCAAACTATCTCTCGGATAGAAGACTGCTCTATGACACAGATTAGGGACCACAGGAATATAAAATAACAGCGGGTGTTCCGCGGGGATCTGTATTAGGTCCGCTGTTATGAAATATCATGTATGATGGTGTGCTCAGGGTTAATGTACCAGAAGGGGTTAGAATCATTGGGTACCCAGATGATTTGGCAATAGTGGCCGTAGCTAAATATCTAGATGACCTGGCGAATATTTCCTTCCAAGCAATCCAGGCCATTAAATGCTGGGTAGATATGGCCGGGTCGAAACTAGCCCGACATAAGACGGAGCCAGTTTTAATAGGTGCCCCAAGAAAGTTGAACACGTTGATTTGGAAATAGAAGGACAAAGAATCAGATCCAGTCCCTTTATTAAATATCTTGGTGTTATACTCGACAACAGGTTGAGCTTCAAGGAACACCTGAGGAAAGCGAGTAATAAAACGGCAAGAGTATGCAAGGTTTTGGCGAGACTGCTACCCGATGTTGGTGATAAGGAAACTGATAATTAGTGTCAACACCTCCATTATAATGTAAGCAGCTCACATATGGACAGGAGCCGCACAGTGTAAGTCGTACATTGGGGAGTGAACTCAGCTCATAGGCTGGCATCTTTAAGAGTGTGCTGCACATTCCAAAGGGTATCCGAAGATGCCATAATGTCTTGGCCGGGTGGAAACTATTTGATATTGCAGTTTAAGAAACCGTTGCGTTACAAGAGGTCTCACAAGAGAATCGCCGGAGAATGTGGTTACAATTAGAGCTCTCAAGCGTAAGAGACTGGCAACGACGACGGAATACTTCCACCAAAGGAAAATGGACCCACACCATGATACCTGATGTGGAAACCTGGGTGAAGAGAAAACATGGCGAGCTGAATTACCAGCTGACTCAGCTAATATCAGGATATGGATGCTTTCGGCAATATTTGCACAAGTATAAGCATGTGAATCACCCATACTGCTTGTATTGCGAAGGCAAAATAGAAAATGCGGAACAGGTACTCACAGAGTGCGTGAGATTCGAGACCGCACGAACGATTTTGGAGAGACATATGCTCCTCGATAGTTTAGTGGTTAGTATACCCGCCTGTCACGCGGGAGACCGGGGTTCGATTCCCCGTCGGGGAGCTTCTGGCGCAAGACTAATGAACTTGCTCAGAACAAACAAATCATTATGGAAAATTTAACAAGCCTCAGGACTTGCTAAATAAGGCCAAGACCGGTTCCCGGTTGTAGTGCCGATGATGATGATATGAGCCGGACAGTTACTGTGGCATAAGTAAAATAGAATACATAATAAGCTCCAAACAAGCATAGTCCGTAGCATAAGATATTCTATGTGACATGATGCAGCAGTTGCGCCGCGACGATCGGAGAAATTGGTAAACTGCGTCCCGCCCGCGATGAAATATCTAAAAGAAATATCCGTGGGGATTAACAGGAATATGTGCCTGGCGGGAGGTGGATTTGGGCGTGTAACGTTTTTGTATGAAGGCTGCGCAATGTAACGTAAGGCTCCCTTAGAAGGATGCGCCAAATGTAATGTTTTGTGTACAAAGGTTTTTGCAACAATTTCTTCAAAATATAATTTCTGGTTTAAAATGTAATATTATATATAGCAAAACGTTACAAATTGAAATAACTATAGGGGTTTCTAATAGGGACTTGCCAACTTTGAATTTAATTTGTGAACGCACCCTTTCACTAATCAGCGAACTATTACTGTGAATTTATTCAGTAAACTTAACATTTTTATTATTGTTAAGTACACGAATGATCAACCTCTGCAAATTATAAAAATTTACTACCTGGAGTCGGTGACCGCAATTTTAAGAGCGTTAACTCCAATTTTCTGTCGTAATTCTCGCCCTAGTAGACAGGCAATAACATGTTTAGTGCAAAAATTGGAGTCTACATATTCGTTGTGTGATGTTGCCGTGCCAGTGAGACAACGAGTTGTGCAAAGTGTCGAAAATATCGCTGCCGTTCAGACGTCCGTACCAAACGATCCAAATCAGTCAATTCCACGGCGTTCTCAAAAATTGGGCATCGCCCAGACCACTTTATGGTGAATTTTGCGTAAGGGTCTTGGTTTACACCCATACAAGATCAAGCTGACTTAAGAATTGAAGCCGATGGACCATTTAAAACGACGTACGTTCTCCGATTGGCCTCTGGAAAAGATGCGCCAAGATGATGAATTTTATCGCAAAATCATCTTCAGTGACGAAGCTCATTTTTGGCTCAATGGGTTCGTCAATAAGCAAAACATGCGTTATTGGTGAAAATCCACATGTGCTTCATGAAGAACTACTTCATCCACAAAAAATAACTGTTTGATGCGGTTTGCATGCCGGCGGCGTCATAGGGCCATATTTTTTCGTCGACGATAACGATCGCCTCGTTACTGTGAATGGCCATCGTTATCGCGCCATGATTACCGATTATTTTTGGCCCGAATTGGAAGATATGGACTTGGGCGACATGTAGTTTCAACAAGACGGCGCCACAAGCCACATAGCACATGACACAATCAATTTATTGAAGAGTAAGTTTGATGAGCGTGTTATCTCAAGAAATGAGCCAGTCGGTTGACCGCCTCGTTCGTGCGATTTAACGCCTCTAGACCATTTTCTTTGGGGCTACGTCAAGTCATTGGTCTATGCCAACAACCCGACGACGTTGGAAGAGCTCAGAGCCAACATTGAACGCGAAATAGAGGCCGTTTCGGCCGAAATGTGTGGCCGAGTCATCGGTCCTTCCTTTGTTTCTTGCAAGTGGATCGATGATCACTAAGCGCCAACACCATAAGACAGATGATAACCGTTTTCGCTTTGTACAGCTCCAACTGGAATCAATTTAATTCCGCCGAAATTTTAAGACGATAAGTAGTTTTTATTGTTTTCCATTCGTCTGTTGCAGTATCAGTCAATTAGCAGAAAACTTCTCTGGATTAATAAAACTTCCAGTAAATCCACTGAACATTTACACAGAGCCAGTACGATCATTTTAAATGTTACAATCACTTCATACAGATTACAAAAAAGAACGACCTTGTGTATATACACATTTGACAAACAAATGATCAATTTATTATTCAATAAATTCAGCTTAATCGTAATTTAACAGAAAAAAAAGGTCGGCTGCCAAAAGGAAAAAACTCAATTGTTCATTGTAACCGTTTTTTTTTTTTTTTTTCTTAACTCAACACACTATTATCGACAACTTTTGACTAACGACTCACGAATGACGACTGACGACTGACGACTGACGACTGACGACTGACGACTGACGACTGACGACTGACGACTGACGACTGACGACTGACGACTGACGACTGACGACTGACGACTGACGACCGACGACCGACGACCGACGACCGACGACCGACGACCGACGACTGACGACTGACGACTGACGACTGACGACTGACGACTGACGACTGACGACTGACGACTGACGACTGACGATTGACGACTGACGACTGACGACTGACGACTGACGACTGACGACTGACGACTGACGACTGACGACTGACGACTGACGACTGACGACTGACGACTGACGACTGACGACTGACGACTGACGACTGACGACTGACGACTGACGACTGACGACTGACGACTGACGACTGACGACTGACGACTGACGACTGACGACTGACGACTGACGACTGACGACTGACGACTGACGACTGACGACTGACGACCAACGACCGACGACTGACGACCAACGACCGACGACTGACGACTGACGACTGACGACTGACGACTGACGACTGACGACTGACGACTGACGACTGACGACTGACGACTGACGACTGACGACTGACGACTGACGACTGACGACTGACGACTGACGACTGACGACTGACGACTGACGACTGACGACTGACGACTGACGACTGACGACTGACGACGGACGACTGACGGCTGACGACTGATGACTAACTTAAACAGTCGTCAAAAAACTCACGCCATCCTCTCCCGTTACCTACTTTGTTCCCTGGTACCGTTGTTTCGGGGAATGAATTCGGCTACGATCAACTTCGAAACTGATCGAAGCCGCCAGCGCCGAATAGTGCTGGGTTTATACACCTGCTATGTTTATGGGTTATAACTTTTTATACCAATTTTAATATATTTTATGTATGTTTAAAAAGTGCTTATGTGAATATGTTTAATTCATTTTGTAAATATTTTTATTTATTATATGTGTTAATCACAATGTACGTTGTGTTTTGTTTTCATTTAATTTTAATTGTATTTAGGCTCAGTTTAAAATAGCTTAAGAGGTTATGTATGTCTGTTAATTTTCATACATTTCTCGCCTAGACTAGGGCGGCGGGGGAAGTTACCACGTAGCAGTTGGTAAAAGGCAGGCATGCCTCTGGATCGATCAGAGGAATCTTTTGAAGATTTCCACCTTCCTACCGAAGTCACATAAAAAAAACATCATGTGATAAGATTGATTTATTGATCTGGAAGTGAATCAATTATGGGGAAATAATTCAACGACGCCAGAACAAATTCTTTCGCATTATCGCGCCCACGTAGAAGTTATTCAGTTCTTGGATATCACCCACGAATCGAGCAGGTTAAGTAGACGAAACCTATGAATTAACATATTAAAATTGACTGGGGGCTGAACACTCGCCCAGTAAACCCTTACACGTTTTACTTAATTGAACTGAATTCAAATACAGTATTGAACTACATTGTTAAGATTGTACCATTCATATCCATAAAGGACATTATTAAAAAAAAATTAAAAAACATACTAATAAATAAATTACAGTCCTCTTACTTCTTCGTCTAAATGATTCTATAGAAATTTCAAATAATAAAAAACATATTTTCTTCAGTTCCCATACCGGGAATCGAACCCGGGCCTTCTGGGTGAAAGCCAGATATCCTAGCCACTAGACCATATGGGATAACCGAAAAATGTTGGATGACTAGGTATATAAACCTCATCCCAGCTATAAATTTAGAATTATTAATTGCATATATAATAACTATTCATTTGCACACAAAAGAAGTCGAATAGATATTCTTTGTAATATAAATCTGCTTTCACGAAAATGATTTTCAACCAAACTTTATTAATTAAAACCAAATTTAAATGTTGTTTCGAAACTGTTATTTTCAGGTATAAATTATAAAGCATTGAAACTCCAACTGCGGATTTTCTAATAGTAATAACAGTTTTTATTTTAAGGAAATGACTAAATGCTCATTCATTCATTTTGAAACGAACAAGAATTTCAATTCAAATAACAAGAGCTCCTGCACTTTAAGATTCATGCCAAAGCAATTTTAGCGACAGAGATGGTAATGATGCTGCTAAAGGCGTTGCGATGGATCAACTTGTTACAGGGACTATCGCAACGAGCTACCTACACTATTCAATGCATCGTCTATTTTCTGGATTTTCTATTAGTTAATTTCAACAACGCAATTATTTTAGCTGGGGAAAAATAATAATAACAAATGCGAAGTTCTCTTGATCTACTGCAACTCGTGGACAACAAAATTATTACACGATGAAAATTCCAATGCATTGAAGAAAGTACTTTCATGGTGCACCTTTGAAACGTCTGATCAGATAAGAGACTTGTGGGGGTTTCTCTATTCTATATGAGAAACAACCCACAATTCCAACCACAATTCCTACCTAATTTTGACCGCTTTCAGCGCATCATACCTACCCATTTCCTTTATATGTTTTTTACCTATAAAACATGTCAAACGGACGCATAGCTAAGCTCATTATCCCATGTAGATAATGCATAATTGAGTTTAGCTACAATCTTCGCCATACGGCAACACTATTGCTCTAACCATGGGATTTCCACCGGAAATTCCATTCGTAGTGGTTAGCAACAACCAAGTCAAACCAAGCGACGCGGTTGCATCATCATCCATTGGCTTGGGTATTTACCAACATTCCAGAGAGTTTTCTCCATGGTATTATATCCCCAGCCGACGCGGTCTCCTATTGACTTTTCCCATATCACCCATTCGCTTGGGATCAATGATCTCTTTTCGCAGGTGAATAATATCAGCTAGGTTTTCCTCTCCCTCGTATTTCTGTCTTTCTATAGTGCGATGACCTATGAGATCATCACTAGGTCAGTAGACCAGTCGCATACGCGGCACTGATGCACACACACTAAGCCAGATCAACCCTGGGTTATTGTACTTTCCCTTTTGATTTCTCCATCCTTGCTACGCCCATCGACGTCGAACGAATACACACATACGTTTCTACCTCGATGAGTGTGGTGAGTTGAGGAACGCACAAAAGAGCATGATTACCATTGGCGGATCGATGTGTAAAAGCAGAAAACACAATTTCCACCCTAATTCAAGTTAGTCACTATTGAATAATCACGGTGGAAGGTCGCGTCGCCGCTCGTCACATTAAATTCGCGAAATTTTATATTAGTCACATCTCAATCGTTTGAGCGAAAGTTCGAGTCGCAAAATTCTTCAATAAAAAAAACTAATTTAAAGCTTTCCTTAGAGTGTAAAATAGTATATTGTGTGCATTTCAAATTCATCTATTTAAATAAGGATACCTGTAAACAGACTTGAGCTGCAAGAAAAATACAAAAAAATAAATAAAAACAACTTTAAATAAATCGGTGCTTTTCATTTATTGCCCACTTCCGGTGAACAATTTTCTTTGGACGACGTAAGTACGGGGACAAGTGTGGGGAAGAAAGTGAATCCTGTGCCATACGCTGGCAACATACTTCTTACCCCCACAGACTAACATGCCACAAGCCCCAACAAGTGGCGGAAGTTGACCGACTATATTCTCCGGAACACTGATCTCCGACGACAAAACGACCGTTGTTGGACGCTAAGTCCGAATTCGCTTATTAAGTTGAGAGCTGAATTAATATAGGGGTGTCACTTGTTGCAAAGATGAACTACTAACGAATAGTATTTAGCACATTTAATGTGGTCACAGAATAATGTACCTATTTTAAGTAATATATTGTTCGTGAAACGTTGCAACCGTATAGTTAGTAAACCATGCTCGACTGTCAATTGCACTACGACTTTTAACCACAATCGTGAATACTGTGACTCTAGGTACGCCGAAAAGTAGAGCAAAAGACATATTTTTATACAATTAAAAATACGTGCGAAGAGCTAGTAAATTAATAAGAAAGAAAAGAATTTCACATTTAATCTTAAGTAAAATTTGTAAATTATTTTAAATTTATATGTAAATTAATTGGTTTAAATACAGTAATTTTGAATTAAAATGATGCAAAAAAAAGAAAATAATAATAATAAGTAAATAAGTATATGGATGACCAGGAGAATAAGGAGTGCTCGTTTGCTTTTTTTTTTTCTTTTTTTTTTTTTTTATAACATAGTTTAACCAGTATCAATTCTAAAGAGATAACATTTTATAAATTTGAATAATTTGGCATCACTTTTTCCATTTATTTTAAACTCGAGATATTTATGGATTTATGTTTAGCACCCTATTGTATAAACCTTCCATAGATCAGCTAATTTTCTTAATGATTTTCAACACTATATTATTAACTTGTATCATCATCATCGGCACTACAACCGGGATACGGTCTTGGCCTTATTTAGCAAGTCCCGAGGCTTGGTAAATTTTCCATAATAATCTGTTTTTCCGGGCAAGGTTATTAGCCTTGCGCCAATTATTAACTTGTATATTTATTTTAGCTCCTCAATAGTATACTGGTTAGTATACCCGCCTGTCATGCGGGAGACCGGGGTTCGTTTCCCCGTCGGGGAGCCCCTGGCGCAAGACTAATGACCTTGCCCGGAAAAAACAAATCATTATGGAAAATTTAACAAGCCTCAGGACTTGCTAAATAAGGCCAAGACCGGTTCCAGGTTGTAGTGCCGATGATGATAATGATGATATTTATTTTATTTTATTATTTATATTATTTATTTTTGTTTTATAGTATTCCTCTCAAAAGAGGCGAACCCACAACCCCGAGATGATATCTTACACTTATTTTTGAACAGTTGAAAATTGCAGCCCTCCGGAAATATTCAGAAGGTAGTTTAACAGTTTTCTCTTTCTGTACCATCACGAATTATAGTACAGAGACGCATGTGCCGTTGAGAGGTGAACCGTAAATTGGTAGGATTCATCGAGTTGTCCTGTACCGAATTCTTTAGAATGATATAAAGAAATTTTGGAAAGCAATATCTGTCATTGTTTCGGATTCATAATTATATGCTCGGGGAGAATCTAGTACATCGTCTAGAACTCTCCCCGACAAACATATTCACCACAACACGGTGACAGTGCATGAGAAACTGTCAATTCGAACGTCCATTGTTTACTGCTTTTGGTGCTTTTTCAACTTTCTGCAACTGTCAATACTTGTATACGCTTTTGGTGCTCGATTTTCAGTGTTAAACATTTATAAGAACTTTTAATTGATTTGTCGCACGCCACCATGTGGCTTTTTGGTTTTAATAAATAAAGTTATCTCCATCGATAACTCAGTCGAACTTTATCTATATTCGTCTACCTCTAAAGGCATTCGCCAGTCGCATTGACTTTGCTTCAAATTTAGTTAATGAAGTTTTAATTTGCCTACTTAAACACAAATCCCAACAATTTATCGATAAATTCAGTGTGAGAAGGTGAACTGATAAAACTCAACCTCGTGATCATCACCATACGGAGGGACAAGATGATTATATGAATAGACGATTCCCCGACGACATTCCTCGTTCGGCGGAACCACCGCGATCTCGGCCGAAGACATTCCTCGCTTGGCAACGAGACATCGCACAGTCATAATATCCGTAAGAGAAACTAAAGCAAAAACTACGTTGTTGTTGTAACTGTTACGCACAAAACCCTCAATCCTACCTCTTTGGAGCTAGTTTCCATCATTAATAGCGCTTACATTAAATATCGTGATATCAATTCAATATCAAACAGATTGAACTAAACATTCAATTTACTCATATTGAATTTAACTTAAAAAGCGAAGACGTGATAAACGAACCATATGTTCAACAAGTAAAATCCCCTGGATCCCAATGTGCGGACCAGATGATCAACTTTCAAGCAAAGGTGTTGGGAATCATAAAATGCCCGTCTGCAATTTTATGATCTTTAAAGGTTTGTTTACCCACATCATCTCCCACAAGTAGCATCCCCTTTCCATTCTCCTTATGCAAGTTAAAACAAACAATTTGCGCCATAAAACGAACCAGAAGTTCGTTTTATCGCCCACCTACATTGAGGATTGTAAAGCATATTAGGAAGATCCTCTGTCCATGATTCCTTTGTGTTTCCTCTTTTGATCCCAATCCGGGAAAGATAAAGAAAAGAAATGAAGATGGCAAAATGGCCATGCCGATAAAAGGACATATCCTTCGATCTGCACGAAAAAAGGAAAATAGTCGTCGTTCAAGGAAGTGAGGAGAAAAATGACCAGTTGGTTTTCAGTTGTTGACAGAGACGGTTGTCCGTGGTAAGTTGGTTGTGATTCACGGGCCAAGACGGCCAGGAGTGTGTAGTAAAAGTATCCAATAAGAAGTATCTAAAATAGATCACTTGAAAAAGTTGAAGTGTGTGTTTTAAAAAGCAATGAGAGATTTATCGATATTTGTAAATTAATAACGAGTGTGTGGAACTTGAGTGTATGACCAGGTCGATTTTTACAATCAAACTCTAATATCAATAAGTGGCCACGGGAGTGTAATAGTCTCCCACAAGAAGTATCTAAAACAGATGACTAGAAAAAGTTGAAGTGTATTTTAAAAAGCAATAAAGTAAAGATTTAAATAAATTCAATGTGTGTTTTATTGTCTGGGCGTGAGTGTGAGAAGAGTGTGAAAAGGGGTTACATATATATATATATATATATATATATATATATATATATATATATATATATATATATATATATATATATATATATATATATATATATATATATATAACATGTTCTTGTACGAGATTTCATCGAAAGACAGCAAAATGTTCTTGTACGAGACTTCCTCGAAAGACAGCAAAATGTTCTTGTACGAGACTTGTGGGGGTTCTCTACATCACACGGAGAACCAACCCACAACCCTAACCTGCAAACATGCAAAAATCAAATCCTCAACGGAACATTAGCAAATATACCAAGCCGCACACATTTCTCCGAAGTTCATATGCCTTAACAAAGCGCATATTCAAATCCTCAACGGAACATTAGCAAGTATACCAAGCCGCACACATTTCTCCGAAGTTCATATGCCTTAACAAAGCGTATATTCAAATCCTCAACGGAACATTAGCAAGTATACCAAACCGCGCACATTTCCCCCGAAATTATCTCGGTTAACATTTCTATCTAAACGATACCCCTTCTTGCACCCAAGCAATTTCAACTTCCTGGTATACACAACCAACGAATCCAACTTAGCTTATACGGCAAGGATTCGCTGGAACTAAACTCATATGCATAGGCATAGCAACTCTTCCACTAGATTCTTAGGAAGTGACAATGAGTTTACGATGCCACTACCACAACGCAATGGATTTTCAATTCCTTGGGTCAGTCGCTGTCCAACCGCCACCAAGTGCGCATCCTCCCCTTATCGTCCGCCAGTGTTTCGAGCTTCAACCGCCACCCGGGGCACACACGGAGTCGACGTCCGATCGCCACAGTTTCGAATTTTTCCATCCGGTCCACTCAGTCGGCGCTGACGTGGTGTATTTCAGTAGTCCGTTGTCGGTACGTGACGTGCATTTCGGCCACCTAATGTTCAGATAGTTATTGCATCGCGCAAGTACCACACTAACAGTATTTCGGATAGTTATCGGATGTATCTAGGACATATATATATGTGTACAAAGGATACGCGTGTAAAGGATTATAATTTACAGTGTAAGAACTTCACGCAATCAGTATTCCGGATAGCCGTAGTTGGATGTATCTAGGACATTTGTACATGGGTGCATGAATATGCGTGTAAAGAGTTAACATTGTTAATGGGTAACCCATGTGATTGTTCAGGTGCTTGCTGAAGACGAAATAAAGAAGGAAAACATCAACAAGCCAGTGCGTTTTATTTCTTCTCTCCCTTTCCCGTTGGTGAACGTTGTCGGTTTTACTTACGCAGTGACGTGTTGGGGGCGCAGTGAAACCGCGTCCGTGCTGGCGCCTACCTACCACCCCACAGACTTCCTCGAAAGACAGCAAAATGTTCTTGTACGACACTTCCTCGAAAGACAGCAAAACGTCCTTGTACGAGACTTCCTCGGAAGAGACCAAAATGTTCTTGTACGAGACTTCCTCGAAAGCAGCAAAATGTTCTTGTACGAGATTTCATCGAAAGACAGCAAAATGTCCTTGTACGAGACTTCCTCGGAAGAGAACAAAATGTTCTTGTACAAGACTTCCTCGAAAGACAGCAACATAAGATACGAGGTTTTATCAAAATTTCTTCATTATATTCATTAATACTTTTTCAAAACCGATCGCACTGCTGTCTTCTTAAGTTCCACCACCGTCAACTCTCAGAATACGTTCACCACTGCCCCCTGGTTTTAACATCGTCCACCGATGATAACAGCAAACAACGGCACTCCTCCGTTGCTCTAATGGAATGTCCTAATTGCCGCAGCGAGGTCATTGCTTGGAACCTGTATTTTTCCATTGCGCAGAAAGCTGCTCATATGGTAACGGCTGCAGCTGAGAGTTCCTGTAACGCCTGTCCAGTCACCTAAGAGCACACTCCACATTTGTATGATTATATGGAAGCTCGACTCTGACCTCATGGCTGCCAAAGTCAGGTTTCTGTTACCTACCCTCTAGGTGTTGTATGAACGACTGTCTTCTATTAGGAGTGATTGGCTTGAGTTTTTTTTCTCTGTTGATTTGTTCTTGCAACATAACTTAAAATTTTTTTAAAGAGTGCGTCTTCTTGTCCTTAAAAGGATGAGAGTCTTTTTCCTTAGACTGGTTCTAAGTTACTCGGTGTAGTCGTCACCTTGCTTTCAGGCTAAGCCGGGAAGAGTATTTATACCCCACGGACGGGTTGCCTCAGCAACACCATTGTCCACCCCAAGACCAAAAAAACGATGCTTGTCACGTACTTACCACAGGATCCTCAAAGGAACAAACATACAGCCGTTGTACAATCAACAAACATCAACAAATAGACACGAGTATTCCATTCTTGGGGTTGTTCAATGCCGCCCTTTCCGATACCATGAACCACACACAGCAAGTCTTTATGGTATACGCAAACTTAAAAGTTTACAATCCGATTGTTAATAATGACAACCGAGTGTGACCCCCGTCAATCGGTCGACCGATCTAGTCAATTCGAGCCCTCTGCAGATGCTATGATCATGGTCTACCACCCTAATATAAACATTCCGGATCAGAGTGTGGATCCCCGGTCATGAGTCCAAGAACATCATTCAAAGTTGCGTTGTTTCTCTTCTCGTACAGACGTAGTATCCTTACAGCCTTCGGGCCAGCAGATTCTGCATCCATTTCGGTTCGTCTCAATTGGTCGTTGGTAAAATACAGTTAAATCACCGCCTAGGAAGCTGCACTTGGTTAGTCGGCGGTATGAAGTTGGTATGTAGTCTTGTTGACATTAGCGTGAAGCACCACATACGGGTCATTCGAATTTAGTCGTGTGAAACACGACGTGAATGAAATAACTCACGTGCGTAGAATGTCGGTGAATGATTTGGCAAAATTCACTACAATAAACCCAAATTAATAATGACATGCTTTTAACTGCTTCGGTGATCGCCGTCGTTGGTGTTATCTCTTGTTAAGTCATACAACGCGAATGAAGTGAAAATGCAGCAGATTTCTAGACATAGAAGTAGGTACACATGCATTTGCGCGATGAATTGTATCTGTTCCCTATCTAACAAGTGGAACTGGTAATTGTTTTTAAATACAAAGTCGGTGTTTTCAAGGTGATAGCGGCTACCAGTGTGTGTATGTATATGTATACCAATTGGAGTGTTATGTGATATTAACAACTTAAAATTAGAAAGTGGTAAACAAGGGAAGGTGACTTACTTGTCAGGGTCTTGAAGTGGTGGACCGTTCCTTGGTCGTTGTGGCTGGTTCCTGGGTGCACGGTGTGTTGAGTCTTGATCCCCCTGATCCAGTCCACTGGTCGTTGTTCCGGGACTTCGTCCGCTTAGTTGTACAGAGAGATCCTTTCTTTCCGGTTGCGTAATATCTGCTCCTTTGTTTTCTTTCTCATTTCGGTCGTGGATAATTACAATTTTTTTTAAATATTCTGAAGTGTTTTCCCTACATGTGCGTTCTAGTTCAAATCGGTTTCTTTATTCATTATTTTATTATTTTGCCGTTGACGTTTTTATTTTTTATCCGGCGCCAACGCATTTTATTATTATTTTTTCTACCAAGTACAATTTGCATAAAGTAGTTTATTAGCTACTTGACGATATTTCCAATTTACCGGTAGAGAGGGGAAATTCGTGGCTTATAGTGTGTTGGGCGAGGGCATGGACACCAGGTCCGTAACAATACCTTCCCCTCGCTCTAACATGATGATACAACCGATGATGCAGATAAGGAAAATCAAGCCACAGAATGCAGATAAGGAAAACCAATCCAAGTCACAAAGTGCAGATAAAGGAAACCATGTCACTGACAGAACTCGCAATAACCAGTATAAATACACCATGCAATCCCAAATCCAGGATCAAACCCTTTTAGAATAGCATAAGTTACAAGGTCACATTTGTTAAATTAAAAATGAATAAAAGGACCATAAGTCTACAAAAAAACATTTTTTCTTTTAATTTAACCACAGAGCAAATAAAATAACTCCCGGGTCAGTTATGATTCTAATTAAGTTACCAATTGACAAGTGCGCCACTTTAGTGTGAAGTGTAGATAGTGAACTAAATTACTGTGAAACACAAGCGTTAGTGTTATTGTTCGGTTAAACGATGGCCCTTGAGGATTTGGATCTGTGGGATTCTTTTGTGTATACTGATTATTAATTTTTGTTCCCACGAGTCTTCGGATGTTAAATAGTCGACCATATCAGAGCCGCTTTTGATATGGTAAGATCTGCTTACTGGTCTGATTTGACCCTGTGTCAGAGAGGTGCCGTTATAATACAGCCGACATACCCCTGGCTGCAAACCATCCAATGGGCACGGTGACGCGTAACACCCTGGATTAAGGGTGGCAGATCGTTGTATGTTACTCCTCGCAAGACTGACTGACATGGGTGGCCCTATTGGAAGCGTGTGCTTCCGTGAGCATAGCCCCCCCCCCCCCCCCCCCCCCCCGCATGTCAAAGTTTCTCCAAGCGGGGCAACGTACCATCGTCGGCAAAATAAATTATTTTTTTCTCATTTTTGTTATCCAACCATAAGCACAAATAGAATTGCTGCCAGTATAGGTACTAGCGGGACACTAACACGATATATAGAGTTCGTGACAATAGGGAACCATTAGGCGCTCCGGGATTAATAGAAAAGAGATCCTAAAACACGAGCTCTATGAGGCAACTTCTTTTCCAGTTACTGGGAAAATAGTATGCCTTTCTTCCATACACTATCAAAAGCGTGGGCCTTTTTTGACTCACTTTGTTTTTAAATTATCCAAATGTGGGTCACAAAGCCAAAAGGTCTCCCGCGGGTTGTTTGCTGCAAAAAAAGGTATTGATATACATTTAGGAATTTGTGGTAGTTTGAATCTAGTTATGTGCCACCTAGTGCACAGGTTCACTAAACCACCCTTGCTTTCCGATCTCGCATGTCGGCGAGGAGACTGAGACGCTATGGCTGGTTGTCGCTCGAGCGATTAGAGGTACTCCGCAAAAAATTAAAATAACTCTAAATTCTTTATTTATTTCCACTTTTATTGTAAATCTGAACTTAAGACTTAGAAACATTGAATTCATATTGATCAAACTAGTTAATGGTTTATTCTATATACATGAAGTAATTGTCAGGAACTTAAAAAATGAAAACACTGCATTCACATTGATCAAACTAGTTAATGGTTTATTCTAACTGACCCGAATGATTTATTGAAACTGACTGGCGCGAGTTAACGTATGAATCACCCAACCACGATGCATCCTCATGTTCACCTTGAAATAAGAAATTCATCTAACAACAACTAGCGTCTGCATTTTTACAATCTTCCAGGAATGTGTTTCCTATTCATTCCTTAAAATATTTAACATTAAAATTGTGTCTAGACATCATTTACCTAGATCCAAAAAAACCCAAAATAAAATGCTAAGAAGCAAAACATATGTATCTATTACGTTGGGTCATTAAAAACACATTAGGAGATTCCTAGGCTAAGATAGAATTTAAGTATAAATAGCATAGAAAAACTGCAGAGAGTGTTCATAGCAACCTGTAATTTGATGAATAAACTAAAGAGGCATAGCCTCTAAAAAAAATTATATTTTTTCTTTATATAAAATATAACAACAATAACTCACGCCTCGCAGACGATGGTGACACTAGACCGATCCTGATGGTGGTTGATTTCCGACTCGTATGTTTTATTTAACGTGGAGGCCCGACTTGCCTCCACGGAATCCAGATCGCGATTGATTATTTTAATCGAAGCGAGAGAACACAAAAATATTAATCCATTGCCCCGATGACCATATAAGGTAAGATTCTCTTTACATCAGCACGTAAGGCGCGAAACATAAACGATGTTTGCCTCTGTTGCTCATGGCGTGTGTGTCCACAAGTATGCGGACCGTGGATCATCAAATCCATAAAGGTAACACCATGAGCAATGCTCTGCAGCTGCGCGAGTCATCCTGAAAGGGCGTCCGCATGTTTTCATTAAGTGGAGGCGCACACGATGATTGTGTCGTCGCATGGATGCTGGATTCTCGTGTGCATGTTTAATGCTGCAGAATTTGCTTCCAACGTCTGGGCGCGAGATAAGAGAGCAAGTTTCGTTGGTTGGATAACTTGCTGTGTATTGGGATGCATACGATGATCTTCGCGCACGTGCGTAGTAGGGTGAGTATATTTGAGTAGCGCCGAATGGTTTTCCTTAATCTATGCTGCGTTTATGATTTCTTACCAGGAAATCTGATGATGCAACATACAACCGGTGAATTGCTTTCTAGGCATAAGTTATGCTTCATGCAATCATGCGCTTGTGGAAAATGTCTCCTGTTAGTCGTGCTAATAATTAGTGAGAATATGACCCACGTGGCTAGTCGACATTTTAAGCAGGTAACTGGGAGGTGGGTAAACGCTTCCCAAGATCTATGCGTTTTATGTTTAAGGTGTATGCTTAATTGCCAGGCAAGCAATAGCACTCAGCTGTATTTGCCAAAATACCTGTATTATAGGTTTTTGTAAGAATTGGGGGTGTTTTCGCATCATAGGCGAGAAGATAAGCAGTGGCGTTCGAAAGAACCGCCACAAATCCTTTACGTTCAAATATATACTCAACTTGGTCTTGATGACTAATTCTATCATCGTGGACCACTTACACCGTAAGGCTATTGGTCGGCAATTTGTGGAAGACATTATTCTTTAGAATTGGTTGAGAATTCAAGGGGTTTTCCAACAATTCAAATAAAAAGATTTTTGTGTATAAGACATGGGGAGGAGTCTGCTAAGAACTGACACAGTTTGTAAAGGCTATTGGTGGTATTACATCCTTTTCTACCGGTTCTTTGCAGTAGAGTCCAGGGAGAATTTGTTGAACAGCACTTGGGCAGAACCTCGCGTACGGCATTCATGATTGTACTGTTCACAGATCACTTAACACCCAGGGTTAAATTCGTGGAAAACAACTTCCGGAAAACAATTTAGTGAAGTTGATGTCCGCCATCAGACACTAACGAAGAGAAAAGCCATAAATTGATATTATAGCTAATAGACTTTGCCGTTTCCCAGAAGAGACTTAAACCAGTTGGATACTGAAATATTACGATAGGTAAAAATTGATTGCGTACTTTTACACCATGGGTGTTCGTGCAGTCAACACAGTATCGTGCACGCATATGTTTGTCATATGTCAGATGCTGACAGTTTAAGCTTCATTTGACAGAAAATTGAGCGTTTTTGAGATATTACAAGTTGTAAATGGAAGACCAACATTTGCATTTTCACCATATTTTACTGTTTTATTTCCGGAAAGGGAAGAACGCTCGTCAAACTCATGAAAAATTGCGTACAGTTTATGTTGGCAAAGCCTTACAAGAACGTCAGTACCAAAATAGGTTCTAGAAATGTCACACTGTTAATTTTGCTCTTAAAGATGCTCCTCGGCTTGGAAGAGCCATGCTTGATGACGAAAAAATAATTAAATTGATATAGTTAAACCCATGTTACATGACACGAGAGATTGAAGATCAGTCAAAAAAAATTCACTTTCACCCAAAGGAACTTGGATATATAAAGCAAGCACGATATTTAGATTCCGCACGAACACGAAGAAGTTCATTTGACGGTGCGTATAAACATCCCCGAAATGCTGCTTGAACGGGAAGAAAACGATCGTTTATTGAACAACAAAAAATAACACGGTAACTGTCTCATCACCAGTAGATTATTCACAATAATGTGATGCAATTTGGGTCCCGACGTGTTGATTCTCCCCAAACGACAAGCGCTCCAACACATGTGGACAATAACACGTACCCGAGAATTTCCTTAGTTACTTTTAGGGATGGCTGCGATTGTTCGTGAGGGGTATTCAATTTTCGACAAGACCTTGATGGAAGTTGATGCCATCGAGGAAAATTATTGGGTAGGATGAACATATGGCGTAGATCGAGTTTAATTTCATCAATCAATTTATTTATTGAACAACAAGAGAGAATCACCTTGGGTCTTCTGAAAATGACAGAAAAGGTCTCAATCTAATGGTTAAGAAGGGTAGAATTTTCGCTGATAAACATAATCGTTCTTTGGCCTAACCGCGCGAATTTGTAATAATTTTCCTGGTAATGTGGTTTGTTACCATTATAATCTCGAATCATTCAAGTTTATACATCGATACCTTCTCTTGTTGTACTCTCCCCTTTCTTTCGCATAAGTTTGTAATCCTTTACCTGGTAATGTGTTTTGTTACCATTGCAATATCAAGACTTTCAAGATCAATATACATCGATACCTTCTCTTGTTATGCTCTCCCCATTCTTTCACTCGCGCGTTGCTTCAGCATTGAGAATCCCAAATTGTCACAAATTAAGAAGTACACATTTTCGTCCGCCAATTATATTTCATTATTATTTTTCATCGATTTTTTGACAACAGACAAAGTTGACAATCGCCCAGTGACACACAATATCATGCCCATGCAGAAAAAAATTAAAAGCTTTTCAATGTGTCGCAAGGAAACGAACACCAAAATCCAATACAAAGGGTTGCGCCGTCTTTAATCCATCAGGATAATTTAAGCGGAAAACCCCCCATAAAATGGATTAACGCGCCCACGTTTCCACAGCTGCATTGGCGTGTCCTGTAGCGCAGTGCATGCAATCGTAGAAGCTCATTACAACGTTGAAATGGCTAAAGACGACTTCTCACTTTTTGCCTAAAATACATCTCCAAACAGCATGCAACGAGTCCTGTACATCGCGTCCGCATTAAATTGCGCCGACCGCAGTTCACTGTGACGAACTGCCTTAGTGGTAGCGTTGGCCTTCTCAATCCCAGTTCGTGTCGCGCTCGTCCCTTGAAGTGCTTTTCCATGTTGATTTTCCAACTTATCACAAAATGAGTTGAGTGCATTATACGATGGCGCCACGCCTCCGGTACCAAGTTATTCTTCTCCCTTTTTTTCCTCGTCTCAATACGAAGAACTTTATTTCTGAGAATCTAGGTAGAAAAAAAGCACTTCGACAAACTGAAAGGATCTTAATCAGGGTCGCGTTACACACGAAGACTGAAGAGCCGATTGAAATGACTCTAGAATCGCCTGGTTCACCTGTCTCCACCGACTGGCAACATTCATTAATGCCAACTAGCCCATCAGTAGGTCAATGGGTTGATGGTAAGCTTGGAGCTCTTTTGAGGGGTGTGGCAATCACCGCTTAATGGCGGATGTGCATGCAATCGTCAGTTTGATTTTTCTATTATCCTCATGCTAAGGATTCTCATTCCAATAGCTGCGGTTAGGAAATTTACGAGCTGCCCCCACTGATAGCGATACGAGTACAACTTGCTTTGAAGCATTGTCCAGTGAGGCAAGTTGCATGCTCTGTGGTCTCGGGATAAATAAATTAATCCTGCTGCATAAGAAGGGACGATTATAAATGGCGTCTTTCTCTTTCACGTAGCGCTGCAAAGGAAAGCCCGTAATATTATGTCGGCGTTTATAAACAAGCTGCAGAATGGCTAATGGAAGAACTGCACGTGAAAACAACATGGGTGCCTGTGGACAACAAAAGGAAATGGGTGTTTAAAGTCTCCTAGCCAGTGAGTGTCCTGAAGAGTGTGTGCCATTGATGGCTTTATTGGGGGAAAATTGTGGATGGTACTTTATACCCATGAAGACAATTAGATGTGTGATGATTGGCACATAGGCTTTTGACACGAAAGATGTTACTTGGGAAATTCATAAATCAACAATAAATGCACTGTAGTTTTATAGTTAGTAGATTTTCCGTTTTTTTTTTTTTAAGTTCACCAGATCCTTTTACACAAACGCTCACAGAAATCGTTTAATATCAACCAAACACCAGCGGAAGAAGAGAGAATATAAGGAAAGGAGGTATGGATGCACATTGGTTTTGAATGCTTCGATAGTACAACGACGGGGAGACAAATGATTAGGCACACATTCGTGTGGTTCGGCTAAAGAAAGATTGGCTAAATTTATCGGTACATCTAAAGCCAAATTTCAGGGACGAGGGTTGTAGGAAAATAGTTGGAGAACTAAAATACTCGTACATTTATTAAGTTGAGTTGCAGAATGACCGTGATTATAAATATAGAAAAGGTGTAGGTGTTATATTTAAGTTACTACGTAATTTAAATTAATGTTATATGTATGGAGGATATTTAAGTTCTATGTTTTCAAATACCCTTTTGTAAATGTTAACTAGCTACTTGTAACTTCTTCCAACTAGCTTTTTGTAAACGTTAACTAATTACTTGTAACTTCTTCAAACTAGCTTTTTGTAAAATGGAAGTAACTTCCTGAGTTCGTCTCACAAGTACACAATAACATTATTATTATTATTATTATTATTTATTACAATGCAAGTAAATTACATGGTAACTTAAAACTAATAGCACTAGCGACTAAGGCTTTCGGCTAGCGCACAATAACATTTTCAAATATATTATCTATTTGGGTTGTACTCACGTTGTGGCTGATTAGGCTGTAGTGTAGGAACTAATGTAACCGCGATGTTAGATGGCGGTAGCAGATCTGGATACACAGTGCCCGAGGGCGGACTTATTTTCAATTGGGCGAATAAGTTAAATTAAAAAATAGCCTTTGTCAGTTGCGAGTATTTAAAATGTAAAGTCTATTTATGAATATATTCTAGTGATAAAAACATTAAAAACCAAATGTAAGACGTATGAAATTACTACTACTATTTATTGGCTATATCAACCCGGAAGTTCATGACCTCGCCGACTCGATTCCGCCATTGTCCCCCGTCCTGTGCGCTCTTCTTCCACGTTTGACCATCCGATCCGATCTCCTCAAGGTCAGACCTAACATTGTCCTCCCATCTCCGTTGCGGCCGTCCCGTCGGTATCTTTCCCGTTGCTTTACCGTCAAGAATTCTGTAGCCTGTCCTATAGTTGTCCACTTGCTCCACATGTCCGGCCCATCTTAATCTTCGCATCTTGATTACTCTCACTATTGTAGGTTGTGGTATAGCTCTTCCAATTCGTGGTTGTGGAGTTTCCCCCATTGTCCTGCCTCCTCGTCATATTTACCGCCAAAGATACCCGTTAAAACTCTATTCTCGAAGAAAAAAAAATTAAAAAAAATATGTATATATATATATATATATATATATATATATATATATATATATATATATATATATATATATATATATATTGTAGCGAGGTTCGCTGGTTTCATTATTTACACAAAATAAGCCGTGAAATCAATTTTCTATTAAATCTTTATTTTTTTGCTCTTGACAACCGTTCTTTTCTTTTCCGCTCCTCTGTCAAAAGTGACACTTCCCTCAATGGAGACATCGTTTTTCCTGTCGCTTCTTTTTGCTTATAGTCTCCAGTTTTCCAGTACTTTCCAGAATATTCCAGTACTTTATTTTGGAGTCTTGCCAGCTCGTCACACTACCCTCCGCCTAGCTTAGTTCGTCCCAAACTAAGTTCACTGGTCCTCTGGGTTAACCAAAGTTGCCAGTCGGTCACGATGTACCACTTTCATCTTGGCGTTCAGCGGTGGAAGTTCTTGACCTTCTTCCAAATTTTCTACCGCTCTCCTTTTCGCGTCAGCTCTAGCCTGCCGCCATTCTTCCTTTTCCTGACGACGGAATTCCTCTTGCATTTTAGGGATCTCATGCGAATAGTATAAGAGTAAATGCATGTGCACACAATTAAGCTCTTCTGGAGTTTGCACATCACGTAAGCGATCTAGGTCTTCATCTTTAATTATACGCATATCATCTAGTATTGGTGCATCTGTCGATTTCATAAGCGTATCCAACTGGTAGTTCCACATCTTTTCAAATAACTGGAACAGTTTGTTCTTTGGAGCTGGCAGTAAACACCAGCGTGCGTCGTAGTAATAGACTTTCCATAGATCGTCGCACGTTAATTCTGTTTTCACGTGTTCTTCTCCATAGAACGCAATGAACGGCACCTCTAGCCGTTGATTACGCCTACAATCTAGGGATTGCTTGATCTTTCCCCCGTATGTGGTGGCTTACAATAGCGGTCTCGACCCCCAGCATTCGTTGATCTCTCTTGTTCGAAAACAGTTGATTTACAAAACGCCTGTTTGTAAATCCATTCAGCTTCATCTTGTAGCTCATTGGGTCCCTCTGAAACAGGCGTAACCGGAACTTCGCGCAATTGCATTCGCTCAGGAATACCCATTTTACGGATTTCATTGTCCAAATACGTAAAGTGACCCCTTTCCAATTCACTAGGTTCGTATTCGGGTTCATATCCGTCCACGTCATAATTAGTGAAATCCTCATAGTCGAAATCTACACCGAAACTGTCCTGACCTTCTTGCAAAGACGCGTCAGTGACCAGAAGTCGTCTTTTCTTCTTCTTCTCAGCAATTGGCCTTCCTTCGTCGTCTACAATAAAATCCTCAGCATCAGACTCCGATTCCTCATCATCATTGAAATGTTTTGCCGCCTCAGTCTCCCTGTGACTATGTTCAGAGCGGAGTTCAACATCGTCTTCGTCGTCGAATAGCTGTTCGGCTATAGCCTCACGTGCTGAACCTTCATCGACGTGCTGTTCCTCTCCATCACTTTCTTCGTCCTGTGTACGACGCAGACGTTTGGAGCGCTTTCTGCGTTCGACTTTCAAACCAAGATTCTCTTCAATAAAGTCACAGTCGTCGTCTTCCAGTCGGTCGTCCAACTCGTTATCATCATTGTAAATCCGTTTCGGGGAACGGCCTGAAGCATCAGTGTCTTCACCATCACTGTCGTCCTCTTCAATCGGATTATCATCGGTGAGATCCTTCAGTTCTTCACGTAATACATCATCGTCATCTTTCTCCTCTTCCTCACTGCTGAGCTTTGCTCTTCCTGAGTTTCTTCCTTTTATGTGGCTCCAATTCCTCCTCATCCTCAGATTCTTCCGTTTCCGAGTCCCAGAATGTGTGCTTAACACAGTGCATAAAACAAATTAAAAAAAGTGCATAAAAAATCACTTCAGTGAAGTGTGAAAAATAAAACAATAACGAATTAAAATATATCAACGCGGTTGCAAAGGTGTAAAACAAAACTAACAATATATTGGTGGTTAAGCAATGAATTAACATTTAGCGGGAGTGTGACGTGACTGGCTCTTAATCGGTGCTGGGTGAGTTCGAGTGCAGGTGACGGAGAAATTGAATAGCGTCAACGTTCGTACAGAGAAGCAGGTCGCCTTTGTTTTTTTTTTTTTTGAATAGAAACAAACCGGAAAATACCAGCGTGAGCACGGACGAAGAAAAACACGCAACAACAAACAAAAAAAAAAAAGTGTCACGAAAAACGCTATTGTGACGCGAAGTAAAGCCGCGAAACTAACAATGGAGAAAAAAGAACAGCAAATGGAAGAGGACAGTGAATTAATTTGTATAAATGAATGTATTTATTTTATGTTGTAAATTAATGTTGTAATTTGCAAATTAATGTAATGTAATTTTATGTTTTATGTATTATTTTGTAGTTAAGTTTAATTTGAAAATGTGATAATTGTTTGTAACGTATGTGTTTAATTAATGTTTAGTAAGGTAAATGTTTAATTGTAAAATGTAAATAAATATTTTAATTTGAAAATGTAAATTGTTTGAAATGTATGTGCATAATTTTGAAATTGTTTAAAAGTTTTATATGTTATGTATTTTTGTTTATGTTTAATGTTTTAAATTGTTTAAATGTTTTCTAGCTGAGATCAAGGTGGTGGGGGTGTTACTACGTAACATAGGCAGGATTCATTATACTTCTATTCTAACGATGGAATTAAAAAGATTGCGCCTAGATTTCAGACGGATTCGACAGCTCATTTTTACATTCTATCGAATACATGCATTGCTCTTTTAGATGTCCCTGACAAAATATGGGGACTGAATTCCTTTTTAGGACAACTATACGCATTGTAAATTGTGGCCACGTTATATGGACTAAATATTTACTCCAACTCTTAAAAAACGTCATATATTTGGCCGCACTTTACGTAGCTTAAAATATGTGGTTGTTGTGTCCTGTGTGGTGCCGTGGTGTAAAGTGGACTGTATTTGCGCTAATTATGGTTCCCGCTTCCTGATGAAATGAAAGCCGTGGTTAATAATTATGCAATGTTTATTATTATTATCCTATACCACGAATTCGAAGTACCTTAAAACGGCCGAAAGTCCGGACAATCGATCCTTCGTTTGCTTTTACTATTTGGGCCCGATGATATGATATGCCTCCTGTATTTGTTGTCGTTGTGTTGCGTCGTTCTTTACCTAGTATTCACCCGACGTACGTCCGATTTCGATTTTGTTCCTCTTGACTAGAATTGATTTTCCTTTCCTGTTCTGCCGGCCGAGAATAACCGCTTTAGCACTAGTTAATGGCCCTTGGGTTCCACTATCGCCGTTTATCGAATCCACACAAATTCACCATCAACTGCATTCACCTTTTCATTTTCGTCACTCCCAAAACTGCTTCGTTCGCCTCGGGCGGTTAACCTCGTTCGGTTGTGGTTTTGTAATTTTTCTGCACCAATCACTTTCTTTTCGCCGTTCGATTCTATTTGCTTTCCTTTTCCACTGTGTACTTGTTTGTCGATTCGTTCTCGGGCTTAATTACCTTGTTCGATTTAATTCCTTTTGATTTCACGTCCAACTTCGTTTTTCTTCTTTCGATTCATAATTTTATTCTCGGTTTCAATCGCCTCTGCTCCGTAGACGTTATCGTTCCAAACGTTGTTTTTGCGTCTCTCTTGACGATTCTTTGAAATGTTGTTCTCATGTATATTCTGGCGTCCTATTGTGCGGCGCCAACTCTCGGTTGTTTAATTTAAAATACGGATCTCGCTTTTACCTCCTTAACGTTTATAAGGTTCTTAACCATTTATCTTACGAGATCGCATTTACCTGCCGACTCCCAGCCATCGTTGCGTTCGTCCTTCCTTTTTCATCTCCCTTGACGTCATCGTCCAAATCCTTTCATTATCAGTCATCCGATCTTCGTTGTGTTTTGCAACCACATTTTCGCTCCTCTTTTCTCTAGGGCCTTTTAGAGTTCGTCATTCAAGAGCAGTGCTGTTGAGGGTCGAATATGATTTTCTTCTAAATGCCGACAGAGGTCGCCTCAGTAACGCATGAGGTGTAATCAGAAATCCCTCACTCGAAAAACGGCAGTCAGTCAGGAAAGACATTTGAACTCATGTCTCACCTTTAAAAAAACCGAAGGTATGAAGTTTGAAGAGGAAAAGTTAATTCTACTTTCCTCCAAGTCGAAGAATGAAATTTTGATATATAAATGGATTGACAGCTTTATATCAATTTATCCTTTCAATGTCTTTTCTTCCATCATCTGGAAATATGTCTGTTTGCACTATTCGTGTAACAGTGAACGTAGTGGCGTAGATTTCCATCGGCAAAGCGGAACTTGACGTTTTTCGGCGTGAAAACACACAATGCATTCTTCCCTTCCCTTTTTCGATGTCAAGGTGTAGTGGTTGATTCGAAGCGCTAATCTCCTATGTATAAGATATATAGGACGGCATATTCCACTAAAGGGTATTGTTCAGCAAAACTGATGAAAGACAACATCGAGAGGTTAAATCGGCTGGGTTCAACCCAGATCCAGCTTTCACCCATGGAGAGGTTTTGAATCTTGGAAATCCGATTACTAACGAAAGTGATCCATCTGAATAGAGCAGATCTGACTCACACAATGTTATTTCAGAGTACCTTCAAGGGACGATTTTCAATATTCTAGCTGTCTCATGAAGGAGTCTTGCCAGCACAACGGCGCCGCACAATTCTAAAATAGGGAGTATTACGGTGCTCAACGGGTCCAGGCTGCTTTTCAAAATGAGTAGATGCATGCGAATTGTATTTTGCCGATCACGAACTCGTTGATACAATGCTGCAGTGTATGGCTTTTCTGAAGCATCGTTAAAACCATAGAAATCCGCATCCGCCTCTTGGTCGTCAATTGGGATTTGAAGCAGAATTTCCTCAGCCTGGCTGGTTCACTTGCGTAAGTTAAAACCTGCTTCCATATCTCATCCCTCATCTCCGATGCGTGCTTAATAGTATCTGCCCCGGTTATCACTCCACATAGATGTCCTGGCGAAGTATGAGGGCAGCCAACGGGAAACTTCTCCCTTCATCCTCGGCTAGTCTGTGGAGAATCCAACTCGCCAAGAATGGAGTCGAGGTTACGCCGAAAGTCACCGTTTCCGCTTTGAATCATCTCTCCAGGAAATGATGGAATCTCTCACATGTACATAGATCTGACCATAGATCTTCTTCATGTAAACTGAGAAAGTATATCGGTGCTTTCTCCATCTGAGTACCATAGTAATGATGTTCTGTTGTATTTCAGGTCCCACCATTAGGTTGTCGTTTAGTGATGAGCCACATGAGGCTCTGAAAGTTGCATCAAACACAACCCTCAACCAAATCAATGTTCTAGTCTCCTTGCAAAGAGAGTAATGGGGAATAAAACAGTGGTAAGGTGTTGACTTTATTTCATAGATACTCTATACCTGTTGCATATGTCCCAAACTGTATTTCCTCATGCAAATTTGTATATTCATCGTGAAGAGTTGGTTGTAAACCTTCATTCAAAAATGATGAAATCGTTTCATGGCTCCTTGTTGTGCTGATCCCAGCGTCAGGTGTTCCAACAGGAAGGCGCTTGGTGTGAGACACAAAATGTTTGTCACAGAACTTAACTTCCTCTAGCTGGTATTTCTCGAACGGCTCCTGGCCCAAAACTTACGAAGCTGAAAGCTAAAGTCGGACATCGTTAGGAAACTTCGGACTGCCCGTAGCACTGTGGCGCCTCTAACAGATACACACACAATACACAAAGCAAATAGTGAAGAACACCGAATGAAAATCGAATAAGAAAATACATCAGAGCCATATACCATAGCGATAACAAAACAATTCACATCAGTGGAATATACTTGAGTTTAAAAATTGAATTCTAAACACGGCCAGTAGCCTGATGGGTTACGCTTAGGTTAAATTTTTTGTGATTCTAACTGTCATAGCGTCAGTTCGAATCACACGTTCTTCACTATCAATCCCATGCGCTATAGCACCTCCTCGTGTATTTTGCCTGTCGCAATCCACTCATGACATGTTTTTTAGGCGTTAGCTGTCTCCAACCTCATCTCCGCACAAACATCATTCTCAAGCAGAATATCGAGAGAAGCAAGTGTGTGAAACAATGGGTCGGGCAAACCTAATCCGTCTGTGTATGTCCAGTGTGATACTGTATTTTCTGAGCTGGAAGGAGTCCTGCCAACGATTTAAATGCAAGGGCTTGAGTTTGTTACTCGCACAGTGACTGGGGAGACCCAAAATGCAGATTCGTCCAGCGGTGGAATGTCCCGCTGATAATCTTGCCCAATCCAGATACATCGGCTACAGTACGTTTGCCGTTAAGTCCCAGAACTCGTTGTAAACGCGGCCTCTGATCCTGGATCCATCAGAGCTCCCAAGCGGACACATTTCCTGAAGGTGCCTTCACCTTCACCAAAGCTGTTGCCACAAAAACCTGTTAAGATGGCGTTGAGTATGAAAAGTGTTAATTTGAGAGTTTGGCTGTTTAGTATGGAATGTGCAACTCCAATAGTCTAATATGAATCTGTAGACAGGTGGTACGTTTCATGTAACAGCAAAGATGCCTTCGGTGACAAAAATGCGAATTGTTGTGTGCGATGTCCACCCACATATATCCAGCCCCCACATGATGTTGATCCACTCAGTCACCTCCTTTACCAGGAACGGATTGTAGAAATGGAGTGAATGTTGCCCTTTGCTGTAGAACTAGCAATTGATTTGTTGGTTTAGTTTGTCAGCTCGTTGAGGACGTGCGTTTAGTCAAGTTGTTCTGGATCGAGTGGTAGCAATATTTTTGGAGTTCAACCCCTTTCGCCACCCTGGCTTGGGATTGGCTTCCAAATTCGGTTGAGTCACTACTTTTTAGGTGTGGAACCTGACTTACAGAAATTTGGCACATTCTGCGCAGGTGGGTTGTTGAGTCAAAGCGGGCAACTACTGCAACAAAACGTAGATAACAATCACATCTCATCATTTTTTGTGTCTAGTATCACAAGTAACGTAATAAAGTTTAGTGAGGGCAGAACCCTCATTTATTTTGCTTAATGCAAGCTCAAAATTAAACTTAAAATTAATTAATATAAAAAGAACCTGAAAGACTATCTTAAATCTAGAGTAAGAAGGAGATTAAAAAAAAAAGAAAAACCAAGAGGTGAAAAAGACTTGGCGATAGGGGGGGGGGGGGGGGGGGTGGGGGGCTAGGGGAGGGCAAGTGTATGTGGGGGAGGCAAATCCGGCTTTTGTGAGACAGTGACAGTGAGGGGCACGTCTACGTACTGGTATGGGGCGGGGTTGGAGAGCTGGAGGGAGAGGTTTCATTTGGGGTGGGGTGGGGTGAGGACGGGTTTATTCCGAGACGTCGTTTGAGGGCAGGGGTGGAGAGGTTGAAATCAAAGGAGGTGGGGAAAGAGTTGGCATGTCGTAGCATACGCGAGATGGGTTCGTTAACGCCGTAAGAAGTGTGATGAGCGGGCACGTAAAACAGACGAGGGTTCCGCACATTACGGGGGTTTGTATAAAATGATAAAGTGGAGAGCAAGCTTGGGCAATTGATTAAGCCGGACAGAAGGCGATGTATAAAGATGATGTCAGCATGGATTCTGCGCTCCTCAAGTGTGTTAAGATTGATTAAAACGAGCCGGCCTATGTATGGTGGTGGAATGAGTGGGTTTTCCCAGTTCAGTCCACGGAGGACAAAGCGCAAGAAATGACGTTGAACGTCCTCGATCCTACGAATGTGAGACTGTTGATACGGGGAACAGACCTGACTAGCATATTCGAGTAGTGGCGGGACGAAAGTTGTGTAGAGTGATCGGGTGACGTAGGGGTTTAGGAATTCCTTCGACCAGCGTTTTACAAAGCCAAGAGCGGCGTTGGCCTTTAAGATTGTGTCATCGATATGTGCGGTAAATCTAAGTTCCTTGTCGCATAGGACGCCCAGGTCGCGAATCGATTCAACCGATGTTATCGATTGGTCTAGCAAGAGATAGGAACGTGGCTGGGTGGGGGGGCGTTTCCGAGAGAAGGTGATTGTGTGACATTTGGCGATATTCAGTTCTAGGCAGTTATTTCGGCACCAAATCGAAAAGCAGTCAAGATCCGATTGGAGAAGTGAGGAGTCAAGGGGAGAGGGGATTGTCTTGAAAATTTTGATATCATCCGCGTAAAGCGAGATGGGGGAGTGATTGATGCACGACCCTATGTCGTTTATGGTTAGGATAAATAGTAGGGGGCCGAGATGACTGCCCTGGGGGACACCTGAGGTTGGGGAGAAAGGATCGGAGAGGGTGGATCTAAATCGCACACGGCAGGTTCGAGAGTTAAGATAGGATGAGATCCACTTAATCAACAGCGGTTCAAAACCAAGGGAAGATAATTTAAAGAGAATGAGGTTATGGGAAATTTTGTCGAAGGCCTTGCTACAGTCGGTAGTGACTACATCAACCTCATCGCCGTTTTCTAGGGCAAGGAGTGTGTGGGATGTAAATTCGATAAGGTTGGTAGTAGTGGACCTGCCGGGGAGGAAGCAGTACTGGTTAGGAGAGATGATGGGAGTGCAGCGAAAACATAACGCTTCGTATAGAAGGTCTTCGAACAGTTTAGGAATGTGCGAAAGCTTGGCAATGGTACGATAATTGGATATACCGTCTTTTGGCCCCTTTTTATGTATGGGGGTTATGTAGGAGGATTTCCAAATGTCGGGAAATAGACCTTGTGCAAGGGATAGATTGAAGATTGACGCGAGTGGGCGAGAGAGAGAAGAGGAGCCTTTTTTTAAGAAGATAGCAGGGAGTCCGTCTGGGCCGGGACTGAAATCGTCTTTCAGTTGTTCAAGTTTTTCAATAACTTGGTGTTGTTGAATGTGTAGAGGGATGAGTCGGCCAAGGGAGAATTCAGACGTGCCAGTAAAGTAGGAGGGGTTAGGCTCGAACGAGTCGTCCGTGAAGGAAAGTTTGAAGAAGGACGCGAAAAGATTGGCTATGGTTTGGGAGTCAGATGAAGTAGTTGAGTCGTAGAAAAGAGAGTTGGGATAGGAATCTGATTTCCGTTTATAGTTGATAAAGTGGCAGAAAGATTTGGGGTCATTGATTAGATTGAGTTGGGCTTTGGCAAGGTAATTGTAGTAAAGGGAGCTATAAAGCTCGGTGAATTGGTAAAAGTAACCGAGATAGTTGGAATAGTCCACAGGAGAACGCGTATTTAAGAAAGTATTCCACAACTTATTCCTCTTGTTACGCAGTGTGCGGAGTCTGTGGTTATACCAAGGGGGCGATGAGAATGATAACCTGTTTCGGGAATATGGGACAAAAAGAGATATGGCGTTGTAGATTACTGTGTAGAGCGAGGCTGTAGCGACCTCTAAATAGAACTAAATAGTCGTTAATCCGAGGGTTACAATACAAGACATGTACTGGGTGTTATGTGCGCACAACGGATGTGGGTGGAAGGGTTGATACTTTATCATCATCAAACAACGCATGACCCTTAGTAAAAGCTGCACTATTTTTGAATTATTTGGGGTTTTCCAACATTTTGGAATATCGACAGACTCAGGGCTGGAACCCATGCCAAAGGAGGCCATATTAAAGGTCTGAAATACATTCTTAAATGTTGGGCGTTTTCTGAAATTTTTTGGTTTACTCCAATCAAATTTGTTAAGAAATAAAAGACTTAGCGTTCTGAAGGTTGCGTTCAATTGATCCACGTGTCGAATATGCGCTTTTTAGAGTTATAAGGATATATTAATTTTCCGATACGTGTATTATATAATATACATGTGCGCGGCAACAAATTTCAAATGTATCGTAAGCTTGACATTGCACACGAATTATCAAAAAAGTCTCTACCCTAAGAAATATAGTGTGCTATGTAGATAGATTGTCTTCAATTTACGGTGATTGAACCAGCTAGCACGTCCTCCGACACTTGAAGTGAAAAACAATATTACACAAACCTCGTTCAAGTGGGCGGTCCCAACTTGACTACTTTCAAATTCGGCCTATTGAAGATGTCCTTGCCAATAAATAACTTTAATATTTCTTTCACTTGCACTAGAAGTTTACTTGGGATCCCTAACACAAACACCAGTTCTGTACGGCAGCACTCCTCCGTCCTTTAGATTCTCCTACTAGTTAACCACAAAAAAGCCACTAGTTTGATATGCGGTCGTGTAAGATCAATCAGTGGAAAATTGGATTCCATCCATAATCGTCTGTGTACAGGATACGCACACTGCATGCAGCAGCCTCTCACCTTCCGTCCGCCACCAACACAAGACGCCATTGGCGTTCAATCACTGTTTGCTGATGCATCTTATCTTTCGTCTGGAAATATTCATCGATTTTACCTCGTTAACCGAGAGTATGGGGGGCTTAAATTTTCATTCATTCAATTTGAAATTCCTTCGAATATTGATGATACCGAAACGTGTGCAGGATAATACGTCCCGACATGCAGCCGGTGCAGAGAAGGAAACTGGAAAAATGCAGCAGCACATAGAATACAGCCCGAAGGATGGGTCTACGGCATCCGGTGGAGCTGCAGGAGCTAAAATATTTTGTAAAAGTAACTCGTCGTCTGGTTATCTTCTGGACTACCGGCATTTCAACTTCCCAGACGTCTCAATGGCTCAATAGCTGCGCCGTAGAAATATTGATGGCCAAGCTATTATACGCTTCTCTATGTAATGAGTCCTAGTTTAAGATTGTTACGCCTTGTGTCTGTGCTCTCGGGCTAATGCACTTTGGGGGGGCGTAAGAATTTCTTTCCGTCTATCGGATGACCACCATCTCGGAGGATTTAATTAAAACCGGAGAAATGAATTCGTCTTTATTTCGCCAGTTATTGTAGGTGGCTGAGGAAATTCCATAAGCCGACGGCTTATGTAGCTTTAGATTGCAATAGGTCTTATTTTTCCAGGCTACAGACAAGAAAAGTCCAATAAAGCTGGACAGAATAGCAATCATAAAATGTTGATTATCCTTGATAGTTACAGTCAAGATATAAAAAAGAGCTTACTTCGGGAAGTATTGAAGGCGCGCTTTAAGCTGTATGTCAACTGTGTTTTGATGTTGAAGTATACAGAGCAGCATTCATTCCTTATAACATCAACCCAGGAACGAGTATGCTCAACGAAAAGAGCCAACATTTGAACGCAAATGTTCCCAAAGAGGCAGAAAACTAAAGTAAAATGTCATGAGTAGACAGAAAGCGTAAACGTTTGCTTGAATATTCATAAACGATATTTAAATTTAGCATTGCTCTGAAAACTGCTGCGCTGTTCTGACCCGTTCGTATTTAATTTGACTTTAATTTGCATATTTCGGCCTCGTAGTGTACATCGCAATGAGGTCATTCTTTAAAACCTCTTAGAAGTGATACAGCTTCGCATTTGGTGATGTAGCTATTTTGAATCATATTCAGGAATTCAAACACTATTAGAATACAACACCGTATGTTGTATTTGTATTTGTATTTATATTTAGGTACACAAAGTATATATTCACATTCGCCTTAACAATACGCAGTGCTGGTGAGAGAGGGCAAAAGGTACCAAAAACAAATATGGCAATTGATTGAACCAGAATATTGCAGATTAGAGTACTGCGACTGAAGAACGACTGGCTGCGTTTATCGGTCCGTCTAAAATTTTTTTGAGGGTGAACCGCTGTGAACCTTCTGACTGATAACTGTCGCTGGCAAATTGGGAAGTTTAAGTTTAGTGTGAGGGCAGAACCCTCATTTATTTAGCTTAATGCAAGCTTCCATTATTACTATTATTATTTATTGGCCTGTAGGATCCCGGAAGTTCATGACCTCACCGACTCGGCTTCGCCATTGTTCCCTGTCCTGGGCACTCTCCTTCCACGCTTCACCATTCGATCCGATCTCCTCAAGGTCAAACCTAACATTGTCCTCTCATCTCCGTCGCGGCCGTCCTACCGGTCTCTTTCCCGTTGGTCTACCGTCAAGAATTCTATGCACGGTCCTATCGTTCCCCATTCGCGCCACGTGTCCGGCCCATCTTAATCTTCGCGACTTGATTACTCTCACTATTGTAGGTTTGCGATATAGTTCTTCCAATTCGTGGTTATGGAGTCTCCTCCATTGTCCTGCCTCCTCGTCATATTTACCTCCAAAGATGCCTCTCAAAACTTTATTCTCGAATAGACGGAATTTGTTTTCTTCCCGTTTTGTGAGAGGCCATGTTTCGCATCCATATAGAACAATTGGCATGATTATGGTTCTATAGACACGGAGCTTTATGTTACGTGATAGCAGTCTGGATTTCAGCAGTTTACTGACTGCGTGCAAACTCGCGTTGCCGGAATGCAGTCTCTTGTTAATTTCCTTCGACATTTCGTTACTGGCCGTCAGTATCGTTCCCAGATATTTAAATTCTTTAACTTTTTCAAAGATCTTACCTCTGACGTTTATATGTGTTCTCTGAGACCCACCTGCTCTCGCCGTAATCATGTATTTTGTTTTGTCTTCATTTATTTCTAGGCCCACCTCTTCTGCCGCTTGCATGATGATTTCACAGTTTTTACTTATAGTTTCGAGATTATCGCCCAGAACGGCGATGTCATCCGCATACGCGAGCACTTGTGTGACCCCGTTCAGGGATGATCCGGTCGTGTTGTCGTCTTGTACCTTTCTGATAACATACTCGAGGACAAAGTTAAAAAGGCATGGGGAGAGGCCATCCCCTTGTTTTAGTCCGTCCCGGATTTCGAATGGTTCTGAGAGGTGGTTTTCTATTCTTACTCGCCCTTTGTTTTCGTTCATGGATATTTGAATGAGCGCGGCATATTTTTTTGGGACTCCCAGCTCAACTAGAATATGGTAGAGTCTCTGCCTTGCGACTGAGTCGTAGGCTTTTTTGAAGTCAACGAACAGTTGGTGAACCGTCTCTCCGTATTCCCACTTCTTTTCCAGTAGTTGTCTTATTGTGAACATTTGGTCGCTTGTTGACCGGTTCCTACGGAATCCACATTGGTAGTCTCCCAGTATCTCTTCTGCGTAAGGTGTGATTCTCGCCAGAATGACATTTGTTAATATTTTGTATGCGGTTGGGAGCAATGATATTCCTCTGTAGTTTTCACAGTCAGATCTGTCGCCTTTTTTGAAAATGGGGATGACTATTGAGGTTTTCCATTCTTCCGGAGTGACTTCCTTATCCCATATTGTTTGGATGAGCTGGTGGATCTTTCGAGCGGTTGCCTCTCCTCCATGCTTCACAAGCTCTGCCGGTATGCAGTCGACTCCGGGAGCCTTGTTGATTTTCAATCGATTTATTGCGTCTACAACTTCGTTGAGAGACGGCTCTGGGATCTGAGGCTCAGCTGTATGTACGCTTGGTACATTTATCTGTGGTTGATGGGTGCGTACATTGAGCAGGTTTTCAAAGTACTGCTTCCATCTTGTCACGACATTGTTTGTTTCTGTGACCAGACAGCCGTTTGCGTCTCGAATTATTTTGGCTCTTCCTCGGTAGCCATTTCTAATTGAATTTATGCCGACATACATACCTCTGATGTTCTTTGCCCTAGAATTTTCTAGGATTTTTTCGATCCTAGTCTTCTCCCATTCGCGTTTTTTGCGTTTGAAGAGCCTCATTGTCTCTCTCCGAATTGTCGCGTATCTTTCTGCGTTGACTTCATCATATCTTTCTAAGTGGATCACTCTGAGGCGTTTACGTTCTTCGATCTTCGCCCTGCACTCATCGTCAAACCAAGGTTTGGACTTAATTGTTTTCTTAAATCCTAATACCTTTTGGGCTGTTAGTTTGATTGTGTCTCTGATCGATGTCCATTTAGTGTTCACACTATTAGCTTCCTCTTCCTCACTGCTCACATTCTCTAGAATGCTAAATCTATTCGTTAGCTCGTCTTGATATTCAGCCCTTTTGCGTAGGTCTTTCAGTTTATCACAAGCTTCCATTAACTTAAATTAAATTAATATGAAAAGTCTTACAGACTATCTTAAAACTAGAGTAAGAAGAAGAAAAAAAGAAAAAAACCAGGAAGGTGAAGGTGACTGTGCGATGGGGGAGGTAGGAGGCTAGGGAGGAGCGAGTGTATGTGGGCGTGGTAAATTCGGCATTTGTGAGACAGTGACAAGCAGTCTACGTACTGGTAGGGGGCGGGGTTGGTGGGCTGGGGGAAGAGGCTGAAATTGTGGGTGGGGCTAGGGGAACTATTTTGAGGGTAGGAGAGGAGAGGTAGGATTGCAGGGTAGAGGGGATTATTGGAGGGAGGGGGCGGATTTAGGACGGGTTTATTCTGAGACGTCGTTTAAGAGTGGGGGTGGAGATGTTGAAATCGAAGGAGGTGGGGAAAGAGTTGGCATGTCGTAGCATACGCGTGATGACTTCGTTAGCACCGTAAGAAGTGTGGCGAGCAGGCACGTAAAACAGTCGTGGGTTACGTACGTTACGGGGGTTTGTATGCAATGTTAAAGTGGAGAGCAAGCTTGGGCAATTGATTGAGCCAGACAGAAGGCGATGGACAAAGATGATATCGGCATGGATTCTGCGCTCTTCAAATGTGTTTAGATTGATTAGACGGAGCCGGCTTGTGTATGGTGGTAGAATCAGCCGATTTTCCCAGTTTAGTCCGCGGAGGGCGAAGCGCAAGAAACGACGTTGAACTCCCTCAATCCTGCGAATGTGAGTCACTTGATACGGGGACCAGACCTGACTAGCGTATTCGAGTAGTGGCCGAACAAAAGTTGTGTAGAGTGATCGGGTGACGTAGGGGTTTAGGAATTCCTTCGACCAGCGTTTTACAAAGCCAAGAGCGGCGTTGGCCTTTAAGATTGTGTCATCGATATGTGCGGTAAATCTAATCCTGCGAATGTGAGTCACTTGATACGGGGACCAGACCTGACTAGCGTATGTGTAGAGTGATCGGGTGACGTATGGGTTAAGGAATTCCTTCGACCAGCGTTTGACAAACCCAAGGGCGGCGTTAGCCTTGAGGATTATGTAATCAAAATGTGCGGTAAATTTGAGCTCCTTGTCGCATAGGGCGCCCAGATTGCGAATCAATTCAACCGATGTTATCGGTTGGTTCAGTAAGAGATAGGAGCGTGGGTGAGTGGGGGAAATCTTCCGAGAGAAGGTGATTGTGTGACATTTGGCGATATCAATTTCTAGACAATTATTTTGGCACCAAGTCGAGAAGCTGTCAAGATCTGCTTGGAGAACAGAGGAGTCCAGGGGAGAGCGGATTGTCTTAAAAATGTTGGAATCATCCGCGAAAAGCGAGATGAAGAAGTGATTAATGCAGGAGCCTATGTCGTTTATGGTTAGGATAAATAGGAGTGGACCGAGGTGACTGCCCTGAGTGACACCTGAGGTTGGGAAAAAAGGATCGGAGAGGGTGGATCTAAATCGCACGCGGCAGGTTCGATAACTAAGATAGGATGAGACCCACTTAAGCAGCAGGGGTTCGAAACCGAGGGAGGATAGCTTGAAGAGAATGAGGTTATGGGAGATTTTGTCGAAGGCCTTGCTAAAGTCGATAGCGACTACATCGACCTCATCGCCATTTTATAGGGCAAGGAGTGTGTGGGATGTGAATTCGACAAGGTTAGTAGTAATGGACCTGTCTGAGAGAAAGCCGTGCTGGTTCGGAGAGATGATGGGTGCTCAGCGAAAACTTAACGCCTCATATAGTAGGCCTTCGAACAGTTTAGGAATGTGCGAAAGCTTAGCAATGGGACGATAATTGGATATACCGTTGTTTGGCCCCTTTTTGTGTATGGGGGGGGGGGGGGGGGGGGGGGTTATGTAAGAGAATTTCCAAAAGTTAGGGAATAGACCTTGAGCAAGGGATAGATTGAAAATTGACGCGAGCGGGAGAGAGAGAGAGAAGAGGAACATTTTTTTAAGAGGATAGCAGGGAGTCCGTCTGGGCCGGGACAGAAATCGTCTTTTAGTTCTTCAAGTTTCTTTGTGACTTGGTGTTGTTGTATGTGTAGAGGGATGAGAGGACCGAGGGAGAATTCAGACATGCCAGTAAAGTGGGGGGGGGTTAGGCTCGAACGAGTCGTCCATGAAGAATAGTTTGAAGAAGGACGCGAAAAGATTGGATATGGTTTGGGAGTCCGTTGTAGTAGTTGAGCCGTAGAAAAGGGATGTGGTATTGGCATCAGATTTCCGTTTGTGGTTGATGAAGTGGAAGAAAGATTTGGGGTCATTGATCAGGTTGAATTGAGCTTTGGCAAGGTAATTGTGGTAGAGAGAGCTGTAAAGCTCGGTGAATTGATAAAAGTAACCCAGATAGTTGGAGTAGTCAAGGGGAGAACGCGTGTCTAGGAAAGTGTTCCAGAACTTATTCCTCTTATTACGAAGGATGCATAGTTTGTGGTTATACCATGGGGGCAATGAGAATGATAACCTGTGTCGGGAGTATGGGACATATAGGGATATGGCGTTGTGGATCTCTGTGTAGAGCGAGGCTGTAGCGTCCTCTACACATATTTCATTTACGCAGAGTGTGATATTGCTGAGGTACTCATTTATGAGGCGGGAATTGGCTTTTCATTAACGTTCACTTGGATGCATTCATTCAATTGTTGTGGCAATGACCGAACCAATTATAGTACATTGCTCTACGTACAAATTGTATCGTTCAAATCGTATCATCCGATCGATTTGCGTTTCGTTGCTGTATCTGGTCTTTCGCAGAACTCAGTGTTTTGACTGACGCTCAATTACATCGTCGTTAATAGCCTTTGAAAAACACCGGTGGTATCATATAACTTGGATGACACTTGTCTTTGGGCATGAAGCAAACAATATGCATTCGAAATATGAAACCGTGTAGGTCCGCGGACAGGTGCTCGCTTGGTTTTTGAAATGTGAAGCAGACTGCAGTTAGCGAGTGGCCTTGGGGAGTGGGTCAAGCGTTTGATTACATTGATATATGATAATTGTTTTGGTTTTGGAAGGTGGGAATGAATGGGTAATTATCGCAACGTATGCGATATGAATTAATTGCCCATGGAAAAGGCGGCAGGGCGTTGCTCTGGAATTAATGAGTAATCATATGCGAATTTGAATGGCCTGTGGGTAAAAGGCGGGTATTGCATTCTATGCTGAATGATTATTGGATGTGAGGATGCTTGAATATTAATTGTTTAAGAGGGGGTGTAAAGCGAGGTGTAACACGAGGGAGGCATGAGTTTCCCCTACGGTAAATATCTTAAGGCGACTGTACAATATTGATATTTTACCAGCTAACTTAAACCATGTTACTTAGCTAAAATATTTACAAAAGAGAAAATCTAATAAAAAGCAAATGAAATGAAAACGCGATACTTGATCCGATCACCGGATGCGGGCAGGCGAACGAACCCACGGATCGCTGGAAACACGTTGGTGATTGGCAAAATGGTGATCTGGCACTTCCAGCGTTGTCGCATATATATTGCAACGTTACGTGCGAATCGTGGTGGCATCCGAACCTATGAATTCAGATCATGTTATACGGCACCACAGCGTGGCGTAAACAATATGTTATTATTATGGTCGTATTATTATATTATTATATTATTACTATTTATTGGACTATAGGAACCCGGAAGTTTATGAATTCATTGCCTGAGTCGGCTGCGCCAGCGCTCCCTGTCCTATACACTCTCCATCCAGGCTTGACCATCTGATCCGATTTCCTCGAAGTCAAGCCTACCATTGTCCTCTCATCTTCGTCGCGGCACCCTACCGGTCTCTCTCCCGTTGATCTACCGTGAAGAATTCTACGCTCGGATCTATCGTTGCCAATTTGTACCACATGTCCGGCCCCTCTTAATTTTCGCGACCTGATTACTCCCACTATTGTAGGTTTGTGGTATAGCTCTTCCAATTCGTGGTTATGGAGTTTCCTCCAATGTCCTGCCTCTCCATCAAATTTACCGCCAAAGATTTCGTTAAAACTTGATTCTCAAATGCGCGGAATTTGTTTTCTCCCCGTTTTGTTAAAATAGATGTTTCGCATCCGTGTAGAGCAATCGGCATGATTATGGTTCTATAAACACGGAGCTTGATATTACGTGATAGCAGTTTGGATTTCAGAAGTTCACTGACTGTGTGGCAACTAGCGTTCCCGGAATGCAGTCTTTTGTTACTTTCCATTAACATTTCGTAAAACTACGACCCGTTTTGTGAAACGACATTCGTGCCTATCCCCCAAAGACAAGAATTTCGTTTCTCTGCTCTGTTCGGGTATAACAAGTGAACTCTAAATGTTTGTGTAACCTCCCTATATCGAATCTGAATATAAGTGAATAGTCATCTTAAACCAACCCGATAATCTGAAGTACCACGGAAGTACCGCGAACAGCGTAATCAGAAAACTTTTCACAGCCAACCTGTGACGCGAAACTCACAGAATAATGTGATATTGCTACTAACAATCAACGACAGTGCCAGTGCCAAAACAATAAAAACAGTTAACAACATGTTCTAAATGACCCAATTAGGCGCCACCACCCATCGACAGCTCCTCAAGCAGTGAACTGAAGACCTCAACCAGGATTTGCAGACGGGGATTGGCAACAACAACCAACATACCACTGGTGAGAACGACAACTTCGGATAACCGCAAGATTTTCTTAAGCAAAATATTTTGTTTTATATTCCTTTTATTATTTTTTTTTGTGTAAACTCCTTCCGAGGCAATATAAAAACTTTGTAGAAATAAATCGGATGAGTTCATTTTGAGCTCCGCATACATAAATACATTTATTATATCTGAAATTAACGTGACTGTATTCCGAAATATAGTTTTTAAAATTATTGTGAGGCATTATTTAAAAGTTAAATTGGTTCAACAGTAGATTGTGCGGCTCTTTTCGAGCCTTCGATTTTCATAAAGATAAATTGAGTGACCTTTTTCCGGCCCACGATTGACATACAAACCAAGACGAATGTACATATATGTATATATGTATGTATATATATATATATAATACATATATATGGGGTGAGTGGGAGTGAACATACAAGGCAAAGTCTCTACTTTGAACTCGGCGAAGGCCAGGACGATGCTTGTCCCTGTTCAATCCAAGTTGACATGGAGTCTCCACGTGACACCCCTGGATAGCTACTTTGGCGCCCGCCAAGTAGTGAACCAATGTATGCAGCGACATCCTGAGACAGCTAATAACCTTGCTCGGAAAAACTAGTTATTATGGACAATTTAACAAATCTCGGATATTGACCGGATACCGGTGGAGAGACTTGCTAAATATATATATATATATATATATATATACGAGTATATATATATAAGAACGAATTGGGAGATTGTAAGCTCCTTGTGTGCCCCAAAGCACACTCGCGATTCGAATGACACACCCGACCATTTTCTTTCCGTATAAGTAATTTGCAGTGGACTCCGAACGAAAAGCAACTTCAAGTCATAGTTGCACTTTGCGAGAATTCTTGGTTTTTCTTCCTTTCTTTCTTTTTTGCCCGAAAAAGGAAAATCCTCCACCACAACTTTTCCACTCATTGCGCCTTCGCGTCCCTATTAACGCCCCGACGCCCGCACCGTATTTCACCCACCCAACATTTTCCTTTTGTGGCTAGGCCCATCTTTGGAATCAACAGGTCGTTTCGATTAAATTTCACCTCGGATGACCCCGATTTTTGGTTCTGCTACATAGATTCCTGTTGCTGTCGCGAGACATCGACACAATTCGTCTCCCATACACGAAACATTTAACTTCCTCCTGCAAGTCGTGCTGCTGTGCTTTCTTGAGTCGCACAGTAAGACATTCGTAGCTCTCATTAATTACCAATCATCTGGGAAGTGAGTTTCGGCTTAATGCGTCGTGCTTCATACCCCGTCTCGGTCTATGCTCTAACGAATACTGCAATTCTCCTTCGAGCTACTCGAACACAAAGGTCCTTCTTCATCGTTATTGTAAATGCTTTGCAATCGGTTAGAATCTTGAAATGTATACCCAGCAGATATACTCGAAATCGACGAATTGCCTTGATAACTGCCAAAACTTCAAACTACTAGCTCGAATACTTCTCCCCCACCGGCATTGTTTTACAGCTCGCGAAGTATATTGGAAGCAGATGCCCACCGTTTTCGTCGCTTGCAAAAGGATGGCTACGTATCCATACTTCGAAGCGTTCGTATTGAGTTCCGTCTCAGCTCCTATTCGATACAAATTAAGCACAGGTTTCTGGCTTAGGCACGTCTTCAGTAGTTCGAAAAATGAATTGAATGATGTTCTTGAAGTATTCCGTCAATCCCAAAAAAAAAAAGCTTCCACCTTTCCGATATTCTTAAGCTCGAAAAAGCGTCTAACCTCTTCAGTTTTCGGCTCCGTCGCCCGGACGGTTCCGTCTTCGATAATGTGGTTCAAGAATTCAACATGTCATGTCAGGAAGCAACATTTTTTTCCAGTTGATACTTAGTCCAGCCCCCATTGCCGTCTCGAAAACGTCTTTCAATCTTTTCAGTCAGTCCTCGCGATTGTTGGAGAGAATGATCAGATCATCCATATACGTTAAGATATGCCCGCCCCGAATGGCGTCTCGAAATATGGCATTTACATATCGCTGGAAAACTGTTGGTGGATTAAACAGGCCAAAATGGACACACAGGAACTCCGCCTGTCCGCCACAATAAATGCGCTATATATAATACTTTCGACATCGACTGGCACGTGGAAGAAACCATTTTTCAAGTCGAGTGTACTGAAGGTCTTAGCATCTTGCGGTTTATTCAGTTGATCCTCGATGATCGGTATCTGTTTCGCTTCGTCTTTCGCGCGTCTCTCGTGCTAGCAACTCAGCTGCGGTTAATGCTCTCTCAGCATCACAATTTCACGTCGAGCCAGTTCGAGTTCACGCTGCATTAGTTCCATTTCGCGAATATGAAGTTCTCTTTCGCGGTTTGTTAGCGCTGCACTGGATTGAGATTCTTGGCTGCGATCCTTGTCTTCGGTATTTCCTGCTCGATTGCAGAGTCCTGTGACAGATGCGATATCCTGGTTCTCCGCCTCCTTGGTGATTCTCATTCAATCGCCTGTTGGATCATGTTCAACCAGTCAGGCGATTATCTCGGCTTTTGTTCCGCCGATGGCTAATCCATATATGTTGGCCTTTTGTCGTTTTTCGCTAACTGTAAAATCGCTCGCTACAGGTTTGGTTAACTTATCCTTTCGATGTTGGAAGCTATGTTGTCGTCTTTATTGGTCGTTTTTATCCCTTTGTTGTCGTCTTTAATCTTTCTTTGCCGTATTTATTCCCTCTTTGTCGTCTTTATTCCTTCTATAAATCCCGGTTGAACCACCCCATGTGGGATAAAAATATTCACTTTATTAAATTTTTCATAACTGACTCTCTTTTATTCTTTTGCTCATCCTATCAAGAGGACCCTACTCTGATTGACTGTGAATTATAGAACTAAACAAAATTCAGGTTGTTTCCATTGTCACGATGTGACTGTGAACTATAAGTTTATCTCAAATCCACCCCAGTCATTTCCATTGGACATATTTGCAAACTCGCAAATAATAAAATTAAGGATCTATGTTCTATAGCGTCCAGTCGTATTGTTTTCAGAAAATCTCAAGAAGGATGAGCATTGAGACGTCGTTGTCAATGTTATTACAGTAGTAAGTAACACACTTTGACATTCACTTTATCCACTTAACAAACCGCACACCATTAACAAATAATATAAATAATTAAAACAAAGGTAAATTAAAATACAAGTAGAATTTTAACTTACTATACTATTGATTGGCATATAGTAACCCGGAAGTTCATGACCCCACTAACTCGGGTGCGCCATCTTTCCCTGTCCTGTGCACTCTCCATTCACGCTTGACTATCTGATCCGATCTCCTCAAGGTATAACCTTACATTGTTCTCCCATCTCCGTCGCGTCCGTAATGCCGGTCGCTTCCCCATTGGGCTACCATCAAGAATTCTACGCACGGTCCTATCGTTGCCCATTTTCACATGTCCGGCCCATCTTAATTTTCGCAACCTGATTACTCTCACTATTGTGAGTTTGCGGTACAGCGCTTCCAATTCCATGGTTCGTCATATTTACCACTAAAGATACTCCTTATATCTTTATTCTGGAATACGCGGAATTTGTTTTCTTCCCGTTTTGTGAAATCCCATGTTTCGCATCCGTATAGAACAATCGGCATGATTATGGGTCTATAAACACGGAGCTTTATATTATGTAGTATTTGAACTTAAGTTTTATTTTAACTTATAAACGTCACTTAATATACACAGACGCGACAGATAAACAATCGACACATATTTGATTTGGAAAATATAACTTTCCCACGACCAGGCCGAAGGTTGGGATACATACATTTAAAATGTGACGGGCTTTATAATTAACGTCCGTCTAGGGCGAAATTCATATTCCGTTTCTTATTCGTCTTTAACAGATCGGAGGATGCTTTATCAGTTTTTACTTGTCCTTTATTTATGCCAAAAATGTTTGCAGTAGATCATTGTTTACCGAAGATAAATGAGACCAATGCTTACACTCCGATTCTTAATTGACCGCACTTGTATATTGTTTACTTTAGATGTGCGTAACACACACGTGTATATACACAAATATCCATTCAAGGATAATGATAGCAGAGCTATATTTCCATCGTCATTAATCCGTATTACCTGTCTTACTGCTTGTGCCGTCATGGTGTTTCCAGACGCGATATATGGATTCTATGACTTGCCTGTGTACTCGTTTTAGGTTTCATGCACTTTCACAGGTACTCGTAAATAAAATCGATATGTTAATTAAGGTTAAACAACACATGGATATTAACGATAGGTGAATTCGTTTAATGATGAGGGATGTCCCTTAGTATAAGTATTAGGAGGTGGCTGGTTTTGTGTGTAACAGCGTTACTAATATATGTACCATTCAAGTAATTTTTTTGAACTGAATTTACTGATCATTAGAAATGATGTGTATTAGAAAAAAAAAGTCTATATATATATATATATATATATATATATATATATATATATATATATATATATATATATATATATCATATAAAAAATCTAGCGATAACATTTCATAAACTGTAATTGTTCAGTGTGGCGCAAGGCTAATAACCTTACCCGGAAAAACAAATTATTATGGAAAATTTAACAAGCCTTGGAACTTTCTAAATAAGACCAAGACCGGATCCCGGTTGTAGTTCCGACGATGATGATGAAGATGAATTGTTCAGTGAGTGTGTTATTTGTACACATCTATTGTAGCTTGGGTTAAAACAAACCTTTTTAAGTGTATACGTCATCATAAAAAAACTTATACCTCAAATATGTCAGTGGCCGTCGCGAAATTCTCGTGTTCTTGCAATGTTAAGATACAAAATACCAGCATCACAACATGGTCCCAATTAGGATACAGGAAGAAATTCGCAATGGATTAGCGAAATTCAAGGGGTGCTGCCTGAGTCCATGCAGAAACTCAGCCCATAGGCTCTTCAAATATGATGGGACTCGCACATCATTAGTGCTTATCTTAACATTCCACCCTATCCTTCATCCTGTTACCTGCTTCTTCAACTAGTTACCGATCTTATCCGTATGAACCACTTCAATAAGTACAGAAGGTATTCGAAATCTCTAGATAATTCAAAGCTTCAATTATTTCACCACCACACCACTCAAGTAGCCACAATATTCCAGTAACTTGTAAGAAAAACAACATGTTGCTTATATACCTCACTATTATCTATGATCTCACCCACTCCGGGGAGGAAATTCTCCATATGCTTATGAATTATTTTACCTCAGTGACCTCAACCGTGTTCTTAGGAATGTTTTCTCTTTAAGAATGCTCACATTTATCCCCTCTCATTATGTCAACCCATAAATTTATTAGTTTTTTCAATTTGCTGCCAACCAGAAAGCGGAATGCTCCCACAGATGCAATCTTCCAGCAATGGCCCCTAAGGAGCCCCAAGTCCAAGGCTAAATATTGAAGTCAACATTTACAAAAACAAAAAAGCAACAAAAAAAAACAAGCAAAAGAAGAAATGAACCGTCTTTCCGCCCGCGGATATCCTTGCCAGTCTATTGTATTTATAATCTGTTGTGCAGCTTGGGAAGTCAGGAAAAAGGTCACCATGGCGTTAACACTACATAAAAATCCGGCTGCAGGTGAGCGAAGGAATGCTCGGACCCTTAAAGTAGCATTCTAAATGTTGCTACAACTAGAACGGTCGATATAACTCCTTCGGGAATATCTTTTCCGTAATACAACATTCTTTGTTCAATGGCTTCCAGGCAAACAATATGAAATGCAAGGATATTATTCCTTCTATAAATCCCGGTTGAACCACCCCATGTGGGATAAAAATATTCACTTTATTAAATTTTTCATAACTGACTCTCTTTTATTCTTTTGCTCATCCTATCAAGAGGACCCTACTCTGATTGACTGTGAATTATAGAACTAAACAAAATTCAGGTTGTTTCCATTGTCACGATGTGACTGTGAACTATAAGTTTATCTCAAATCCACCCCAGTCATTTCCATTGGACATATTTGCAAACTCGCAAATAATAAAATTAAGGATCTATGTTCTATAGCGTCCAGTCGTATTGTTTTCAGAAAATCTCAAGAAGGATGAGCATTGAGACGTCGTTGTCAATGTTATTACAGTAGTAAGTAACACACTTTGACATTCACTTTATCCACTTAACAAACCGCACACCATTAACAAATAATATAAATAATTAAAACAAAGGTAAATTAAAATACAAGTAGAATTTTAACTTACTATACTATTGATTGGCATATAGTAACCCGGAAGTTCATGACCCCACTAACTCGGGTGCGCCATCTTTCCCTGTCCTGTGCACTCTCCATTCACGCTTGACTATCTGATCCGATCTCCTCAAGGTATAACCTTACATTGTTCTCCCATCTCCGTCGCGTCCGTAATGCCGGTCGCTTCCCCATTGGGCTACCATCAAGAATTCTACGCACGGTCCTATCGTTGCCCATTTTCACATGTCCGGCCCATCTTAATTTTCGCAACCTGATTACTCTCACTATTGTGAGTTTGCGGTACAGCGCTTCCAATTCCATGGTTCGTCATATTTACCACTAAAGATACTCCTTATATCTTTATTCTGGAATACGCGGAATTTGTTTTCTTCCCGTTTTGTGAAATCCCATGTTTCGCATCCGTATAGAACAATCGGCATGATTATGGGTCTATAAACACGGAGCTTTATATTATGTAGTATTTGAACTTAAGTTTTATTTTAACTTATAAACGTCACTTAATATACACAGACGCGACAGATAAACAATCGACACATATTTGATTTGGAAAATATAACTTTCCCACGACCAGGCCGAAGGTTGGGATACATACATTTAAAATGTGACGGGCTTTATAATTAACGTCCGTCTAGGGCGAAATTCATATTCCGTTTCTTATTCGTCTTTAACAGATCGGAGGATGCTTTATCAGTTTTTACTTGTCCTTTATTTATGCCAAAAATGTTTGCAGTAGATCATTGTTTACCGAAGATAAATGAGACCAATGCTTACACTCCGATTCTTAATTGACCGCACTTGTATATTGTTTACTTTAGATGTGCGTAACACACACGTGTATATACACAAATATCCATTCAAGGATAATGATAGCAGAGCTATATTTCCATCGTCATTAATCCGTATTACCTGTCTTACTGCTTGTGCCGTCATGGTGTTTCCAGACGCGATATATGGATTCTATGACTTGCCTGTGTACTCGTTTTAGGTTTCATGCACTTTCACAGGTACTCGTAAATAAAATCGATATGTTAATTAAGGTTAAACAACACATGGATATTAACGATAGGTGAATTCGTTTAATGATGAGGGATGTCCCTTAGTATAAGTATTAGGAGGTGGCTGGTTTTGTGTGTAACAGCGTTACTAATATATGTACCATTCAAGTAATTTTTTTGAACTGAATTTACTGATCATTAGAAATGATGTGTATTAGAAAAAAAAAGTCTATATATATATATATATATATATATATATATATATATATATATATATATATATATATATATATATATATATATAAATATATCATATAAAAAATCTAGCGATAACATTTCATAAACTGTAATTGTTCAGTGTGGCGCAAGGCTAATAACCTTACCCGGAAAAACAAATTATTATGGAAAATTTAACAAGCCTTGGAACTTTCTAAATAAGACCAAGACCGGATCCCGGTTGTAGTTCCGACGATGATGATGAAGATGAATTGTTCAGTGAGTGTGTTATTTGTACACATCTATTGTAGCTTGGGTTAAAACAAACCTTTTTAAGTGTATACGTCATCATAAAAAAACTTATACCTCAAATATGTCAGTGGCCGTCGCGAAATTCTCGTGTTCTTGCAATGTTAAGATACAAAATACCAGCATCACAACATGGTCCCAATTAGGATACAGGAAGAAATTCGCAATGGATTAGCGAAATTCAAGGGGTGCTGCCTGAGTCCATGCAGAAACTCAGCCCATAGGCTCTTCAAATATGATGGGACTCGCACATCATTAGTGCTTATCTTAACACTCCACCCTACCCTTCATCCTGTTACCTGCTTCTTCAACTAGTTACCGATCTTATCCGTATGAACCACTTCAATAAGTACAGAAGGTATTCGAAATCTCTAGATAATTCAAAGCTTCAATTATTTCACCACCACACCACTCAAGTAGCCACAATATTCCAGTAACTTGTAAGAAAAACAACATGTTGCTTATATACCTCACTATTATCTATGATCTCACCCACTCCGGGGAGGAAATTCTCCATATGCTTATGAATTATTTTACCTCAGTGACCTCAACCGTGTTCTTAGGAATGTTTTCTCTTTAAGAATGCTCACATTTATCCCCTCTCATTATGTCAACCCATAAATTTATTAGTTTTTTCAATTTGCTGCCAACCAGAAAGCGGAATGCTCCCACAGATGCAATCTTCCAGCAATGGCCCCTAAGGAGCCCCAAGTCCAAGGCTAAATATTGAAGTCAACATTTACAAAAACAAAAAAGCAACAAAAAAAAACAAGCAAAAGAAGAAATGAACCGTCTTTCCGCCCGCGGATATCCTTGCCAGTCTATTGTATTTATAATCTGTTGTGCAGCTTGGGAAGTCAGGAAAAAGGTCACCATGGCGTTAACACTACATAAAAATCCGGCTGCAGGTGAGCGAAGGAATGCTCGGACCCTTAAAGTAGCATTCTAAATGTTGCTACAACTAGAACGGTCGATATAACTCCTTCGGGAATATCTTTTCCGTAATACAACATTCTTTGTTCAATGGCTTCCAGGCAAACAATATGAAATGCAAGGATATTAAGGAGAGGACAAAAAACCAAAAAACAACAACAGAAAAAAAAAGCAAAACAAAAAAAAACACAAAACCGAAGACAACATAAAAATAGGATTAGTTGTATCTATGCGGTTGGTAGATGTCCGCCTTGATGCTGTTTGTGTTTCGTTGCCTTTTTCGTGTCCTCCGTCTTTTTATTAAATATCCGACGAAGATCTCCCCGAAGGACACTAAGCCGAACCAAATAAAAAAAAAACAACGAACCAACCCTCCAAGTGATGGGTTTCGCTTCTTCTGGTATTGCCGGTTAGAGTGGGAGTAGCTTCTTGGCTGTCCGAAGCTACTGCCGGTGCATGGCCCTAAGTCCTGGATGCCCCTGTTATTGTCGGTGTCTTATTAGATTTGAAATGGATCTCTATTTTTGGGGTGTGCTTTCCTTGGTTGATTGATACCGGGGGATGTCAAGGGTGAGTGCTCCCTGTTTTTTTTTATGCACTGTTGAGCCACGTATTATTCGCAATGTTTTGCCGTTCAACCCTGTGTACTGACTTTGAAATTACAGCGGGGAGAACAAAGAGTCGATGGAGTTCCCTTACGTATGTTTTATATGTCCATTGTGCATATTCCCCCAATTCGTGGAATGATGTGACTTCATTTGCGTTCACCGTCTATCCGGATGTATTATGGCCCCGGGTGTGCACAGTGGAAAGTTTTTCAGGCATCTCCGTGCAAAGCAGGCATAGCTCCGTGAGAAGCATTCTTATGGTCTTATCACTTCTTTGTATTCCTGTCAGCTTCATGAACATATTGCAGTATGACTCCAACTAGACCTTAACCGGGATTGAAACACGTGTTGATGATGCTCCTTCGATCGATTTGCCGAACAAAACGGCGGAACTTATGTTGTGTAAGAAAGCGAAATTCTTTATTGAATATATTATTGACGTCGAGATTGTTGGCTTTTATTTTAAATTTGCATTTTGCATCGGGTAACAGGCTAATACCTAGTTCAGTAAGTTTTAATTTAATGCTAACCCACTGGCTTGTTCGCCTTAATGTTTAATTTATTGTGCAACACAAATACACACCATAAGTAATAAGTTGAAATTTTTTTTTCAGCATTCTGATTTCTGATGTAGTATTTGATCATTCGTGAATTCTTTAAATTAACATTTTAATTGATGAATACTTATATTCCCCATCGTACATTTTAACGGTTGTTAACATTTAGGAGGACAAATACCAAAGTTAGCAGAACTCTGGATTACGTAAATTAAAAGAATTCCACTGTGTTGCGTTATTTTCAAGTTGATAATTAATTTGATTTCCTTTCACTATTATTATTTTTACTTATTTATTTATTTAATTTTTTACTTATCTTGCTCTGTTTATTTATTTATTTATTTATATATTATTGTTTAATACAGTCGCACAAGAGATCGTCAATTGACGCTGAGGGCAGAAGAACAAGACATACATTAGAAAATGAAATTTGGAATGAGTGTTGGTAGGGGTAGAACGTCCTACGCTCGTCTAATCCGGGTGAAGAATTATGCCTTGTGATATACATACTTTTATGGTGAACCAAGTAGTACCCACAAATGTCAGACCACAGCGCGAGCGGATGGAGAGGAAGTGGATAAGGAAAGGAGGTCTCGATGTATATTGGTCTTAAATCTCTGGACATCACAACGGCCAGGAAACACATGATCAGGCAGAACATTCCACATTCGTGTGGTTCGGCTAAAGAATGACTCTCTGTGTTTATTTGTGCGCCTAAAGTCCACTTTCAACGGTAACTGATGCGCATTCACAGATTGACGGGTATCGCGGGAAAATGTCTGAAGGGGCGGAACACATTTAGCAAGTTCAGTTGAGCAACGTCCGTGGTAATACCTATAGAAAAAAAAAAGGTATAATCAGATAGGCATGATACGTTGCACCTGTGTTCTAAGGGCGGAATTGATCGACCTACGGCTGGGTCCCCAATAAGTTTCACTGCTCGTTTTTGCATCCTGTCGAGCAGGTGTAGTGCAGTTTTGCATCCGCCTGACCAAATATGGGAGTTGAACTCGATTTTTGGACGAATATACGCCTTGTAAATAGTGGCCAGGTTGGATGGAGTGAAGTATCTTTTGCATCTCTTAAGGAATCCCATACATTTGGCTGCACTTTTCACAGCTTCAAATATGTGGTCATTCCAGTTAAGAGTCGAATTAATTCGAGTGTCGAGAATTGATAATTCCTTGGCTTCGTCGATGCAAGTGCCGTTCATAGACAGTATATTTATTTTGGGGCATTGAATTCTACTCGGTTAGGCAATCCCCACTGATATATCTTGTTGAGGTTTGAGTTCAATGTATCAAGCATAAGTTGCTGGTTGGAGGTGACGTTCGAAGAGTTTGGACGGGAGTGTTCGTATGAGTATGAGAAACTCAACGTGCTATCATCAGCAAACGAGTGAATTGGGTTGTGAGTAATTGACAAGAGATCATTTATAAAGATGAGGAAGAGAGTGGGTCAGAGTACCGAACCCTGCATTAATTTGATGGGAGACAGATTTGACACCATCAAGAACCACTTGGATTGTACGGCGAAAAAGATAGTCTCTTATCCATTGGATCAGGGAATTGTCCATATGAATGCAATTTTGACAAAAGGCCTGGATGCCAAACTCTGTCGAAGGCTTTTGAAATATCCAGTGCGACTACCTTGCTTTCACCGAGGTAGTGGATGGAATGGCTCCACTTTTCGGTAAGGTACGCCACTAATCTGCAGTGGATCGGTTGTTACGAAAGCCGTATTGGCGTCCATTGAAGAGGTCATTTGATTCCAGATATTTCGAAAGTTTATGGTTAATTAGTGATTCCATTACTTTCAGTAGAGGTAAAATTGAAATCGAAGGAGGTAGAGTAAGAGTTTGCCCACCACAGCATTCTCGAAATGGGTTCATTAGAGCTGTAAGAAGTGTGGTGCGCGAACAAATACAACAGACGAGGGTTTCGCAGGTTAGGAGGGTTAGTGTGGAGTGTGATGGAGGAGAGCAAGCTTGGGTAGTTGATTGAGCCTGAGAAAAGACTATGAATGAAAAGGATATCGGCATGAATTCTGCGCTCTTCAAGTGTATTGAGGTTTATCAGATGAAGTTGGCTTGTGTATGGGGGGAGAATCCGAGGATTGTCCCAGTTCAGTCCACGGAGGACAAAACGCAGAAAACGTCATTGCACGCTTTCAATCCTGCGAATATGCATTTTTTAGTGATTCTAACCCTCGGTTTGAATTACACACCCTTCACTATCGTCGCAAACGCTATACTATCGACCATCGACAGTCAGCAGCCGGCGCTCATCATCATGATCGGCATTACAACCGGGATCCGGTCTTGACCTTATTTAACAAGTCTCTCCGCCGGTTCCGATTTCGAGCCGATGTCATCCAGTTTGGCACTCCCAGGCTCTGGGCGTCCTGGTCTGCCGCACTGTCTCCTTCCATACATCCTGCCACAAAGGACCTTCCGGTCAGGCTCTTCTTCGCTTATTCGAGCTAGATGTCCCTCCCAGAGGAGTCTACTGAGCTTGATTTTTCTTACAACATTAGCCTCAAGGTAGATCGCGTACAACTCATGGTTGTAAGGTCTCCGGAATCGTCCCCCCTGACATACGGGGCCCACAATTCTCCTTAAGACCTTCCTCTCGAACGCGGCTAAGAGTTCAGAGTGCCTTTTAATTGAGCACTCAGGTCTCGGATTCATACATGAGTACTGGTAAGACCTTGGTCTTGTACAGTAGTAGCTTGGATGTTCTGGATAAATTTCGGTATTTAAAGAGTTTTGATAGACCGTAGTAGGCTTTGTTGGATTTGATCAGCCGTTCGCGCATTTCTTCTTCTATATTGTTGTCAGCTGAGGTAGTTAAAGGATTGCACTACTTCAAATTCGTGCTCCACTACCCTGATAGTTTGACCAATGTTAGGTATTCTTTTCGCAGAAGTTGCCACCATGTACTTCGTTTTTCTCTCATTAATGTACAGTCCCAGTTTTTGTGCCGCCTGCTCGATCTGGGTGAAGGAGTCCTGTACAGCCGAACCGGATCTACCGATGATGTCGATGTCATCTGTATAGGCAACTATCTGGCAGGACTTGCTGACAATAGTCCCTCTATTTCTCATTCCAGAGTCGCGGATTGCTTTCTTCAACGCCGGGTTGAAGCGGAGGCAGGCCAGACTGTCCCCTTGTCGAAGTATATTAAATATGTTTATTGGTTTGGGCAGCAATCCTGCTATTTTTACTTGACTAGTTACGATGGTCATGGTAAACCTACAAAGTCGTATCAATTTGTATGGAATGCCGAACTCTCTAATGGCATTATATAGTTCTACCCTGTGAATTGGGTTGTGGCTAATTGAAAAGGGTTCATTTATAAAGATGAGGAAGAGAGTGGGTGAGAGTCCCGAACCCTGGGGAAAACCAGCATTCATTTCATTTAATGATCACCATCAAGAACCACTTGGATTGAACGGCCAGAAAGATAGTCTCTTATCCATTGGATCAGGGAATTGTCCACTCTATATGAATGCAATTTTGACAAAAGAGCTGGATGGCAAATTCTGTCGAAGGCTTTTCAAATATCCAACGATTTCATCGAGGTAGTGGATGGAATCGCTTTACTTTTCAATAAGGTACGCTTTCAGATCTCCTGTGAACCTGTTGCTACGAAAGCCATATTGGCGGTCATTGAAGAGGTCATTTGATTCCAGATATTTCGAAAGTTGACGGCTGATAAGAGATTCCATTACCTTGGAGAGAATAGAAGTTAGTGCTATGGGTCGATAAGAAGAAAGGGACGATTTGTCACCCTTTTTGGGAATTGGCTGAATGTTCGCTGACTTCCATCTATTTGTGAAACGGCCAGTAGAATAAGACAAATGGAAGAGTTTCCGCAGGGGTTTGGCGAGTGAAGAGGAATATCTCTTCAAGAGGATTGGAGGAATGCCGTCCGGAGCAGCGGATTTGTGTGCGTTTAGCTCTTTGAGTGCGCGGGGACAGTACGCGTTCGAAAGCGAATCTGGCTCATGGTGTGCTGCTTATGCTCAAGTTGAGGTGAAACTGAAGTGGAATCAGGCAGCGTTGAGTTGGCTGCAAAATGTGCAGCAAGTAGATTCTTCTTCTCTATTCCAGTGGCGACTGGTCTGTCAGCGACTATAAGCGATGGAATGGATGAGGAGTGCGAGTTTTGGATGTTCTTCACAAATACCCAGAAGTTTCTAGTACCTGTGGGAGAGTTTAGTATTTTTTGTCTCAGTCTAAAATCATATAAGAACTTTGCACGTTGACTATGTGCACTGCAGTCATTTCTAGCTCTCTTAAATCTTTTCCGGCTTTCCTCAGTATTGTTTGATTTATAGAACCGGAAGCTCCACTCTTTAGTGTTAGCGGCTTCTCTGCACCCGGAATCGAACCACATATTTCTTTTGGGTTTGATACTCTTTACTCTGTGTGGAATAAAGGTTCGCATACCAAGTAGAATCGTGTCTGTCAGTGTGTCTGCTATAGAGTCAACATCGTTATGGAGGAAAAATAACGACCAATTTACCCTCCCAAAAAAGTCGTTCAGACCTTCTCAGTTGGCTTTCCCGTAGAACCAAACTGTTCTTTGGGCAGCTTTCTCATTAACGTTACTGTTGGTTAGAGGAAATTTAGCTGACACGACACAGTGGTCTGAAGTGCCCAAGGGCGAAGAAACTTCAATTGTGTATTTGTTTGGGTGGGAGGTGAGAAACAGGTCCAGTGTGTTGGCGAAATGACCATATATATCTGGTACCCGTGTTGGCTCATTGACAAGTTGAGTTAAAGTATTTGTATCAGCTAAGAACTGGACATACTGACCAGCAGGTGTTGCCCGTCGCGAGTGGCCAAGCCACTGAGAATTATTTGAATCAGCAAAAAGCTGGGCATATTGACCTTCGGGTGTTGTTGTTCCGGAGTGACGAAGCCACTGAGAATTATGCACATTAAAATCACCCGCAATAACGATTTCAGAGTGCGGATATAGGGTCAAGATCCTATCGATAGAATCAGACAGAGCATCAAATTCGTTAAAGGATGCATTTCTATCCAAGTTTGGGCTTCTGAAAGAAGGCAGTAATGTATGATATGCTTACGAACGTGTAGCCAAGAGAAATTAAATTCTGGGTTGGAACAGAGCCCATATTGTGGCAGAAGCGTATAAGCAATATCATTTCGTATGTATGTGGCTATACCACGATGTGGAAAGAACAGTGGCACTAAGTTGTATCCAAGTAGATTAAAATCGGAAATATCTGTATTAGTAATTACCTGGATTTCGCTAAGTGCAAGGATAGTTGGATGCTGGCTAGAAACATGGGCAGACACAGGAGAGAAATTGCATCTCAAGCCCCGAATGTTATACAAATCAATGCGAAATTCCCGCTCCATTGAAATGGCCCTACACAGAAAACCAACACCGCCTCGGGAAAGGATGCAAGTCGGGACCAGCAATAAATGAAGCCTAGAAATAAATGAAGACAAAACAAAATACATGATTACGGTGACAGCAGGTGAAACTCAGGGAACAGATATAAACGTCAGAGACAGGATATCTAAAAAAGTTAAAGAATTTATCTATCTTGCAACGATACTGACGGCCAGTAACGAAATATTGAAGGAAATTAACAAAACACTACACTCCGGCAACGCTAGTTGGCACACAGTCAATAAACTGCTGAAATCCAAACTGCTATCACGTAACTCCATGTTTATAGAACCATAATCATGCCGATTGCTCTATACGGATGCGAAACATGGGCCCTCACAAAACGGGAAGAAAACAAATTCCGCGTATTCGAGAATAAAGTTTTAAGGGGTATCTTTGGAGGTATATATATGAAGAGAAGGCAGGACAATGGAAGAAATTCCACAACCACGAATTGAAAGAGCTATACCGCAAACCTACAATAGTGAGACTAGTCAGGTGGCGAAGATTAAGATGGACCGGATATGTGGCGCGAATGGGCAACGATAGGACCGTGCGTAGAATTCTTGACGGTAGACCAACGGGAAAGAGACGGTAGGACGGCCGCGACGAAGACGGGAGGACAATGTTAGGTTTGACCTGGAGGAGATCGGATCGACTGGTCAAGCGTGGAAGAAGAGTGCACAGGACAGGGAACAATGGCGGAGTCGAGTCGGTGAGGTTATGAACTTCCGGGTTCCTATAGGCCAATAAATAGTAAATAGTAATGTAGTATAAATAGAAAATAAATCTAGTCACTTAAGCCAGTCAGACACTTACTCAGTCACTCAGTCACTCATTTACTCACTTACTTTACTATCTGAATAATAAGCCAAGAAGCACCGGCCATAGGTCGAAAAAATAATTAAACTATAAAAATAAATTTTTATAGTTTATAATAAAAACTAAAACTAAAACTTAACTTACGCACATATGTCTCATGAATTTTGACTAAACGAGATGGGATTACATATTTCTTGGATCTCTTAAGAAATCCTAGACTGCACTTGTTGGGGCTACGAATATGTGATTCGATGATTCAAGGGCCAGTGAAGAATGCTAGTAGGCAATGAATATACGCTGAAGATTCTCTGTACTGACTTGTGTATTCGAGACATCGAGTTCCATTTGGTTAAATAATTTCTATTAGTGTATATTGTTGATATCAGAGTGTAATGAGCTGATCTTGACTGTAAAGTCGAAGCATTCCTAAAGTAAACTTGAAATAATAAGCTAAACTTAACAATAAAATTTTACATTGGATTCTGGACAACGGAGGGAGAGCCAAAATAATTCGAGACACAAACGGCTGTCTGGTGACAGAAATAAAAAATATCGTGACAAGATGGGGGCAGTACTTTGAAAACCTGCTCAATGTGCGCACCCATCAACCACAAATAAACGCACCAGACGTACATACAGCCAAACCCCAGATCCTAGAGCCCACTTTCGACGAAGTTGTAGACGCGATAAATCGACTGAAAAACAACAAGGCCCCGGAATCGATTGCATACCGGCAGAGCTTGTGAAGCATGGAGGGGGGGCAACCGCTCGAAAGATCCAGCAACTGGTGAAAATAATATGGGACAAGGAAGTCATTCCGGAAGAATGGAAAACCGCAATAGTCATCCCTATTTTCAAAAAAGGCGTCAGATCTGACTGCGAAAATTGCAGAGGAATATCATTGCTACCAATCACATACAAAATATTAACAAATGTCATACTGGCAAGAATCACACCGTACGCAGAAGAAATATTGGGAGACTACCAATGCGGATTCCGTAGGAACCCGTCAACAAGCGACCAGATGTTCACAATAAGGCAACTGCTGGAAAAGAAGTGGGAATACGGAGAGACGGTTCACCAACTGTTCGTTGACTTGAAGAAAGCCTACGACTCAGTCGCAAGGTAAAGACTCTACCATATTGTGGTTGAGCTGGGGATCCCGAAAAAATATGCCGCCCTCATTCAAATTTGCACGAACGAAAACAAAGGGCCAGTTAGAATAGAAAACCACCTCTCAGAACCATTTGAAATCCGGGACGGACTAAAACAAGGGGATGGCCTCTCACCATGCCTTTTTACCCTTGTTCTCGAGTATGTTATCAGAAAGGTACAAGACGACAACACGGCCGGACATCCCAGAACGGTGTCACACAAATGCTCGCGTATGCGGATGACATCGCCGTTCTGGGCGATAATCTAGAAACTGTTAGTAAAAACTGTGAAATCATCATGCAAGCGGCAGAAGAGGTGGGCCTAGAAATAAATGAAGACAAAACAAAATACATGATTACGGCGAGAGCAGGTGGATCTCAAAGAACACATATAAACGTCAGGGGCAAGATATTTGAAAATGTCAAAGAATTTAAATATCTGGGAACGATACTGACGACCAGAAACGAAACGTCAAAGGAAATTAACAAAAGACTGCATTCCAGCAACGCTAGTTGGCATGCAGCCAGTAAACTATTTAAATCCAAACTGCTATACCATAATATAAAGCTCCGTGTCTATAGGACCATAGTCATGCCGATTGCTCTATACGGATGCGAAACATGGGCTCTCACAAAACGGGAAGAGAACAAATTCCGCGTATTCAAGAATAAAGTTCTAAGGGGTATATTTGGCGGTAAATATGACGAGGAGTCAGGACAATGGAGGAAACTCCACAACCACTAATTGGAAGAGCTATACCGCAAAAACCTACAATAGTGAGAGTGATCAAGTCGCGAAGATTAAGATGGGCCGGACACGTAGCGCGAATGGGCGATGATAGGATCGTGCATCGAATTCTTGACGGTAAACTAACGGGGAAGAGACCGACAGGACGGCCGCGACGGAGATGGGAGGACAATGTTAGATTGGACCTCGAGGAGATCGGATTGGATGATCGAACGTGGAAGGAGAACTAACAGGACAGGGAACAATGGCGGAGCCGAGTCGGTGAGGTCATGAACTTCCGGGTTCCTACAGGCCAGTAAATAATAATAATAATTCTGGACAACGGGCAAGAGGTTTTAGATAACGACAAGAAATATAATGAGTGGTACTGGAATTAACCAAATAAATGCAGATTTAACACGTTCAAGTACTATCTGAATATAAAGCCCAAAAATGTAGTATCTTGTTCACACAGCCGCATTTTTTTTTGGTGAATTATGCCACCCAAGGGTGGTGTAACTATTGCCGCGCAAGGCATATTGGCTTTATTAAGGTGGAATGGTTCAATAGCTTACGTTATTTGATTTTGAGTTTTTAACATTAGTGCTGTAGATTGATAGCAAACACAAGACAAAGGGGTGGGTGCATGTTGCAACCAGTAATGGTGAGGATGGTCTGTGTGATAACATATTTTAAATAACTCTCTACCGTCCACACTCGAGGGGTTAGCTTGTGTCACAACCGATTAGCTCAGTTTCAATTACGTTGAGCTGTGACACAAGAAATAATGGGCCGAATTCAAGAGAACAGTATAACAGTCGTGCTCTTGATCGAAAACAACAGCAAAAGCCCCAGAGAGAATAGGATCGAAGACAACGTTGATCGAACAAAGAAAATAAAAACAGATTAAACAAAGAGACATTGATTACGGTGCGGAAAAATGACAAAAAAAGCGACGTTGACGCTTAAGACAAATAAAAACGAATTTGGAGTTCGCAGGGGAAATTGTAGACGTTCGGTGGTTAAGTGAAGTTGTAGCGGTTCTACGAACCACCACAACCAACTATAGGTTGAGGTGTTCTTCCGCCAAGGAATATACTTACCGGTATTCATTACACGTGCCCACAGACACGTGTCCCAATTGCCGGTGATCATACCTGTAACAAAGGTTATAAGAAATTGTAACTACGTTGAACCCGATATCAAAAAGCAAGGAACTTAACGTTCCAAAAGCTCCCAATATCCAGTTAAACGTTTCATCGGTCATATTCAGAAAACAATCGAAAAGTCCAGAAATGCACAATCTTCAATTCCGAACATCTGCACGATGTTTCCATGGAATCATCACATCATCATCATCGGCACTACATCCGGAAACCGGTCTTGGCCTTATTTAGCAAGTCCTGAGGCTTGTTAAATTTTCCATAATGATTTGTTTTTTTTTGGGCAAGGTCATTAGTCTTGCGGCAGAGGCTCCCCGACGGGGAATCGAACCCCGGTCTCCCGCGTGACAGGGTCCTCGATAGTATAGTTTCCATGGAATATCATGTCGGTAATTGAAGCGAACAGGGGATACATTCTCGGGTAGCTAAATTCAATTAGCACCTAATTCCCTTGTAGGACCTAATCAAAGGCACGCTTATGCAAATAAGGCATATCGTTTAGCTGCCGTCCCGTGGCCATACAATCATAAACTCATAACACTATTCCTGATAGATGTTTGTGATGGGAAAGGCAAACAAAGCATTACCGATCCCATAGTCCTTTGTATTCCATCTGAATAACATGAGAACACTCGTTCTCAGGCCGGATGGGAAAAACAAACAATGCATAGAAAAAAATCGGAGAATAAGCGGCGGCACCACCGGTCATAAGACAAAGGAACAAAATTCCGATAAGCTAGTCGGAAAAGATAATGATAATGATGATTACGATGAAAAACCTTCCTTTACAGATACGATGGAAAATTTCGCTTCACGGATGCGATAGGAAATTCTGTTTCACAGATACGTTGGAGAACGAGAGAACATCGGGGCAGACGTCTGTGTCAGTGCTCTATGCGGAAGTCATGATCGTGTGTGAAGTTCTGTTTACTACGGGAAGTGTGTGCTGCGTGTACAGATCACGTCGTAGTCACCAATTATAGCCTTTGAAATAATAATGAAGAAGAACGTGTGATTCGAACTGACGCTATGACAGTTTGAATCACCCAAAAAATTGAACCTAAGCGTCACCCATCAGGCTACTGGCCGATTTCAAAATTTGATTTTTAAACTGGACTATACTCCACTGATACTCGCCTGTCACGCGGGAGACCGGGGTTCGTTTCCTCGCTGGGGAGCCTCTGGCGCAAGACTAATGACCTTGCCCGGAAAAAACAAATCATTATGGAAAATTTAACAACCCTCAGGACTTGCTAAATAAGGCCAAGACCGGTTCCCGGTTGTAGTGCCGATGATGATGATACTCCACTGATATGAATTGTTATGTTATCGCTAGGTATACGGCTCTGATGTATCTTCTTATTGCATTTTCGTTCGGTGTTCTTCACTATTTTGTTTGTGAATTGTGTGTATCTGTTATAGATGCCACAGTACCATGTCAGCGTCGAGTCGGTGAGGTCATGAACTTACGGGTTCCTACAGGCCAATAAATACTAGATTCGGACTTTGTTATTTACTTTCTGGAATTTGTATCAGTCGTAATCGACAAAGAAATTCGTGTCCACGAACATTGTCTGTGAAGAAGAGTTGGAGTCATGTTCCGACAACCACAGACATTCTACAGAAAGTTTCCAATACTTCGGCAGCCATTAGAGGCTTCTACAAAAGTGCAAAATAAAAGAACCACAACTGCCAATCCGGTGGGATACCACTTACCTACAGGCCCAGCTAACGAACCGACTACATTTTGAATTGAAGAAAGAAAATACGGGTTTGCTTCAGGAAGCGTGTCTCCTGGTCCTTAAAAGGACAAGACGATCTCTTAAAACAGACCGCTCCTGAAAACTTGTCCTACAGGGGGTCGTTACCGTGCTTCCTCTGATCCAGAGGGAAGAGCAACGTCCTAGGTTTGGCCTCAGTCTTCGCAAATCCGCTGCTTTCCGTGTTGGCCCGGTGATACTCCAGATCTTCAAAAATATTCTCTTTGTGGGAGTACCTATGCTTTACTCACCAGAAAATGAAAACAAGGCTCGTTTTTCCTTCTGGTATTTATATTTTATTTATTTCTGTTCCAATTTAAGCTTCGCCCTTCTCCAGGATATTTTCCTTAAGGGACAACGGACGATATTCAACTGCGGCCCCGAGAAAAAAAAATTGTGGCGAGAAGGCCGAATTTAGCGAGACAGGACATATGTGTCTTTCATCTTGTCTCTGACTTCTGGTCATCTTGCGATAACCAGAATCACCCACATCCGTGAGAGAGGGGTCAAGAACGCAAGAGTCCCGTACAAGTAGGTTCTCGCTGTTCTGAATGTTTTCGAGGTACTTATATGCTAATCGAAGCAAGTACTCGTCGATAGGGGTAATGGAGGCGCCTTCGTATAGGTGAGAGTTGGGGTAATGACGACCGTCAGGCCTTCTAGAATGATTGGTGCATCTTCTGAGGAGTTTCCTTTCGAAAACCCGAAGTCTTTCCATTTGAGCCGACGATATGTAGGACCATATGGGAAAGGAGTACGATATTCCAGATCGGATTAGCTGCTTATAGCAGAGAAGCTTAACTTTGGTGTCAACTTTGTTCCTCCACTTCAAGATGTTGTGCAGTTGCTTAGACCGACCGACGCCCCTTTGAAGAATGTGGGTCACATGTTTGATGAAATTCATTTTTGGGGTATAAGTGACCCCAAGATATTTCATCCTGTCCTGTGGTCTAATCGTAGTATCTCCCATTTTTATTCGAATATTCTGCGAATATCGAGAAGCAGGTTGGGAGCGTTTACTACTCAGAATTATGGCTACTGCTTTGGATGGATTAAGTCGGATTTTCCATCGACTGTAATACTGATACAGTTCGTCCAAGTGACGGTTGAGTCGATTTGTTGCGAGGTTAGGGCCTTTAGTTGACGTGTACACCAGGACGTCATCCGCATAGCATATTTGGTTTACTCTCCCGTCCACAGGGCGGGGAATATCGGAGGTGTAAATATTGAATAAGATGGGGCCCAGAATGGAGCCCTGTGGTACGCCTGCAGCGGCGTGAAAAGTTCGGGAAAGCTTTCCATTCATTCTAACTTGGAAGGTTCTGTTTCGAACGAACTGGTAGATGATGCTATATAGCGTTCTACTGAGGCCAGTATTCAGTAGTTTAAAAACGAGACCTTCGAGCCAAGTCGTATCAAAAGCTTTTTCAATGTCTAGGCTTACCGCAACGGTGGGTTCCTTATTAAAGAGGCGCACGCAGACGTGGTTTTGAAATAAATTGAGAGTCATAGTGGTGCTGTGCGCTCTTCGAAATCCGAATTGGAAATCAGGTATTAGGTGCCTGGCACTGACAAAGTTATTTAGCTTCTCTTATATGAATTTTTCATATATTTTGCTGATGCAAGTGAGAAGCGAGATAGGGCGAAAGCTTGAGGGGTGATACGTTGGTTTCCCAACTTTTGCTATTGGACAAATAATAGCGTGCCTCTAAGCTTGGGGAAAGTACCCCATGTTGTATAACATGGCTTTATAAAGAATAAGGCAGAAAGCCTTCGCAACGAGTGGTATGACATGTTGTCGATACCAGGTGACTTCTTAGGGTGTCGAGATTTAACCAGACTCTGTAGGGTATTTGGTGTGATGAAACCGTGACCATTATCACGTGTGTCATCGAAGTATGCTCTGTTAGTTTGGTTAAAGACAACAATTGGCTCGTTGAAATCGTCCAACTTACTGTGGACCTCTGAACTAACGATTGCATTAGTTTCCGGGTCGCCATCTTGGAGAGTGAGTTTGTGATTGTTTTCGAGGTCTCTCCGATGATATTTGCTTTATTGGTGTCGTTATTGACAACAACACCATTATGCATAATTGGTCCGGTGATGCGGGAAGTGCCACATATCCTTTTAACATTTTTATAAACGTTCTGGTCCATCTGAATACCTTTCAGCTTGCCTTCCAATTGTCGGGTACGATTGTTTTGGATTCTCTGTTTTATCAGTGTACCAATATTGTGAATAATGGATCGCAATAATGGCTCCCTTTGCGTAAAGCGGTGACGATATCTCATTCTGAAGAGCTTTTTACGCTCCCGGATGAGACGAAGAGTGAGCTAGTCCTGGGGGATCTGATAGGTATTTTCAAGTTTGTACTACGGGACATGTGTCTCCGAAGTTTCAACTAGAATCTCGTGAAGTCGTTTTGCAGCGTTGTTTATCTCAACCGTCGTTAGGTTCCTGTCAGTGGGAAGAGAGAATTGGTGGAGTTTATCGTTCAATGTAATATTGAAGTTGTCCCAATTTGTCCGCCCATAATCGGGTATGTATCTGATATGAGCCCGAGATGCTCGATAGCCACGAATGCATGTGGTCACAGCGTTGTGGTCAGATACACCCGCTGAAACTTGAGGAGGAGTGATTTGTGGAAGTAAGTCTTTGGACACAATAAATATGTCCAGAATTGAGTTACCTCGAGTACCAACCGTGGGTGCGACTATTTCGAAGTTGAGGACATACATGTTTGCGGTGTACCATTGGTACAGTTTTCTGCCATTTGGGCAAGAGACACAGTTGTTCCAGTGGGGATGTCTGGAGTTAAAATCGCCGCCTATGATGAAGGGTGTATGCCCCGAGGTCGTTATTAGTTTTCCGATATCTTTGGGATTAATGGGGCCATTATTGGTTTTATGCGAGTGGTATGCGGAGTATATATTCACTCTACCATTACTAGCCAGATGCAGTTCAACTCCAGTCACCTCTGTGGACTCTAGGTGTGGGAGGTCAATAGGTTCATGGCGAAGTCCGCTATTAACCAGTATACAAGTTCCACCTCCGTTGATGGTGGGACCGCCAGTGAGGGTTCGATCTCTTCGAATCATGGAGAAGTTTGGGAATACGGGACGGTGACATGGATGCAACCTAGTTTCGGTTACAAGTACCACGTCCGCCCGGTTTTGCTTTATGAAGTCAGAGACTATCATACGCTTGGAATCCGAAACAAGGAAGTTGACATTTAAGAGGATAACTTTAATTTTGGAATCCATTGTGGAGGGTATGTCTTGCATATGCAGTGAAAAGGAGTGCCTCCCTCTCTGCCTCGGTTAATAGTTTCTCAACTCGGGATGAGAAGTAGTTTCTCGAGCATTGAAGATTGCCCCCTCGGAGGCTTTTGCACCGCCGCTTGAATTTGAGGCGTCGTGTTGGCCTTTACCGGGGCTCGCTTAGGGACTTGAATATGTTTTTGAGGGGGAGGAGTTGGAAGAGCTTTCATATTCCTTGCCTGCTGGCCCCTAAGCATGTCGGCAAATGTGAATCCATTTTGGATGAGGTTATGTGTGGCCTGTTTTTCGAAGTCTGGCTTGGCTGCTTGCTTAGCTCGAGTCTCCTTGGATCTTTGTGTAATTTCCTTATATTTATGACAATTTCTATAACTAGCCGGATGCCCTTTGTTGCCGCAGTTGCAGCAAGTTGGCAGTGTTATTTCATCCTGCACATTTGTTGCGGGATCGTATTTCGCTAGCGGTAGTTCGCACTTGCCAATATCGTGGGATTTTCCGCAACGAACGCAACGGCGACTCATGTTGCAGTTTCGGGAGACATGCCCGAAACGTTGGCAACGTCTGCATTGAGGTATTTCTCTGTTATGAAATACCTCGAAGACAACTTGCTGATGCAAGATTGGAAGCGACTTTGTCCGTATTATGGAATCTATGTCGGTTCCTGGGGCAATGAGAAGCTGCCATATGTTCAGCTTGCTGTATTTTTGTGGTCTGATGTTCACAAACCGTTGTGGGGGAGAGCATTTTTTGACGTCAATGAATTTGACGTTAGGAAATGTTGCCTCAAGAGCAGCTACGATGTCGTCCTTTTCCCAAGAGGCAGCGACTCGTTTTAAGAGGATTGTCCTCGACTTTTCGTCGGCCGGAGTGAAGGTGTAATAATTCACCTCCTTGGCCCTGAGGTTGTCGTTAACCTTGCGATAGGTTTCCCTATCGTAGGCTATGATTTTGTTTAGGAATGGGCTTAAGGTCTTTGCCTTGAAGTTGGGAATCCCTAGTCGGTTCATGTCACCGACGAAATTTTTTAAATTAAGGTCTAGTGCAAAGACCCCGGGTTGCTGTTTCTTCTTAGAAACAGGTCGGCGTTCCCCGACCTCTGGCTGAACAGTGTTGGGAACACAAGCAGCCTTTGGTTTTGGGTTAATTAATGGAGTTGGCCGCGGTGGGCAAGGCTCCTGCGGAAGTACGACCTTCACATGAGTTGGAGTTATCGCGGGGTTCGACAGCTGTTTGGGGTGCGACGTTGGCGGGCAGCCGGTGGCCACACGCTTATTGGAGGGTCCTCCTTCGCAGCTTAGTATTGGAAGTGGTGTTTTCCGCTTAGGGGCTCTAAACGAGTTTGGGGTGGGGGTGCGCGAGTCATCGTCGTCCATTGATTCGACGGTTAAAAAAATAATCGTACCTAAAGTTGTTTCCTGTTCACTAAAATTTTTTTTTCACTGTTTTTTTTCAGTTTTTTTTTTTTTTTTTTAAATTTAAATTTTAAATTTTTTTTTTTATTTATTTATTTTGTTATAAATAAATTTTAATTTGTATGTGTCTTCTATCAGCTCTCACTGTCCTGGATGCATCTCCTATCAGCTCGATGAAGTCGAAGTCCAATAATCAATCGTGAAGTCACTGCGGCCCCGAGATCACGTAACTATTCCTTTATATAGGATAACAAATCGAAAATTGTATACCAAAGATACACATTTTCGTAGAACAATCTCGATATTTCGAGTGAGATGTTGTGTTTACTATAGATAAGATTCAGTTTTCTGAATCTTCATCAATCTATTTGCATATGAGAATTGGAAATGGTATTTTGGGTATTGTTTGCTTGTGGCAAATTCGAACATCTGGTGCGGTTTGCCATGGATTTGGTTTGTTTAATTTTCTAGGGAAATTACCAGATTGAAATGTATTTCTAAATTTTGAATTGAGATTATGCCGTGGGGCAATTGCAAAGCTATAAACGAATATTTGATTCGTTTATTGCGAATTTTGATTTTAGTTTAGGTTTTTCAGGATTTTGATAGGATTTCATGTCTTAACGTATTACAGCTAGGATTTGGATGTAGGAATGGGGGAAAGAGGTAGTAGGGCTTTTTGGAGCACTACAGAGTAGAATTTGAGGCAAGCCGTAGAATCAACCGCTTTCTCGTGATGTTGTGGCTTCAGATGTGCGTCCTTTTTGATTTTCCATATTTTTGTGGATCCGTAAGATAACTGTTTACAACAGTCTTACTTCTATTAAGCCTCCTTGCTATTTCTCCGACTGAGAGTCCTAAATCCTTGAAAGCATCTATTTGTCCTCTTTCGGTCACTGTCAACGTCTTTCCGAAAACCATTTGTGTTTCAAATTAAATAAAAACTATTCTTTCAAACACCTTTTTTAAATATTCTAGACAAAAGTTTTTTTTAAAAATCGCTCATATGCACTCCTGCAACTCGTTCGCACTTTGTGTTTTTTTTTTCTATCTTTTTTTCCTCATTCGGAACTCACAGCCAAGGAACTGTCACCACTGAGTCAGTCTGGAACGTTTGTATCTATTTTAAAGGTCCGATTAATTGGATCATACCTTGTAGTCATTCACCGGTAGCCGTCCACTAGAAGATCGCACTTCGGGCACGTTGCGAGCACTTGAAAATCTGATGCGAAACTGTCATCCGCGAGGAGGAGACACCACCAGGTAAAAGACGAATGAAAGGCACTAAACGATTTCCACGTTAATGTTTTTTATTTCTTCAATATTTTACACAGTACGAAATAATGCGCCATTACGGAAATTTACAAGTCAGTAGCACTTAGGCACATGGGGTACAAGGAGTAGTTTTATACACAACCCCTTCGCGTAGGGAGTTATCGATCTCCGCTAATTTCCGACTTTACTTTATCCACTGAGTTACAAGGCTGCGGTGACGTATTATATTGTTTATTGAGTTTCCTGTGGTCACGATAATTTATTTTATAACTACTGTTCGCGTGTACACTACCGAGGTTGTATGCGTTCTTTTTATTCTCTTTCCTTTGCTTAATACGAGTACCATGGCCCAGACCTCCCGCTCGACTCGAGGTGTGCGAGCTTCGCAGCGTACCAAACTCGACTCCGCGTGTGTGCGCGTTGATGGATATTTCCCGACTGACTAAAAAAAGGGGCAAGAATCCATTCACGGTGTCGTGGCAGCGGAGTCATCGCTAAGTAAACTCACTGCCACTTACTAGGAATGTGAAGAAGGGTTGCTATGCGTACGTGGAGATTTGTTTCAGGGAATTTTCCGCCGTACAGGCTGAATTAGGTTCCTCTGTTGCTGTGTATACGGAGAAATCAGTTTCGGGGGCATGACCAAGTATGGGCATGAGTTATCGGTTAGACAAAGGAACATGGGTCTTGGACGTTGCAGTGGTTGTTTCGTGGAAATGCAACGTATCGTGCTGGTGACTTGTAGCGTTCTACGAACGCACAATTCCACGCGGGTAAGGTTCCTACCTTCTAAGAACTTACTTACCTGAGAACGTCACACGCGCCCACAGACACGTGTCCCAAAGTCTCACCATAGGGCCTGCAACTCATAACCAACGTTGAGCCCGACACCAAAAAGCAAGGAACTGAACGTCCCCAAAGCTTTTAATGTCAAGCTCAACAATCATAGTTCTTCATACCTGAAACAAAGGTAAAACCATCCATTCATCCTGTTCCCAAGAGCAATTCCCAAAGATTGAAATGCATCGCATCCCAGCTCTGCATAATCGGCACTTCCGAGTATCGTTACAAAGAATTGCTATCGCCAGCAAATTAACCGACCAACGGATGCACGTGCGGGTAGTCTGCCACAAAGACCATCCAAATCGATCGTACAAACAAAGGAATCGGCAACCTCAGGCAATAAAGCTTATCTCTTATCCGTTGCCAAGTTCTAGGCAACCGTAATTATCTCAAGGAGATAATTCGGAAAATGTATGAGGATAAAACCTACAAAAGGAACTACTCCGATCCCACGGTTCCTTTCGAATTTCACACCATTAGAAAGATCTAATCGATTTCGGCGTGTATTTACAAAGTCAAATAAGGCCCACGGACTATACGTCCAAAAAATCATCGAATATCTCCGGTCTGCGCGCCAGATGTGCTGTGCAAACAGAAGACTGTGGAAATGAGTTTCGATCACCACCACGGATGGTGATAAGGATGTATGTGACGAATAACTTTCTCCTTTTCAGAAATGTAGAAATTACCCCTGGGACAAAATAACATGCTGCTAACAGAGATTCGGGAATTCTGTTAGCAGATCGAATAGGAAAATTTGTCTGCACAGATACAGATACGATCGGTATCAGGATATTTCGGTAGTGCAGACAGACAGTCTGGATTGGATCGTCAACGAGACGAGAGATAGGTATCGAATAGTCGTTCGAGCAATAGAGTATTCGAAGGAGAACGAGCGAAAAACGCGATCAAGTAATTGTGAGTCGGTGGTTGAACGAGTGTGTAGGACAAACTTTCGTTTGTAAACCGATAAATTGTTGCCCGAATATATAAGCGGTTCGGCAGTGTTTTCGTTATTAACTTTTATTTAAGTGACGATGTAACAGTATAAAATTTGAAACCCTTTGTAAACAACAAAATAAAAACATACATTATCAAAACAAAACAATTTCTCACAGTGTTTCTTTTGTGGCCGATTCGCTCCATGTTCAGGTTGTTATTATTTTCTCCGGTGACAACAGTGTTCGGCGGTACATTGTATCCACATATAGCGAAAAGACGAAACATACGCCAAAGTTACCGAACAATCAACCGCCAAAGACTTACCAGTAAGGAGAATTGGTATTATTTCCGATGGATTAGGTAGAATGGGATTCGAAATGGTTTTCGGGAAAACTAAATGTTGCTTGGATACAACCGAAGAAAATGGTTTAAGTAGGAAGTGAGTCGGAATGGTTTTCGGGGAAAATTGGTGCTGCTTGGTTGCAAGCGAGAAATATAGTTTAAGTAGAAAGTTAACCGAAGTGATTTTTGGGAAAAATGGGTGCGGTTTGATGTAGATGAGGTAGACGATTTAAAATGTATTCTGTTGTGGGATTCGGGGTATATTCTGTTGTTTTTTTTTTTTTTTTTGGGAAATATATGCTATTGGAGATTGGGGAATGGAATCTTTGTAAGTTTGGGAATGTATGCGATTGCAGATTTGGGAACGAATGATGTTGCATATTGGGAAGTGTGTTCTTTGCATGTTTGCGAATGTGTGCTATTACAGGTTTGGGTTATGGTTGTTACACTCCGCGCCGTGCTTTGACAGTGGCATTTCAACTTCGCGGTAGTTTACATTTGTTTCAATTTTAATATTGTTAGTTATAGTTTATTGTCTTAAAATTTTTCATTAAGAGTTTTGGCTGCCTATTTGAAATTGTTCGTTAAAGATTTTACAGGTTTTAATTTATGTTATTGTTATTTTGTAATTGTTTAGAGTTATGTTTAGAATGTGTGCTACATGTTGTATTTTCTCATTTGTGGTAATGCTTCTTAAGTTATGTACAAAGAGTGGTATGGTATTTATTATTTGTGGCTGAGGCCATGTTTACAATTATGGTTTAAGTATATTAAAACGATTTTTAAAATAGCCATATGTATTATAAATTTCTTAAATTAGTATTTTTTTATTTTGGTTCGTATTTTACTATGTTATTTCTTTAATATATTCTTAAGGGTATGGTACATTAATATTTATACTTTTTTGATTGGGACGTAGTGCTAGATTAACAAATTAGTGGAAGTGGATGTGTATTTATTTTTAAAAGGATCTTATTCATTTGTTTTTAGATGTGGTATTAATTAGTTTGGTTTATTTTTTCTTTCTTTAATATTATCATCATCATCATCGGCACTACAACCGGGAACCGGTCTTGGCCTTATTTAGCAAGTCCTGAGGGTTGTTAAATTTTCCATAATGAATTGTTTTTTCCGGGCAAGGTCATTAGTCTTGCGCCAGAGGCTCCTCGACGAGGAATCGAACCCCGATCTCCCGCTTGACAGACGGGTATACTAACCACTATACTCTCGAGGAGCCTAATGTGATGAACAATACTCTGATTAATTTCGTTTTGAAACTAATGCATTTTAGACCTCAGATAAACAGACCGGACTAATTTGTACTTCGAACATTTATAACAGCAAGACCCCAAATTTGAAACCAGACCGAACTAATTTGTACTCCTGATATTAAACCCAGTTTATTGAGCTCAGAACTCGAGGAGCCCGTATATATATATATATATATATATATATATATATATATATATATATATATATATATATATATATATATATATATATATATATATATATATATATATATATATATATATATATATATATATATATGTGTGTGTGTAAATATATGCATTGGTTATGTATCATAATGTACCTTTTGTTTTTAGTTTGTTATAGTGTTAATTGTATAGCTTCCCTCACATATGTTTCTTTATTTATTCGTTATGTTTTCTGTTTTAAATTCTTTTCCGAAATTTACTGTATAAATTTTATATTTTGTGTGAAAATTTTGTGGTTGTTTCATTATTCTTTCGTTTTCCTTCTTTTTAATTATCATTAGTTTTTATCAATCCATTGTAGGTGAAGGGTTTAATATAATATTTTATGTAAATGTGTATATATGATATTAGTAATAATATATTGAGATGTATAATATTAAGTTTGTTTTTCCTTTTTAAAATGGTATTTCATATCATTATCTGAGTTTTTTTTTTTTTTTCTTTTTATATGTACGTTTTTATTTCGCCTTTTGTTAGCGCGATTTAGGAATAATTTTGTAGTTGGTAAAAAGAAAAAATTAAAAATAAAGTACCTGGTTGCCGCGCTGTCTTCACTGCAGTTTTGTTGTTGGTCGGAGCTGCCACTGATTATTGTTTTTCCGTTGTTATATTTTTTTCTTTTGTTGTTCTGTTCTTATTGTTTTTTTTTTCCACTTTGAATTTGTTTTTACTTCCAGGTAAGCTTCGCGCCCTAGAGTTGGATTGTCCGCCCTGGTCTTTGCTGCAGGCTTGTGTTTAAAGTTTCTTTTTTCACTTGGTTATGATTTAAATAAAAATAAGTTCAAATATTTTCACTAAATTATTGCAGATTTTCGTCACTCTTTTTAATAAGTATTTTTTTTTCAATGTTTTATTTAATTAATATTTTTGTTTTGGAAGATGCATCACTTCAGTTTTTTTTTTTTTTTTTGAAATAAAGTATTTCCAAAAACAAGTCCGTCTTTGTATCTTAAATGCAACTGTTTTCCAATAAACACGAAATGACAATCGATGTTTATTTATTTTTTATACTTTTAGTGTTTACTTTATCAATGGATCGGTTATGTTCCGAAGTGTATATTTTAACTAACACATTTTCGAAATGAATGTATTTTTCCAAAGGATTTAAAGTTGTCTGTTTGAAAATGTTTTTAAGGCGTTTAGTTCATCATTTATCGCGAAAACACCCAACACAACCTATTTTCAGCAGCGATTCGACTCGAATAATTACACCGCTGCCACCATTGTGTTACACTCCGCGCCGTGCTTTGACGGTAGACCCGAGAGAAGAGCGCGGAGGTTTACGTGTGTAAAAATAAAAGGCCGAGATGCGTTTTGTAAATATAAAACGATTGATTTTATTTAAGTTTTCGATATTGTTGACCGGACATTTGGCCAGCGGTTCGGCCTCTGATATGCTACTGATTTGCATTTATTATTTTGTTGCCCAGAGGTTCGGCCTCTGGTGATCTACTGACCATGAAATTGAAACGCACTCTCCTTTTATAGATTTTGGAGTTGACTTTTGTCAAATATTTTAATGTCAAAATTCCAAGAAGCGTACGCAAGGCTTTGCGTGCTTCGATTGGAATTTTGTTCCGGGAATTTTTTAAAGGTTTTTGTTGAATAGATTCTGAGAAGCGAATCATGAAATGCGTTTTGAATTTAGCATTTCATGATGTTCGGATTTTTAGGAATTGAGTCAATGTATGATGAATTAACTTTTGGTTAAATTCGTTGTACATGTGACTCAATATGGGATTTGGATGTGTTATGTGGAATTTGAATCAATGTGCGATAACTAACTTTTGTTTAATTTATCGCTCATTGATTTGATATGAAATTTGGGTTTTTTGTTGTGGGATTGTGGATAGGATTTTTGATGTTATTGGGGATTTAGATAGGAGTAGCGATTTAGGATCGCTACATGGTTACGCGTTGTTAGCGGTCGAAGTTAGGTAGGAATTGTGGGTTGGTTCTTCGTATGATATAGAGAACCCCCACAGCCTCATCCAAGTGACGCACTTTTTTATACTCTTGCAAAGTAGTTTATTATTTGATCTTGAGAAATTCCAACGGTCGTTTCTTAATTACCCTTAATTTTATGAATTACTTTTGGGAAAATACGTACCTATTCACATATAGTATATGTTTCCGGGTACAAAATGTCCAACAGGTATAAAGAGCGAAAATCAATTGCAAAATTTGTGGCTCATCCTAGTGATTGGGAATGCACATCGATACCTCCTTTCCGTATCCGCCTCATCGCACTTTACTACCACTGTGCCCTGACATTTATAAAAAAAAGTATAAACAAAAAAAAAAGATCTACAAAGTGATCCCTGACAATACTTGTAATAAATTATTACCGTCCAGCTCGCAGAATATGTCAAGGTATTCTGAGAAGAAGGTTGTTAACGAAAGCATTGAAACCACAAAATATACGATGTTGCTACATCGAGCATGAAAGGGTTAAGACCCCTGTCGCCGATTTGGAGTTTAATCATTTTTTGTCTAGCAAGTTAGTTAAGACGTTAAGATAAACAATAAAAAAATATACGTGGAATGTGAAAAACAGGGCCTAAATCGAATACAATGGCATGCTCTGCATTTAGAGGGGTTAGCTCCGCGTGGAAATTACTATCATAAATTGCCTGTTCAAGAACTTCACCATAATAAAAATGTATACCTTGACTGACATTTTGACATTAGCAGATACTGAAAAAAACGTTTAAGGAAGCGCTCGTATTAAAATATAAAATTGTTATGTCCCTTTTGCAAAACTGTCTACAATTAATAATTTTTCAAGTCTTGCGATATGTCAGGATAATTTTTGATTTGCGTCCCTGAGAACCAATTCACCTAAAAACATTGTTTTATACCTCTGCAAATTTGAAAAGTTAATCAACTCTTTCATCTTATTACGTTGTATAAAACACCGAGTTTCATCTATTTTCCTTAGACGGGTAACATATTTCACTTGTCGCTACCTAACATATTTGAAACCATTATGTATTCACCATAAGAAATAAACACCCGTACTACTAAAAATATATGCGGTATAAAATAACCCCAGCACCCAGAATCGTACGCCAAAATTTATCTCTCACAACAAAATGATAAAAAACGAAGTCGTACGCATGAACGCTATCAACACTTCCCACACCGGGAATCGAACCCGGGCCTCCTGGGTGAGAGCCAGGTATCCTAACCACTAGACAATGTGGGACTGCGGAGACACCGTCAAATACAGTATCTAGCATGAGCTTCTTTTATTTAATACAAAAATAATATCAAAACATAATATATTATGGAGTATTATTATTATGCGTATTAAAAAGCTATAAACAGTAGCAATTTACGACGAAGAAGAACCGTATAATTCTTAATAACCATGAACAAAATTATTTATGAATTAGAGTGGGGTCACAAAAAGAGCATATATCAAAACACAAAAAATCCGCAATTACACCGGAAAGCATAAAAAAGGTTGTATCATGTACAAGGCTTACAAAAGGGCAGGAAGTAAATATAAATCAGTAATTGTAAAATAGAATTCAGCAGCAACCTCAATTAGGAATTATTGTAAATTGAGATGCAGAAAAAATGTTTTTGCTTTTAATTTTTATTACAAAATTGCAGCTTACTTGTGCACGGGAAGACAGTCGATAATGTACCAGCAGTACAACTCTCTAACGAACATGTCTGGAATAATGAAATAAATTGTTTTGATAATCTACGCGACTATTTTCATACTGCACATGGATATACTACATATAAATACTGTGACTGTTCTTCCATTCTGCAGGTAATCGATGAAGATTATGCCATGCACATTCCAAAAAAAAGGAGGCCATAACCTTCGCGACCGAACGGTGGTTGGATCATCAACGCACTGTTGTTTTTGGTCGACGATCAACAAGCGCGGCACCCATCGCGTCGATAGCATTTTTACCACCAAAAGATCGTGCAAAATGTATCCCGCCTGTTCTTTTAAGATGCCCACGTGACTTCACTCTACGATCACTCAAAACAATTTGATGCACTTGCTTAACAATTTCCGCATTGGCCTTGTCAGTAGGGCGTTAGAATATGCATACGTTTTTTTTCTGGTTTCTTTGGTACGAAAAAATGCGTAATTTTCTACCGTGCTTGGACGACAACGCTGTTGTTCTCGAAGGAGCAGGTGTGGTATAACATATCTGCAGCCACTGGAATGATTGTTCGGGTGTTTGGCCTATCAAAAAACAATGTTTGACCAAGACGCGATATTCTTGTTTTTCCATTTTTTTTACGAAGGCGAAAGTACTCATACGACTGTAGCTTGTAAACTAATGAACAAAATGTCATACATATACTGGTGACATGTAAGCCTCTCCAAATGAGTCGTTCCTTTTCTATTGAAGCCACCTACTGAAAAATCCCAGGGCTTTTCAGCTCGTGTGTATCCAAGGACAGTGTGGACAGTGTTAGTCCAGGTGTTCTGTAACTACTTGTATAGAAGGATGGTGGGAAAGAAATCGTACAAGGCCGGTAGGGCTTGGGTGCGGTAATAATCGCAGATCACGTCTTTGGCGTCTGATAATCTGCGCTTTGGTCGGTGTGTGTATGTTTGTGCCGTCTTGTACTGTGCGTTCGTGTGTGTTTGGTTTGTTAACAGTAGACCCTATGGGATGGATCCACGAATCCTCTATTATAGAGGGGAATGTTGTTGGGAAGGATGCTTTCTTCAGTTTTGTACTGAAGAAGAAATTATGGGGGTTTCATCCGAAGAGATCGAGAGAGAGAAGGGTCAAGAACGCAAGAGTCCCGTACAAGTAGGTTCTCGCTGTTCTGAATGTTTTCGAGGTACTTATATGCTAATTGAAGCAAGTACTCGTCGATAGGGGTAATGGAGGCGCCTTCGTATAGGTGAGAGTTGGGGTAATGACGACCGTCAGACCTCCTAGAGTGATTGGTGCATCTTCTGAGGAGTTTCCTTTCGAAAACCCGAAGTCTTTCCATTTGAGACGAAGATATGCAGGACCATATGGGAAAGGAGTACGATATTTCAGATCGGATTAGCTGCTTATAGCAGAGAAGCTTAACTTTGGTGTCAACTTTGTTGCTCCACTTCAAGATGTTGTGCAGTTGTTTAGACCGACCGAGGCCCCTTTGAAGAATGTGGGTCACATGTTTGATGAAATTCATTTTTGGGGTATAAGTGACCCCAAGATATTTCATCCTGTCCTGTGGTCTAATCGTAGTATCTCCCATTTTTATTCGAATATTCTGTGAATATCGAGAAGTAGGTTGGGAGTGTTTACTACTCAGAATTATAGCTACTGCTTTAGATGGGTTAAGTCGGATTTTCCATCGACTGTAATACTGTTACAGTTCGTCCAAGTGACGGTTGAGTCGATTTGTTGCGACGTTAGGGCCTTTGGTTGACGTGTACACCAGGACGTCATCCGCGTAGCATATCTGGTTTACCCTCCCGTCCACAGGGCGGGGAATATCGGAGGTGCAAATATTGAATAGGCTTCTCGATAGTATAGTGGTTAGTATACCCGCCTGTCAAGCGGGAGATCGGGGTTCGATTCCTCGTCGAGGAGCCTCTGGCGCAAGACTAATGACCTTGCCCGGAAAAAACAAATCATTATGGAAAATTTAACAAGCCTCAGGACTTGCTAAATAAGGCCAAGACCGGTTCCCGGTTGTAGTGCCGATGATGATGAAATATTGAATAAGATGGGGCCTAGAATGAAGCCCTGTGGTACACCTGCAGCGGCATGAAAAGTTCGGGAAAGTTTTCCATTCACTCTAACTTGGAAGGTTCTGTTTCGAACGAACTGGTAGATGATACTACATAGCGTTCTACTGAGGCCAGTATTCAATAATTTAAAAGCGAGACCTTCGATCCAAGTCGTGTCAAAAGCTTTTTCAATGTCCAGGCTCACCGGAACGGTGGGTTCCTTATTAAAGAGCCGCACGCAAGCGTGGTTTTGAAATATGTTGAGAGCCATAGTGGCGCTGTGCGCTCTTCGAAATCCAAATTGAAAATCAGGTATTAGGTGCCTGGCACTGATAAAGTTATTTAGTTTCTAGTATATGCATTTTTCATATATTTTGCTGATGCAGGTGAGAAGCGAGATAAGGCGAAAGCTTGAGGGGTGATACGTTGGTTTCCCAACTTTTGCTTCTGGACAAATAATAGCGTGCCTCCAAGCTTGGGGGAAGTACCCCAAGTTGTAAGCATGGTTGAACAGAATGGAGAGCTTTATAAAGAATAAGGCAGAAAGCCTTCGCAACGAGTGGTATGACATGTTTCGGGTGACTTCTTAGGGTGTCGAGATTTAACCAGCCTCTGTAGGGTATTTGGTGTGATGAAACCGTGACCATTATCACGTGTGTCATCGAAGTATGCACTGTTAGTTGGGTTAAAGACAACAATTGGCTCGTTGAAGCCGTCCAACTTACAGTAGACCTCTGAACTAATGATCGCATTAGTGTCCGGGTCGCCATCTTGGAGAGTAAGTTTGTGATTGTTTTCGAAGGTCTCTCCGATGATATTTGCTTTATTGGTGTCGTTATTAACAACAACACCATTGTGTATGATTGGCCCAGTGATACGGGAAGTGCCACATATCTTTTTAACATTTTTATAAACGTTCTGGTCCATCTGAATACCCTTCAGTTTGTCTTCCAATTGTCGAGTACGATTGTTTTGGATTCTCTGTTTTATCGGTGTACCAATATTGTGAATAATGGATCGCAATAATGGCTCCCTTTGTGTAAAGCGGTGACGATATCTCATTCTGCAGAGATTTTTACGCTCCCGGATGAGACGAAGAGTGATGTCGTCCTGGGGTATCTGATGTCTTTTCAAGTTTGTACTTTGGCACATGAGTTTCCGAAGTTTCAACTAAAATCTCGTGAAGTCGTTTTGCTGCGTTGTTTATCTCAACCGCCGTTAGGTTCCTGTCAGTGGGAAGAGAGAATTGGTGGTGTTGGAGACGGAGCAGCACTCGATGGCAACACTGGTGCAGGCACCACTGAAATGCTGTCATGACAAACAAATGTCAGCAGACAGCTGACATTTCAATTATATCAACATTTCGAGCTGTCATAGAAAACCCGTTTCTACTTGTCGACTGCAGCGTAAATACGAGGGTCGCCTTTTATATTTCGGGATTAGAGAACAAAAACAAATATTGATCATCGAAAATCACTTTATTGTTTTTCCAAATATTCCCCATGAAGATCTATACACTTTTGCATGCGTTTGAACCAATTGTCGAAGCACTTTTGCCACTCTGAGGTATCTCCAACACATGCATTCTGAATGCAGCAACCGCTTCTTCAGGTGTCGAAAAACGTTGACCTCTCAGTTTGTTATTTACGTACGGGAATAAAAAGAAGTCATTCGGTGCCAAGTCAGGACTATACGGCGGATGACCCATCAAATCAATGTTTTGGGTGCTCAAAAATGCAGTTGTCGCAGCCGATGTGTGAGAGCTCGCATTGTCGTGGTGAAGAGTGATCCGTCTTCGGCGGTTGGTTTTCCTGATTTCTTGGAAGACAACTGGCAAACAAATGGTTGTGTACCACTCAGAATTGACTGTTCTGCGTTGTTCTAGTGGTACGGTTGCGACATGTCCAGTTTTTCCGAAAAAACAGGCGACCATTTGCTTGGAAGTGCTTCGTGCGCGAACAACTTTTGTTGGATTTGGCTCATCTTGAAACACCCAGACAGTCGACTGCTGTTTACTTTCGGGCTCATACGCGTAAATCACGATTCATCACCTGTCACGATGTCATAGACCGAAGCACCGCGACCGTATTTTTTGAGCATTTCTTTCGACTAATTGACACGAGCGTTTTTTTGGGCGATTGACAAATTGTGTGGGATCCAACGCGAACAAATTTTTTTGACAGTCAAATGTTTGTGCAATATTGAATGTATGCTGGTCCCACTACCGCCTAAGGTTGTCTCAATCTCACGATAGGTCACATGACGATCTTCCAATAGCAGTTCGCGCACAGCATCAATGGTTTTCGGAACAACAACTGATTTTGGACGACCTTCACGAAATTCATCTTGGAGTGAACTACGACCACGATTGAATTCACCATACCATCGATAAACACTGGTCCTTGATGGAGCTTCATCGCCAAAAATTGAATTAAGTTCATCCATGCACTGTTGCTGAGTTAATCCACGCCGAAAGTTGTAAAAAATTATCGCACGAAAATGTTGACGATTTAATTCCATTTTTGGGCCGAGATGAATCTTTTAAGTTACTGTAAACAACACAAATACCGCTCGTATGTCAAAACGTTCTGAGTGCGTATAACCTCAAAAATGTCCAACTTTACGACAGAGCTGTCAATTGCCGGATTGCAACACTAGGTTTGCCAAATCCCGAAACATAAGAGGCAAACCTCGTAATAAACAAAACATTAATTAATATTCGATCAGTGTTTGTTTCTCACTTAATGGTCGGTCCTTTGGTTAGCAACGTAACAGCCTTTCCTCGTGAGCCGAGCAACATCAGGAAACCCCAGAGAGTCCAAGAACTGAGGGACTACGATCGAAAGAAGAGTTGTTCGATCCAAGCAATTGAGGTAATTACTTTCAGTTTCAACCACATTCGGATTTGGCATTGTTTTCAGTCAACGGCAAAGACCACAAACAAATTTAGCGTTTACAGGTGGAGTTTATCGTTCAATGTAATATTGAAGTTGTCCCAATTTGTCCGCCCATAATCGGGTATGTATCTGATATGAGCCCGGGATATTCGATAGCCGCGAATGAATGTGGTCACAGCGTTGTGGTCAGATACACCCGCTGAAACTTGAGGAGGAGTGATTTGTGGAAGTAAGTCTTTGGACACAAAAAATATGTCCAGAATTGATGCACCTTGAGTACCAACCGTAGGTGCGACTATTTCAAAGTTGAGGGCATACATGTTTGCGGTGTACCATTGGTACAGTTTTGTGCCATTTTGGGCAAGAGACAGAGTTGTTCCAGTGGGGATGTCTGGAGTTAAAATCGCCGCCTATGATGAAGGGTGTATGCCCCGAGGTCCTTATTAGTTTGCCGATATCTTTGGGATTAATGGGGCCATTATTGGTTTTATGCGAGTGGTATACGGAGTATATATTCACTCTACCATTATTAGCCAGATGCAGTTCAGCCCCAGACACCTCTATGGACTCAAGGTGTGAGAGGTCAATAGCTTTATGGCGAAGTCCGCTATTAACCAGTATACAAGTGCCACCACCGATGATGGTTGGACCGCCAGTGAGGGTTCGATCTCTTCGAATCATGGAGAAGTTTGGGAATACGGGACGGTGACATGGATACAACCTAGTTTCGGTTACAAGTACCACGTCCGCCCGGTTTTGCTTTATGAAGTCAGAGGCTATCATACGCTTGGAATGCGAAACAAGGGAGTTGACATTTATGAGGATAACTTTAATTTTGGAATCCATTGTGGAGGGTATGTCTTGCATATGCAGTGAAAAGGAGTGCCCCCTCTCAGCTTCGGTTGTTAGTTTCTCATATCGGGGTCGAATATCTTCAATCAAGCGGGAGAAACTAAGTAGTCTCTCGAGCATTGAAGATTGCCCCGTGGAATCTTTTGCACCGCCGCTTGAATTTGTGGCGTCGTGTTGGCCTTTACCGGGGCTCGCTTAGGGACTTGAATATGTTTTTGAGGGGGAGGTGTTGGGAGAGTTTTTATATTCTTTGTTTGTTGTCCTATAAGCATGTCGGCAAATGTAAATCCATTTTGGATGAAGTGTTGTGTGGCCTATTTTCCGAATTCTGACTTGGCTGTTTGCTTAGCTCGGGGGCGATTTTGTCCGTATTATGGAATCTATGTCGGTTCCTGGGGCAAGGTGAAGCTGCCATATGTTCAGCTTGCTGTATTTTTGTGGTCTGATGTTCACAAACCGTTGTGGGGGGGAGAATTTTTTGATGTCAATGAATTTGACGTTAGGGAATGTTGTCTGAAGAGCAGTTACGATGTCGTCCTTTTCCCAAGAGGCAGCGACTCTTTTTAAGAGGATTGTCCTCGACTTTTCGTCGGCCAGAGTGAATGTGTAATAATTCACCTCCTTAGCCTTGAGATTGTCGTTAACCTTGTGATAGGTTTCCCTATCGTAGGCTATGATTTTGTTTAGGGATGGGCTTAAGGTCTTTGCCTTGAAGTTAGAAATCCCTAGCCGCTTCATGTCACCGACGAAATTTTTTAAATTGAGGTCTCGTGCAACCCCCGGTTGCTGCTTCTTCTGAGAGACAGGTGGGCGGACCCCGCCCTCTGGCTGAACAGTGTTGGGAACACAAGCAGCCTTCGGTTTTGGGTTAATTAATGGAGTTGTCCTCTATGGGCAAGCTTCCTGCGGAGGCACGGTTTTCGGGTAATTTTGAGTTATCGCGGGGTTCGACAACTTTTTGGGGACAGCTGATGATGATGATGGGGGTGGTGTCGGCGGGCAGTCGGTGGCGGCACGCTTATTGGAGCGTCCGCCCTCGATTGTTTGGAGTGGGGTTCTCCACTTTGTGGCCCTGGATGAGTTTGGGGTGGGGGTACGCGAGTCACCGTCGTCCATTGAGTCATCAGAATTGTCAGTGACAATCTCTAACTCAGGCTCGAGCTCTGATTCTGAATCAGTAGCGTCCGACCTGGGACCGAACGGGGACGCAGATGGGGTGGCCTACAGTCGGGACAGTCTATTTTTTAGAACCCCGTTCTCAGCCTTGAGAGCCTCGAGGTCCTCCTTTAATCTCTTTATGAGAGCCATCATGCCCTGATCCGGCTGATGGCCCACACTACGAGAAGTGTCCATGTCGTATCAGGCACAAAACATGTAAACAGATAAGCGACGAAAGACAAGAAACGCGCGGAAACAAGGGAAAAGAAAAGAAAAAGGGGAACAAACAAAAAACCAACAAACAAAGCCAACAAACAATAAGTAAACAAACAAAAACCAGGAAAAGAAACAAACAAACAAACCTAATCACTAAGGTTTTTTTTTTATTTATTAATTTAAATTTAATTTTTTTTTTTTTTTTTTTTTTTTTTTTTTTTTTTTTTTTGGTGATAAGATGTGATGATGTCTTGATGAACGACTTCAGTATGTCTTCAGTATGTCCTGAATCTTGTCTTGAAAGGTCAATATGAGTGTGATGAGTATGCGATCAGCAAGTGTGATGATATCTTATGTTGTGTTTGAACGAGTCTTGGGTTTGATGATCAGTATGTATGCGATGTTTCAGCTCATTTGTATTACAGCGAGATGACAATATACCTAAGTCTATGGATGAGAGACTACATATCTCTGGCCAATCCACTCTGCCCTTCATTGGATTAATGTGTCATTTTAACACACTCAGATTAACCTTCTCGAGCCTATTTACGAAACACTTAATGCTCAACTTATCGATTTTCAGCTTTAGCAAGAGTCACCAGTGAAGATTAAACTTTGATCGATTAGCGTTTTAAAACCCAGTGCTATCTATTGTCTTTCAGAGATACCCAGACTGACCCGATGTAAATTAATTGTTGATGAGGGGCATATGCACCTAATGGATTAGAATTGTTTATGCCATCTCATACTTTTAGATAGCCTCCTAACCTAACACTGAATTGGCGTGATTCTTACAATAAACCCGAAGAGAGTTAGGCAAAGACAAAGACTTGTCTTCTGACGTCTCTGTATATTCGAAACAAAACTTAGGCATACGCTGTGGAAATATACAAAGATAAATATTGTCCCCAGTTTCTCACATTTCAAACATTATTAGTTCATTTTGTGTCATGCTATATCATTTTAAATAGAAAAATAGTAAACTTAATAACGTGATAGCACCACACAGTTCACTATTTTTCTCAGTGAGGTCATGAAGTTCCTGGTCCTTCCATGTGACAAATAAATAATACAATTTTTCTCACACGACTCAAACGCCAATACATAATCTATCTATATGATTAACAAACATCAAGAGAATCGATTGTCCCACAAAACTAAATTATAACATCAATTTTTTTTGGTACAAAATCCCAACCACAATAAAACAAGATACACGATATATAAGCTGATAAATATAACCACGGTTTAAAAGTTACTAACAAACACATGCAAGTAATTAAATCCAGTTCATAACATTTGCGAGACAGAAACAATTCTCACTAAACGTTTTGCGTCATTTTGCCATCAGTGTATCCGCCAACACTAGATAGGAGCAACCCTATCAGCGCCGCGGGTGTGTTTCGAATCAGTGATTCATAATCCAATCACATCACTTGGCAGTAACTAGTAAAAACCGTCAGTTCTTACCGGCTTCTAATGACACTTCGGGCTCGGTTGTTCGCCTTAATGAACACTGCACCTGTAGCAGCTGACTGTGAAGTCTAACCTGAATGAGAAAAGTAACACTATCTCACCTTATGGAATTCAATCTCACTTGACATTATCAATTCTGAACCGTCACATAAACCGGATTTTCGTACGAACTGTTCGGTTTATTAAATTTAAAGTAAACATTTTTTTTATTTATTTTTTAACAATTTCGTTTAAAAAACATTTGCTATTTTGCTAATTTTCTATTAAGAACCGTGAGGTAATATTTTGCGAACGGTGGTTCATTGGGGACGCTCCAAGAACATGGGCGAATGTTTTTCATTGAATTAATGGAGAAATCCACTAAAAACGGATTTTTCTTGAACGATTGCCTGAAGGCAACTATAGAAGTAATATAGGTGATCTCGACTACAATTTAATTGAAAATCTTCATTTTCCTTCCGGAACGTCGAATTGATTACAATGTGGCTTTAAAAGTACCATCATGAATTATGTAAAATCCCACACAAAAATTTGTTTCCTCTGCTTATTTTTTTTCCGTATAATTTTTTATTTTAATTCATTCGATATCATTTTAATTTTTTTTTATGCATTACTGTTTTTCCTATGGAATTGATATCCAAAATAATGCAATAGTAAAAAAACAAGACATTACTTGTAAAAAAAAGGAACCATAAACTTCCCATACCGGGAATCGAACCCGGGCCTTCTGGGTGAAAGCCAGATATCCTAGCCACTAGACCATATGGGACTGCCGTTAAATGTATTTAATATAATACTTTTCTAGATAGGAATTGGTTGTATAAAAGATATATTCTCATGGTTATTACGATATTTATTAAAATACTTTTCTTAATTGTAATTATCATTACACCCCACTTAAGCAGCAATGTAGATTAACTCTGCACTTGGGACAAAGCGCTTCATAAACAAATTCCAGTCACAAATTCATTATTTTCTTGGAGGTTAGCAAGTTATTTAATGTTAATGTTTTCACATTATATTCTTTTTAACATGGCCTTCAAAACACGACAGTTGTTGCATCGGCGTCTTTAAATAAAGATTTCTGTAAAAAGAGCGAAGCGGGAAGCAAAAGCATAATAAATGGGAAGATATACTCTTAGAAAAGCAAATCGTTTTAATCTTCAAGACAATATGAAACGTTTATTGTGAATGCGACTTAGGAGTGCTATCTCCATTAACCTTTGTCTACCCAATGTAGAGCTTTGCAAAGCCCTGCCATTTCCTCATATACACAAATATAATATCTTTAAATCCCAATCCATATTTCATACAATGCAATTCAATTTAATATCCCCGATTGGGTCAAATGTCCAAAACATACAAAATCAAGCCAAATGCATGATAAATTGAAATATATATTCATTGGTCATGGATAAACTCAATTTCTTATATATCATGAAATGCGAATCTTCAAATGCATTTCATGATCATACCTTCCCGGAATTTGTTCAACCGAATTTGACTATAATTCCCGGAATTTAATTTCATTTGAACAATAATAAAAATCTCGTCGCCTGTTCTTGGAATATTTATGTATTTTAGTTGGATAAATCTAGGCGAGATTTTATATAAAAGGATTTGGATTTTTGTTTCGGTCAACCGATAATCACTCAATCGCATCGCAGAGACAAGACTGATACATACCCTTCGCACGCATACTGAAGATATACTGGTCATACTACCCATACTTCATCATACTGAAGACATACTCATCAAGCCAAGACTATACTTCACAGTGAGAGCTGATAGAAGATACATCCATTTTCACAGTGCGAGCTGATACACTTGCTGATTAGGTTTTTTGGTTTCTTTTCCTGGTTTTTGTTTGTTGGTTTCTGTTTGTTTCCCTTTCCGCACGTTTCTTGTCTCGTTTTGTCGCTTATATGTTTACATGTTTTGTGGCTGATACAACATGGACACCTGCTCTTCTCGTAGTGTGGACCATCAGCCGGATCAGGGCATGATGGCTCTCATAAAGAGATTAGAGGAGGACCCTGAGGCTCTCAAGGCTGAGAACGTTGTCCTGAAAAGTAGATTATTGCCACTAGAAGCCACCCCATCCGCATCCTCGTCCAGTATCAGTTCGGAAGCTTCTGACTTCGGAACAAACAGTTGGGACAACTTCAATACTACATTGAACGATAAACTCCACCAATTCTCTCTTCCCACTGACAGGAACCTAACGACGGTTGAGATAAACAACGCTGCAAACGACTTCACGAGATTCTAGTTGAAACTTCGGAGACTCATGTCCCGAAGTACAAACTTGAAAACACCTATCAGATTACCCATGACGACATCACTCTTCGTCTCATCCGGAAGCGTAAAAAGCTCTGCAAAATGAGATATCGTCACCGCTTTACACAAAGGGAGCTATTATTGCGATCCATTATTCACAATATTGGTACACTGATAAAACAGAGAATCCAAAACAATCGTACCCGACAATTGTAAGACAAACTGAAGGGTATTCAGATGGACCAGAACGTTTATAAAAATGTTAAAAAGATATGTGGCGCTTTCCGTATCACTGGGCCAATCGTGCACAATGGTTTTGTTGTTAATAACGACACCAATAAAGCAAATATCATCGGAGAGACCTCGAAAACAATCACAAACTTACTCTCCAAGATGGCAACCCGGATACTAATGCGATCATTAGTTCAGAGGTCCACAGTAAGTTGGACGACATCAACGAGCCAATTGTTGTTTTTAACCCAACTAAGAGTGCATACTTCGATGACACACGTGATAATGGTCACGGTTTCATCACACCAAATACCCTACAGAGGCTGGTTAAATCTCGACACCCTAAGAAGTCACCCGGTATCGACAACATGTCATACCACTCGTTGCGAAGGCTTTCTGCCTTATTCTTTATAAAGCTCTCCATTCTGTTCAACCATGCTTACAACTTGGGGTACTTCCCCCAAGCTTGGAGGCACGCTATTATTTGTCCGGTAGCAAAAGCTGGAAAACCAACGTATCACCCCTCAAGCTTTCGCCCTATCTCGCTTCTCACTTGCATCAGCAAAATATATGAAAAATTCATATACGAGAAACTAAATAACTTTATCAGTGCCAGGCACCTAATACCTGATTTTCAATTTGGATTTCGAAGAGCGCACAGCACCACTATGGCTCTCAACATATTTCAAAACCCACATCTGCGTGCGCGTCTTTAATAAGGAACCCACCGTTGCGGTGAGCCTGGACATTGAAAAAGCTTTTGACACGACTTAGATCGAAGGTCTCGTTTTTAAATTATTGAATACTGGCCTCAGTAGAACGCTATGTAGTATCATCTACCAGTTCGTTCGAAACAGAACCTTCTAAGTTAGAGTGAATGGAAAACTTTCCCGAACTTTTCACGTCGCTGCTTTTCACGTCATCTATATCCCAAAAATGAATTTCATCAAACATGTGACCCACATTCTCCAAACGGGTCTCGGTCGGTCTAAGCAACTGCATAACATCTTGAAGTGGAGCAACAAAGTTGACACCAAAGTTAAGTTTCTCTACTATAAGCAGCTAATCCGATCTGGAATATCGTACGCCTTTCCCATATGCATATATGCAAATCTTCGGCTCAAATGGAAAGACCTCAAAAGATGCACCAATCACTCTAGAAAGTCTGACGGTCGTCATTATCTCAACTCTCACCTATACGAAGGCGCCTCCATTACCCCTATCGACGAGTACTTGCTTCAATTAGCATACAAGTACCTCGAAAGTATTCAGAACAGCGAGAGCCTACTTGTACGGGACTCTTGCGTTCTTGACCCTTCTCTCTCTCGCTCTCTTCGGATCAAACCCCCACAATTTCTTCTTCAGTACAAAACTGAAGAAAGCACCCTTACCAACAACATTCCCCTCTATAATCTAGGATTCCTGGATCCATCGCATAGGGTCTACTGTTAACAAACCACACACACACGAACGCACAGTACAAGACGGCACAAACATACACACACCGACCAAAGCGCAGATCATCAGACGCCAAAGACGTGATCTGCGTTTACTACCGCACCCAAGACCCACCGGTCTTGTACGATTTCGTTCCCACCATCCCTGTATACAAGTAGTTAGAGAACACCTGGACTAACACTGTCCACACTATTCCTGGATACCCTTCTTTTTTTCTTTTCAGATATCGCGAGACCGAGCCCAACATCCTCACGGATGTGGGTGATTCTGGTTATCGCAAGATGACCAGAAGCCAGAGACAAGATGAAGGACACATCTGTCCTTGTCTCGCTAAAGTCAGTCCTCTCGCCAACCCTTTTTTTTTTTTTTTTTTTTCATGGTCAACCCCCACTGCCGGTTCCCCCATCAACAGAGATGGCACCTGGGTACTAGTTAAAAGCGGAATTCGCCACGAAGCTATTGGCCACCCACATTCTCAGTCTATAGAAGTGTCCGGGGTTGAATAGCATCTGGCTAATAATGGTAGTGAATCTATACCACTCCCATAAAACGAATAATAGCCCCATTAATTAATTACGAAGACATTGGAAAATTAAAATGGGGATACACCCATTATATAGGCGGTGATTTCAACTACAGAAATTCCCATTGAAACAACTCTGTCTCTTGCCCAAACGGCAACAAATTGTACCAATAGTACACCGTTGCGCTCATACCTTCAACTTTGAAATAGTCGCACCTACGGTTGGCACGTGAGGCAACTCAATTCTAAACATCTTTATCATATCCAAAGACTTACTTCTCCAAATCACTTCTTCCCAAATGTGAAGTTATATTTTCTATCAGTTGGTGTTACGTTACCTTGGGTGTTGGGAGCCCCGCCTGGGTGCTTCACTCGGTAGTAGTGGTCTACATACGTTCCGATCTTACTTGGGGAGGGTGTGTTTGCTGCTTCACTCCCAGGCTAGGGCAGTTTGGATGAACCGGAAGCACCTTTTCCTGTGGTCTGGATCAATCTCCCATTTGTAGCGGCAGTTGGCAAATTCGCATTGGTTCTCGAAGTCAAAACACGCCAAGTAATTGCTTTTTTTTTAATTTTTTTATTGGAAAATAAAGTAATTAAACTTCAACTTAGAACACACAAACACGACATTTCCCTCGACTTCCCTCATCTTGAGATTATCTTGAGCAGACTGTTTTCAATTTGGCTTTCAGAACTATTGTTTCAAATCGGCCATAGGCCTATGAAATGAAACTCAATTTTGAAATTAAAATGGGCGAAATAAAAATGCGCCGCCTTTATACTTAGGATCCAAAGAGATTCCTAAGTTCAAATATATAAAAATTCCGGGCAGCACAAACCAAATTTTCTGTGTGCTTCAATCGGAATGAAATTCTACTGAAGGAATGGAAATTTGTTTGACCGAATTCTCGGAAGGAAAAATCGTGAAATACTTTTGGAAGACGCATTTTATGATGATGCAGTTAATAAACATTTTTATTTATATTTGATTTAAAATAGATGTTTACCAAGAATTGAATAAATATGCCACAATTGAACATTTGGTTCAATTTGTGGCACATTTGATTTAATGTTAATTTGGATATTATGTATGAGGAGATATTCACTGCGATTGTTGGATTGGGTTTACCTATGAATTATATTGTTTTATATTATAATAGGGAATTAAAAGGGAGTAGTGATTAAGTGTCACTACACAAGTAAGGACGGGTGTTTCTGGCCACAACACCGTTACAATGTTCATCCTCAGCTATCGAGCATCTCTGGCTCATATTAGACACATACTCGATTATGAGCACACAAATTGAGACAACTTCAATGTCACATTGAACGAAAAACTGCACCAACTCTCTCTTCCCGCTGACAGGAACCTAACGACGGTTGAGCTAAATAACGCTGCAGCTCGACTTCACGAGATTCTATTTGAAACGCGGAGACTCAAGTCCTGAAGTACAAACTGAAAAAGATTTATCAGATTGCCTATAACGACTTCATTTTTTACCTCATCCGGGAGAACAGAAAACTCTGCAGAATGAGATATCGTTACCGCTGCACACAAAGGGACCCATTATTGCTACCCATCATTCAAAAAGTTGGCACACTAATAAATCAGAGAATCCAAATCAATTGTACCTGACAATTGGAAGACAAACTGAAGAGTATTCAGATGAAACAGGACGTTTATAAAACTGGAAAAAGATATGTGGTAGCGGTCGGTCATACCACCGACCCAATCATCCAAAACGGTGTTGTTGTCAATAATGACACCAATGAAGTAATCATCATCGGAGAAACCTTTAAACATAATCACAGGTTCACCCTCGAGGTTGGCGATCCGAACACTTAGGCAATTATTAGTTCAAAGGTCCACAACAAATTAGACAACTTTAACGAGCCAATTATTATCTTCAGCTAGCTAATACTGAACACTTCTACGACCCACGTGGTAATGGTCACTGTTTCGTCACGCCAAATAATCTAGTTAAATTTCGAAACCCTAAGAAGTCACCCAGTATCGACAACACGTCGTACCACTCGTTGCCAAAGCTTTCTTATCCTTTATAAAACTCTCCATTCTGTTCAACTGTAATGTTATAATCTTTTGATAGTTTTTATTTTAGGCCTTACCTTAAGTGGTGGGAGCCGGGTTGGCTGCTGTAGGGGACAAGAGGCCTTTTGGATCCTACCGACTTGGTTGGTTGAGAGTGTAACAAAAATGAATAAACAATTGCTACAAAATTATATATTACTCTAAGCGGCCTACTCCTACCCTTGAAACGTATCTCCTTCTTAGTTCACCCGACCGGTTGCCGCAGGATTCTCCTTAATTTTGCGCCTTTATGAAACACCTTCTCGTCCGCCTTCCCGAGTACCTCTCACCGCTCCGTGGCTGTAGACGTTCTTTTCGGAATCATCGTTTACGTTATATTTAAGTAAACCAAGAGAAATAATTAATATATCGTCGCTGGCATTCAAGTAATCCTGATGGAAACTGCGTTGAAGTTTAAAATAAGCTTTGCACTAGACGTAAGTATTAAAACAGTTCCATTTTATTGGGGACGTATATACATTTTATGCTATTTGTGTAATATGTGCTGTTTTGGGGACGTCGAGCACAATAGAGGTGTGACGAAGAAGTAAGGTGCGCCGGCGTACGGCACTGATTCACTTCTTTCCTCCATCATAAATTGTTACACCGACACAATTTCACAACTGCTAAAAGGTTCCTTTTATTTTTAAACTTTAAGTATTAATAAACATAAATATAGCATTTGATTTGGTGATTGTTTTTATTGTTCGTTTTTATCCACGGCGGGTCATTTGGCATTCAGTGGTATTACAAAAACCGGATTTGAATTACTATTGATTGATTATAGTTAATACTACTATATTTGACGCAACACTAGCCACGACTCGGGGTACGTACGCGTCTCCGCAGCGCTATGGAGAGCGGGAAGCGACCCCAGTGAGTCTGGCGATACGATTGACTCAACGTCTCGACGAGTCTGATTGCAACCCCCGTCGCGTACACATACGCTGTCGAGTCAGATTATATTCTTCGAAGGGTGCGCACCTACTTTAATGAGTCATCGCGGATAGTCATTGAGAGTTCGGCCACGAGTTCCTTTTTTTTTATTAAGTCGATTCTTTTCATGTGCGTCTTTTGAAATACTGTATTTGGTTTCAGTAGCGATTCAGTTTGCGTAAAAAATATAACTTAATATCGTTTTCTAAAATGAGGTGTTTCCCATTAACTTTTAATATCTTTTTCTAAAATGAAGTGTATTCCATTAACTTGTAATATAGTTTCCTAAAACGAAGTGTATCACACTGTAGGGTTATATTTTGTTAGATTGTTATTCTTACCTCAGAGCCAAAGCCTGCCAAATTAAAAGGCGATTTGATGCTTTTATCTATTTAATTATTTTAATTTTCATTATTTTAATTTTTCCATTTTTCGGCCGTTGCCTCGACCTCTGGATCCCAACTGATCTACAATCAAAAAAAAAAAAAAAAAAAAAAAATTGTGGCGAGAAGGCCGAATTTAGCGAGACAGGACATATGTGTCCTTCATCTTGTCTCTGACTTCTGGTCATCTTGCGATAACCAGAATCACCCACATCCGTGAGGATGTTGGGCTCGGTCTCGCGATCTCTGAAAAGAAAAGAGAAAAAGGGGGGGTATCCAAGGATAGTGTGGACAGTGTTAGTCCGGGTGTTCTCTAACTACTTTTATAGAGGGGTGGTGGGAAAGAAATCGTACAAGACCGGTAGGTCTTGGGTGCGGTAGTGAACGCAGATCACGTCTTTGGCGTCTGATAATCTGCGCTTTGGTCGGTGTGTATGTTTGTGTTTGTGCCGTCTGATCTACAATCCAAAATGCACTCCCCTTTTATACTCTGTGGCAACAGAGATTTGTTAAAAATATTACTTAAAAATTCCAAGAAGCCCAAACAAAATTTTGTGTGCTTCAATTGGAATAGGATTCCCGGAAGTGTATACGAATTTTATTTGAACAAATTCCCGGAAGGAGAAATCATGAAATGCATTTAGTATTACGCATTTTATAATTTAAATAAAATAATTTTAATAGTTATAGGGAATTGAATCAATGCACGACAAATGGACTTTCGTTTAATTTTGTCGTGCATATGATTCAACTGGATTGGGATATAAGGTACTTGGAAATTGAATCAATGCGCAACAAATGAACTTGTGCTTTAAATCTATCGTGCATATGATTCAATTGGATTGGAATTATAGGTAAGTGGGTGAGAGTAGTGATTTAGGATCACTACAACACTAACTTTGAAGCAGTTATAAGAATCAATTTAAGGTTTAGATGATGTGGATTCCATTAACTTTTAAGTGTTTATTAAACTAATTTCAATTGACTCATGACTTAATACCATACGTTATATTAGAACTAAGTGCAATTTCCAACAAAAAGCATTAAATAAAGAGAATATATTAAAAAAACACCACAACAACAGCGACTTTTTATTTGACTCTCCTTTCCGATACCTGGATATTTGGTCAGTCGTGCTCGTCGGATTAATTTTTAGAGAACTGAAGCAGTAGCAATCAATGGTGTTGTTAGTGAACCTGTGTCGTACGCCGACACACGTACTTTAAACCCTACAAGACCAATTTTTCTCGGATATTCCGAGACTAGCCTAATTTTCTCGTGAACCCCCTTTTTATATATGTTTTATTTACCAACCGCTATCCAGCATAAGAATTTCGAGACAGGAGCACATGTGAAGCCTCGTTAGTGGTTGAATTGATATCACTACTACCTCTTTTCTTTACGGCACTGTATTTTGATATTTAAGGTTGCTTGTGTGAGCGTCTGGGGAGGAAGCATGTGCCAGACACGGACACTAGATTCACTTCCTCCTCCATCATAATTAATTGTTCCCTCGAGAACTACACGATTACGACGAAGCAATGAAAACGCCAAACACCGGACAAGTAAAAATATAAAACACAGGATTTCTATTATTTATTTTTATTTATTTTACGGTAGCACTACGTGAAAATTACAATGTGAAGTCAATAAAAACGCAATCTTCGAAGACTGCAGCGAATATAATATTCGACACGGCGGTTGCAAACACTACACTGTACGTGGTAAATGCGAGTTATTCTATGAGGCACATGATTGTTACTTATTTTATTGTTTCAAAATGTGGATTTTCGCGTCTCCGTGCGCACCGGAGAGCGGAAGTCAGCAAGGACCATGGCGGTCGGCGGATGGAAATCAACTCAGCGATAATCGTCTCGTGCAGAGATGATTCGTTTATGGGGTAAGTCTGTGGTGTCGTGGTAGATATCCTCTCCACTAAGGATATGTTTTACCTATCACAAGAGAGACAAAGTCTCTCTTTGTGGAACAGAGAACCAGATCTCGTAATGCAGCTCATGGTTGTATGTGTGTGATCGTACCCATCACCGTGTTTATCGTTGCATTTAGCAAAGGATAAACGAAACCTTACACGAGAAAAAAAAGAACAAAGGGAGAAGCGACCAAATGCTATGTCCGGTAATGAGGGTCATGTTTACACTGTGTATCGTCGCTATAATAGACGTTGGGAAGAAAAAAGGTGCTAATGGGATTGGTGGCAGAAACGAATCCCTTGCCTGCATTTGTATATGCAGGGAATTAGTTTGTGGCGACGTACGAAATTGATGATTGTTTGTCTATTGATGGTGAATCGCCGATCGGCTTGTTGCAACTGTAAAACAAGCCGCCCGACGTTGCATTTCAATTGATAACAATGGGTGTCGAATGTTTTGTATTTATGGTGCATATGCACATTAAGGAGCTATATTTAGGAATTTTATCTAACGCGTTGTATGCATTAAATGTCCGTGTAAAAGGAGATGTTTAAGGTATGCTGGGTGGAGATTGCGGTGCAGGTGTGGGAAATTGAAATTTGCCTGGGAACCGAAGGTACCGAATAGGTTTTGGGATTCCTGAAAAGATAGAAAAGAAATCTTACAGGAAATTATATGCGAAGAGATGCACGAAGGTAAGTTTTCTTTTACAGGTACTTTTTAGATTATACCTTAGATAATCCTAGATGCGTAAAGCATTTAAGGTGCTAATGCGATTGCATTAGCGAAAACTTATGCCGATTGGGATGTAGTTATGGGGGTTTTTCAGGTAAGTGGGCCTTGGGGTTTGGCGGATCCGCCACAAGCGCAATTCACCTGAAAAAAAAGCTGTTCATTTGAAAGAAGTACGTTTCCGATAGGAAAATATGAAAATCAGTCTAATCATAGATAATGATCGCATGTGTTATACTAATTTTCAGCAATCGCTACTTTTTACACAAAAAGTTCCTCATCTGACTTTAACAAATAATAAAACTGACGCATGTGGCTGAAATAAAAGTCACCACGGGAGCTATTCACTTTTCGTTCTGAACGGAATTTACAAAACCTAAAAACTTATTACTAATTTAATTTATTCGAGCCATTAGTTCAACTCGACTTCATTTTGTAATTTATTCATCTCGATCTCGGAGACGATTTTGACGATAATGAATCGCTGAATAATCACGGCATTACGATTTAAGCAAACAATGTTCAGAACGAACGGAAGACACGCAGTTCAAAAATATTCGCGGCACCCGGGCTGGTTGATGCTTCTGAATTTAATCAACAACTTCTGTAATTTCCGTACGTATGACTATGACTAAATATTGTAAGTGTCATTAAAAATTGATAATTGATTGGCTTGTATGGACATTGGTAATTATTCAGCATAACATATGGTTTAATTTACAAGAGATCTTCAGTAATTTATATTGGTATGAATCACGTTGTATTTAAAACAACAATTTTATTTAAATTGGTATTAGATACTGTACTAAGAAAATAACTGTGACATCCCATATGGTCTAGTGGCTAGGATATCTGGCTTTCACCCAGAAGGCCCGGGTTCGATTCCCGGTATGGGAAGGTCTACGGTGTCGAAGCCGTTTTTTGCTTTTTAAGATTGGAAATTTTTGTAATTGTTTATTTTTGCTTTTTGGGATTGGAAATATTTATAATTGTTAATTTTTTGCTTTTATGATTTGGAATTTTTATAATTCGTGCACGCAAGAGAAATTCCCCGATGCCCATAAATGATAGAGTGAAAGAAGGGAGTTCGGATAGTAAAAAGTGAGTATATTTATAAAAATGTGTTTCAACGGATATTTGCCGTGAATGGTTGAAGATTAAAGTGATGCAACTTGTGATCTGACGGAATGATTTGTACACTTTTACATGGTTTGGCTGTAACAGAATTGTCTGGGTCAGTTTTGGATGGACTTTTTGGTTTAAATGCACCAACACCGATAATCTTGTTTGTTGACATGGAGATTGTTGGAAAACTTACCAAAAAGTTCCAACATCAGCTTGGCAAAATGAAGACGAAGACTAGCAATATTTTGGGTCAGGTGAATTCATATGCTTTGGGATGCTAATACTGATGTAAAATTCTTCCTAAATAGGTTCTCTTAATATTTAAGACTTGCTTTACGTACAATTCGAAATTGTGGATTTTTTCTTGGCGATTCAATAGCTCACTGAATAACGACTGGTGACCTGTGGTACGCCTGCAGCGGCGTTGAAAGTTCGGGATATCTCTCCATTCACCTGAACTTGAAATGTTCTACTTCGAACGGAGTGGTAGACGATATTACACAGCGCTCTATTAAGGATAGTGTTTAGCAATTTAAAAACAAGACCTTCAATCCACGTCGTGTCAAAGGCTCAGAGCAATGGTGGGTTCCTTATTAAAGAGGCCACACAGACGTGGTTTTGAAATATGTTGAGAGCCATAATGGGTTGTGCGCTCTTCTATATCGAAATTGGAAATCAGGTATTAGGGTCCTGGCAATGATAAAGTTTAGCTTCTCGTATAAGAATTTTTCATATATTTTGCTGTCAGGATTCTCTCTGCGATCGTCGAAGTGTGTAGACGCGTCCGACTACTGCTTTTGAAAAACAAAAGAGAAAAGAAAAATTAAAAGAAAACACGTGTGCGCGTGCAGACATAAATGTGTGACCGTCATTAGAAACGGTCTGTGGCCGAACAATAGTGTATCGTGTATAATATTAAGTGGAAAATTTTGAGAAATTTCTGCGCGACATTTTAAAATTTAAGTAAAATTGGTAAACCAAAACATAAAATCAGCGACCGCATCTGGAGTTTGCGTTCGCAGATGCTGGTCAGCGGCCCCAGTACTGCCGAGCTACCTAAAAAACGAAAGAAAAAAACTGCTCACAGTCCTCTGAACGCACCGAAGAAAGTAGCTACAATGGCTACTCAACTAACAACGGAATACCACAAAAAATACGATGACGCGATGGAAACAATAAGGATACTAACAGCCCAAATGGAACAACTACAAGAAAAAATTCGCTCTCTTCAAGCGCAAACCAAAACCAATGTCGACGTCCCCATGAAGGAAGTTCCTCCCCAACCCATCTCATTAACATTCAACAATAACCCATCATCATCGAATATCTCGCCACCGCCCCAAGATACCCACAAACCAGAAGACCACTGGCAAACAGTTGGACAGAAATCTACAAATAAGGTGAGACCACCCCCAATTTACATTAAAAATCCTAATAGTACCAAAGAAGTCATCAAGACGCTTGAGAATGCCCTTGGACACAGAAATTTTACCACGGACTCAAAAGGATCTTCGATCTCTATCAAGACGATGACTCTAACGGATCACGACATGGCAATAAGAAAACTCTCAGAGAACAAACACGAGTTCTTCACATTCCAACATGCCCAGATAAAACCAAAAACATTCATCATAAGGCACATTGATCCAGCATGGACTACCGAGGAACTTACACTCGAAATCTTGAGGATATGCCCGTCAATGAAAATCCACAGATTGGACTACTTTCAAACCCCACACATGAGGGAGAATAATATTAGGAGCTTGCGAATCATACAGATCCCACCGAACGGTGATGTCACCCAACTTAAACAAATAAAATATTTGTTCACACACAAAATCACGATCGAGGAGCCACATAAACAGAGCATTTTCCATTGCAAAAGGTGTCAAGGATCAGGACACCTAGCAGTTGCGTGCCACCTAAGTGCACGATGCGGAAAATGTGCCGAACAGCATATACCAGGAGAGTGCAAAGTGAACCCGCCTGGCACAGAACCATCAATAATTCAGCAAACAAACGCCGATGGATCAACATCCACGAAAAAAATTACCATAACTTGCTGTAACTGCGGAGGCCCACATCCAGCTAGTTTTTCACAATGCTACGGATTCTGGAGAGACGTTCGTTACACACGATAACTAATACGGCCAAACCAGCTGCAACGAAACCCTTATCACCACAACCATCCCATCTCAGGGGGTCAGGAACATCATATGCAGAAATTACGAAAAGTTCCCGTAGCTGCCCGAAATCTCAACAACCCAACCCCAACGTTCTCAACCTGGATATCTTGGGATACATCAGGAGCCTGGAGACACTACTACCAACCTTAAAACACAGTTCCGAATTGGAAAAAAAGGTCAGATCTTAAATTTAATAACTTCCCACATCCTTTCCCTTAACGTATAACTTAACCCTTATCTGCCTCAACTCAGAGTCCATTTATTCCCACACCCGTAGACAACACCTCCGACTGTTTGTTGAAAAGTTCTCCCCAGATATTCTTCTGCTTTCAGAAACTTGGCTGAAATCCACTTCTCGAGTCTACATACCTAATTACACATTTGTGTCCAACCCACGAACCTCTGGCCCTCATGGAGGTACGGGAATCCTAATACATAAAAAATTCCAATTTGCTGAGATTAGATTTGCTAATATAACTAGTGTCGAATACACGGCTGTTAAACTTTTCTGCCGAAATAATAAAGTACTGGTCTTGTCCTCCATATACATTCACCCTTCTCGTGAACCAAACTTCCCTAGTGCAGACATATCACAAATAATCCAACAGTCTCTGCCAGCAGCTTTCATAATAGGAGGAGACTGGAACGCACGACATACTGCATTTAATGACATCAAATGCAACAAATACGGCTGCCAACTCCTTGATCTCCTCCGACTTCATCCATATGTCTACGCAGACTGCCCGTTGCAACCTACTCGAATTTGCAGCTCAACCAAGTCAACAATCGATTTCTTCCTAAAGTCTACAGATAGCTATTCATCTAATCCTCCCACAGTGTCATTCACATTCCCTTCGGATCATGGCTCTGTCCACACCTCGGTTCAAATCCCCTCGCTTGAACCACTCTACACTCTGAATCCTATTCCAAATTTCACCAAAACAAACTGGAAAAAAGTCAATAAGGATATTGCTGCTAGCTTTTCAAAATTTTCTTTACCGGAATCTTCTAACCTGCCCCCTACACAAATTGACCAAGCAGCGGCCCAAATAGAGCAAATACTGGGAAATGCTCTCTTCAGCCATACTCCCACTATCGTTCCTCATAATCACTTAGGAAAACCCCTACCCAACCTACTCACAAAATTATTACGTATAAAAAAACAACTCCGACGAAAATTGCACACTAGCTACTCACCTTTTATTAAACAACAGATCCAGCTATTGACCTCCCTGATAAATGGACAACTAAAAGTTTTCACTAATCAGACCTACACATCCACCTTAAACAGTATCAAACCAAATCGCGATCTATTTAAAAACATAAACAGACTAACGGGTCGCAAACTCAAGCCTCGAACAGATTATCTTATTCACCCAACTAATAATAACATCGTCCAGTCGGACACTGATATAGCAAACTGTCTCGCTGAACATTTCTGCAAAGTCCATAAGCAAAACGATACCCTCCCAGTAACAAATTTCCACGATACCGTGAACGATTACATTCCACGCTCACTGGAGCCATCCCTCACACCATTTATTACTGAATTCACCGAAAGCAATAAAGCATCACACCCCGTAGGAATCGACACATTCCTAAGTCTTGAAGAACTATCCGAAGTCATTACTTCACGTAACAATAAAAAATCGACTGGCCTAGATGGAATCCCTAACCTCCTATTCAAAAGACTCCACCCAGGCAACTTGCTCCCGATTCTCGTTCTTCTCAACCACATAATAAACGCTTCACATTTCCCTAAAAGTTGGAAAACAGCGGTGATCGTCCCTATTAGCAAATCTGGGCCCTCCAAGTACCCGGATAACTTCCGTCCGATATCGCAGCTAAACTCGCTTAGCAAGATTCTTGAATGTAAAATCTACAAAAATCTTCTCTCATTTGCCAGGGATAACTCCCTCATTCAGAACTCTCAATTTGGCTTCCGCTCACAACACTCCACTTGTCATGCTCTCTTAAAACTGACACATAATGTGACGACCCACCTCCAAAACCAATCCCCAACGGTATGTGTCTCCCTAGACATAGCTAAAGCATTCGACTGTGTCTGGATCGCAGGACTGTTATACAAACTTCATTCAATGTATGGATTAAACATCCACTCCACAAAACTTCTCGCTTCTTACCTCTCTGATAGAAAGTTCATGGTGAAAATAAACTCAACTCTCTCGACACCTTATAGCATAATCGCAGGAGTTCCTCAAGGATCCATCCTCGGCCCACTACTATACCTTCTTTATACATCAGACGCACCGCAGCCACTGTTACCCAATACAACAATGCTCAACTATGCCGACGACACCTTAATTTATTCAAGCAACAGGTTTGTCAAGGAGGCAAGAAACTGTATTAACAGATATCTCCCAATCCTGTCAGCCTACTTTACCAAGTGGAGAATTCAACTAAATCCAACCAAAACTCAGCTCATAGTTTTTAAAGGCAGAAACGCGAGTTGTACAAACAACACTATTCGCTGCCATAATAAAATCAGAATTAAAATAAATAACAATATAATTAAACCCTCCAAAACCTTAAAGTATCTAGGTATAACCTTTACCAACAATCTGTCATTCTCCGCCCACATTAAAAATACGATTCGTAAAGCCACAACCCAACTGAACCTCTGCAGAAAAGTCATGTACAAACCGAATGGTCTCTCTCCCAAAGTCAAATCACTTATCTACAAACAAATAATCAGACCCACTCTCACATATGCATGCCCGATATGGTACCATATCACACCCGCCCAAATGGAGAAGCTACGCATTTTCGAAAGGAAATGCTTCAGACTTATCACTGGCCTCAACCGACATCCTAACTCCCACAAATATTACAACAGTAGTTCGCTCTACTATGCGGCTAATATTGAACGTATAGATCGACGCTTCCTCAAGCTGTCCATCAAATTTATCGAAAATCTTCCCAATAATCCCAATCCGATAATAAATGCGCTCACATCGACTCCGTCAGACAACCGAACTGCCTACCCGAACTGTCTCCACACCAGAACCCTCTTCACCTCTGGCAGGTTGGTCAACAGCTCCAATGAGATCGTATACCACAATACTGAACTCTCACCTCACCAGTTTAAATATTGTAATATACAACCCTTCTCTAATATCTTGCGTTTCAATGACCAATCGGAAAGTGTTCCCCCAACCCATATCCCCGACTCATAGTACCCACCCTAACCCAAATCCTACCCATCGACCACTATACCTCCCGCCCCACCCTACTCTAACTTATTGTAATAATAATAGATTTAATAATTAGATAAGCTAGGCTAAGCTAAGTTAAGTTAAGTTAAGCAAATTAGTTATAGGTTAAGTAACTAATTATATCCTGGTTTTCTGACCTTTTCCAGGAAGCCCCACCTACTCCTATCTTGTCCACCCATGAAATATATTACTTTATGAATGAACGTCACAACAGCGTTGTGGTTAGATACACCCACTCAAACAATATGTCTAGAACTCAGTTGCGTCAGGTACCAACCGTAGGTGTGACTATTTCGAAGTTCAGGGCATGAGAGTTTTCGGTGCACCATTAGTACAATTTTGTGACAATTGGGCAAGAGACGGAGCTGTTCCTGTATGGATGTGCGAAGTTAAAATCGCCGCCTATGATGAAGGGTGTATGGCTCGAACAGTGAGGGTTCGGTCTCTTCGAATCATGGAGAAGTTTGGGAATACGGACGGTGACGTAGATGTGACCTAGTTCCGATTACAAGAACCACGTCTGCCCGGTTATCCTTTCTGAAGTCAGAGACTATCATACTCTTTGATAGCGAAATAAGGGAGTTGACATTTATAAGGATAACTTTAATTGTGGGACCTGTGGTGTCAAAAGTAGATGTCTCGGAGACAAAGGTTCACTTTCTTCCCACTCAATCTAATGATTCGCCGAACGACCATAATACGAGGGTTGCCTTTTATATTTCGGGATTAGAGAACAAAAACAAATATTGATCATCGAAAATCACTTTATTGTTTTTCAAAATATTCCCCATAAAGATCTATACACTTTTGCATGCGTTTGAACCAATTGTCGAAGCACTTTTGCCACTCTGATTGAGGTTTCTCCAACACATGCATTCTGAATGCAGCAACCGCTTCTTCAGGTGTCGAAAAACGTTGACCTCTCAGTTTGTTTTTTACGTACGGGAATAAAAAGAAGTCATTCGGTGCCAAGTCAGGACTATACGGCGGATGACCCATCAAATCGATGTTTTGGGTGCTCAAAAATGCAGTTGTCGCAGCCGATGTGTGAGAGCTCGCATTGTCGTGGTGAAGAGTGATCCGCCTTCGGCGGTTGGTTTTCCTGATTTCTTGGAAGACAACTGGCAAACAAATGGTTGTGTACCACTCAGAATTGACTGTTCTGCATTGTTCTAGTGGTACGGTTGCGACATGTCCAGTTTTTCCGAAAAAACAGGCGACCATTTGCTTGGAAGTGCTTCGTGCGCGAACAACTTTTGTTGGATTTGGCTCATCTTGAAACACCCAGACAGTCGACTGCTGTTTACTTTCGGGCTCATACGCGTAAATCCACGATTCATCACCTGTCACAATGTCATAGACGTGTTTCGAAGCACCGCGACCGTATTTTTTGAGCATTTCTTTCGACCAATTGACACGAGCCTTTTTTTGGGCGATTGAGACATTGTGTGGGATCCAACGCGAACAAATTTTTTTGACAGTCAAATGTTTATGCAATATTGAATGTATGCTGGTCCCACTAACGCCTAAGGTTGTCTCAATCTCACGATAGGTCACATGACGATCTTCCAATATCAGTTCGCGCACAGCATCAATGGTTTCGGAACAACAACTGAACTACGACCACGATTGAATTCACCATACCATCGATAAACACTGGTCCTTGATGGAGCTTCATCGCCAAAAATTGAATTAAGTTCATCCATGCACTGTTGCTGAGTTAATCCACGCCGAAAGTTGTAAAAAATAATCGCACGAAAATGTTGACGATTTAATCCCATTTTTGGGCCGAGATGAATCTTTTAAGTTACTGTAAACAACACAAATAACGCTCGTATGTCAAAACGTTCTGAGTGCGTATAACCTCAAAAATGTCCAACTTTACGACAGAGCTGTCAATTGCCGGATTGCAACACTAGGGTCGCCAAATCCCGAAACATAAGAGGCAACCCCCGTAACGAACATTCACAAGAACATACGAAGATAAATAAATGAAACACAATGATTAGCGGGATGAATTGTGTTATTTTTATCATTAACGGACACCAGGTGATTAGTCTTACATTTAGCGTTTAACCGGTACTGCCAAAGTTTTTAGTAGGTAATTAATAAGACAGGAAACATAATTTTAATTTAGAATTTCACATTAACTGCAAAAGTTTTAGTCGATAATTAATAAGACCGGAAACATTCTGTTAATTTAGAATTTCACATTAACTGTAAAGTTTTAGTCGATAATTAATAAGACAGGAAACATAATTTTAATTTAGAATTTCACATGAACTGCAAAGTTTTAGTTGATAATTAATAAGACTTGTGAACGTTTGTTTCTTAACATGAACTGTTAACTATCGACTTTAACACTAACTGTGAACCATTGACTTCCACACAAACTGCGAACGACTCGAATAATCTGTTGAAATGGAGATGACAAACAAAAATGACGCGACTCCTTGACTCGGACACTCCGGTTTGGCGATAAAAATCTGACTGAAGTCCATTCGCCAACATAAGAATGACCTGGCAGCGAATGGCCTCAAAAGGGAAGGAGCGACACGATCAACCAGAGGCAGTCAATCGTGGTTGGGTTAGATGACATGGGGTGGATTTTCCATGTATGGGTATCCGCTACAGAAAACCAACAACGAACGAACATAGGTGGATGCGGGCGTTGTTATTGTAACCCATCGTAATGATCATAAGATGAAGGAATAGGTCTCTGCGATCTTATGTCAACAGAAACGCTATTTCCATGATCGAACGATGGGATATGGATTGTTTGAGTTCGCCAACATTGCATGGGGTCGACGGCTGTGTACACAATTGATTTGTGTAACGCTTGCCGGCAGCAGACCTTTCTGGTGTGAAAAACGCACCGAAGATCCGCTCACACTAGGAGAAGCCATAAATCAACATTTAGTTGATGAACATGCTGTTTTCTAGGCCCGCGGACGGTTGGCGGCCGTTAATAGAAAATCTCGATCTAGGTAAACAATCCGAAAGACATGGATGCAACGTTTGGTTTTGAAAACGGATACAGGATACAACCGTTGCCAGTTGTTTAAAATAAACACTTAACGCCCAGATACAATTTGATGCATGGGTGCATGTTGTTTTAGGGTATATTACTCCCGTTGGTGGTACCATCAGGCGAGAGCATCCGCTTGGACGTTTACTTTGTGTAAATGAAGGCAGCTTCGATAGCTAGCGTGAGAAACGTGGCTACTCGTTGCTTAAATAAATATTGGTGGTCATGGCCGATGCTGGTGATCGTTCCAAGATACGGCAACGGATCATAAAATCGTTCACGCTGATAACCAAGTAAATATGCGCACCTGAAAGGCCAATGTTTAATTTGATCTTCTCTTCCTTTCGAAAGAAAGATCATAGAACATGCCTTGAAAATCGATTGATGCTGGATTGATGTCATGGCAAGATGATAATCTTGCCATGAATTTTGCTTCCAGGTATGACCGCTCGAAGAGGGCTTGGAACAGCCCTTAAAAAGGTAAGCTGCCTATGATGTATTTATGTCGGTTATCCGTGGGGATAACCGAATTGATTCCAGCGAATTGGTTGGCAGTTAATGCCATAGCAAGATTGTATAATCTAGCCAAAGATTCAACTTTAAGGTAAGTTGTATTCGCTGGTAATGGTGGGGATCGAGCGATGTGTGGCTCTTCGGGCCCTGAAAAGCCCCACAGACCCATTTTGGAGGGTATGTGGGGAAGAAGTGTTGTGCACCGGCGAACAGCGCTGATTCCCTTCTTCCGCCATCATCACTATAAGTTGCACTGAAACGAACCGAGAGAAGAACGAAACGCCGCCACGTTTGTCCACAACCGGGAGTAAAGAAAAACACCCCCCACCAGATAGAAATTAAAGCACACTGTTGATTATTTTTTAAATTATTACTTTATTTTCACTTCATTAATGGAAATCCTAGGCCAATGAATATATTTATATTAAACGAAACGAAGGGGGCTTGTATTATTTAGCGATACTAATTTCAAAGAAAATAAACCCGATCGACTCTCGACATTCGTGTCTTGCACCATAAAAAAAATTATGAAAGAAAAATGTTTATTACAATTAATAAAGTTAAATAAATATGAACAGTGGAAAAATTAAACATAATAATGTGTTGTGTTATTGTCCTAGTTTGATCCGATCCAGAGTGCAGCGGACATCAACGTTCCTAACCAGGAGCAAGCAACGCAGGGGTAAGTTCTGTGAAAGATATATTAATTGTTGTAGAAATCTAATCCAACAACCAGAACGATCAATGTTTGAAGTTCGAGTTCTTACTACAAACGAATCAAACTACTCCTTGAATTCACGATACTTCGCTATGTCGCCACTAAATTTGGTGGAATTTGGTAGATTGTTGCTCGTTTCAGGATGCGCTTGAGATTTTTGTTGATCCGTCTCCGGGTTAGGACCTATGGTCAATGGGGCCACGGGAGTCTGGCTGGTTCCTGGACGGGCTGGGTCTTTGATATTGTCTTAATTTGCAGTAAGAATTATATTGGGCTCTACTTCTCGATGAATGGGCTGTGCAATGCTTGTATTTTTCGTCGTTTGTTTACTCCTCCCTTTCTGGAAACGATTCTTTCGAAAAGAGAGGTAATTATCACAAACAGTTATTAAAGTGTATCGTTAAATAAAACATAGAAAAGGAAAAACTGTACGTTTTTAGAATCCAGTGCAAGAAGTAACGATTTGTTGAATTCTGCATTTCAATCTGCCAATAGTAAAATTTTCATCAAAGCTCATTCGAAATAAGGAATTTAACTAATGAAATTGATAATAGATTTCTTTGAAGTAACTGAAAAGTTTTTTCACGATAGCCAGTGAATATTCATTTTACATCCAACAGGGATAACACCCTTTCTTAAGTGCGTTCTTGTATCAAAAGTAACCATAGAATTCGTAGAAGCTATAAAATCTTCCGCTAATTTGGTTAATAGCACCCAACTATTCAACTCGGTTATTGGAAAGCGGTTGCAGCAAGTTTATCGGTGAACTCAAGTCCATTCTCTCCATCGGTTTATTCAATGTGGCATCCGCACGGAAATCCTCACCACTTCTGAAGCGTAATCATAACCCCAGCAGTAAATATAAAATACACCAGTGAATATATAGCCACATGCTTGATCCCTCTCTGGCGTCCACCCACGCCCAGTACGCTATCAGTTCTTTGCACTTTCTGCGATTTCTATTAACTAAATTGGAAAATTCTTTTATATGAGCGCTTTGCATTCAAATTGAACGACGAAAACCATTCATTCGTCCTTATCCGCTCTAATGCCTTGAAGCACATAAGCATCCATTACACAACAATTTGTCTGGATGTCGAATGGAATGTTTCCTCTTTAAAAAAAAGGATGTGTGTGAAATAGGAAACGTATTATGCACTCAATCTCCGAATGGGGTCCTGTAGAATTTGAATAGATTACATCGTAGTTTACCTTAGGCACGTTGGGGTGGCTAACCCCCCATCGAATATGGATTGTAATTTTGGTTAATGCAGTAGCACCATCCCACACTTTCCCCTCAACCACCATTTCACTAATCCACTTTAAGAAATTTAAAAACAAAAATTTCATCTAAATTATGCTTTAAAATTAAAGGGGATCACAAAACTCCTGCAATTGTCAATATTATCTTAAAGAGTTACCATGGAAACGAACAAATCCCTGGATAGAGTTTATTAAAAAAACAATTGTTAGATTTAACAGCTCTAACTCACTCTATTTGTTAATGACCGTGACCGCCGGAACTTTCCCAGTTTAGTCCTTTGAAATCCCGTAATTCATTAGTCGAATTTAACATGAACCTTTAATTCATTGAGTCGTTCCCTTAGATCGTACGGTGACCAATAAGTTATGTGACACGCTGTATCCCACCTTATACTCGTATTAAGTCCTTATTCACTTGGCCGGCCTTGCCATATAAATAACAGTTAGGTGGCAAAAATTATGTGCGTGAAGTATCTTGGTTATTGTTAGTCGTAAATCAGGATAACGATTTGCTGCTTTTTTCGTTTTATTCGTTACTGTTGTTCTTTGTTCAAGGACCGAGGGTTTTTGGCTTTTTACTGTAGCCGGTGTTTAGGGCTCATTTGTGGCCAATTAGAGGGTAGATTGTTTCGTGGACACATTTTTCGCGTCATTAAAAATAAACAATGTGGGGATTTCTTGTGATTAATCGCTACAACCGAGATTACGGAACGCTCGCTTTCTCGAAGAACCCGGAAATGTTACTGTAGGGTACTGAATTATTTACCTACCTACATATATATCATTGGACATTCAGTCTTAACTGGTGGGCACAAAAAAACAAAAAAAATTCTAGCAATACTTTATTTCGAAACAATCATGTGAAAAAAAAATTAATATTGGAAATTGTAGTGGTCTTATCATTGCACAACATACGTCAACATTTAATGCAGCCATTTAAATATTTTTTTTAACAAGTTATGAGAAAAATCTTTCCGTTACACTACAACCGCCCACCCCAATATATTGAGATAAGGAGGCCAGCAACATCACGTAAATTACCTTGGTTGATTATTAAGAGTAAATTGATCAATCCATCAAATAGAAATTCTTTAGCCATAAAATCATGGAGATCAGACGAGTACGTGTACGGAAAATACTATTAAGGAACCGCTCGCACCAAATTTTATTCCAGGAAATATGTTCTCCATAGCACAAACAACACCACTCATGAATAAACAAGCTTATGTCAGTGAGGCTGTTAGCCATGGGTCACTCCATGCGCAGGAGAGACGCCGCCCCGATACATCGTGCGAATTATCAGGAAGACGCTTCATCAAACAACATTGCGTCGATTTTATAGAAGACACAGCGACCAACGACTAATCACTCGATTCCCAGGAAGACGCTACGATCGACCACTGATTACTCGATACCTATTACCCTAGGAAGAAGTGTTCCACGAACAGACGAAGGATATCATCGATGATAATACTGTGCCGCATATGACAATCAGTACTAGAATATTCTAGAAAGTCCAAAACAAAGTACTAGAATATTCTAGAAAGTACTGGAAAACTGGAGACTATGAACAGTAGAAAATTCGAGGCTGTGGAACGGACGGAAACGAAACGCCGAATCATGCAGAGTAAAAGACGCGATAAGTACGGAAGCGATAAGTCAAGAAATCGTTAAGTGTCCGGTAAACGTAACGGTTGTTATTAACGGACTAATAAAGTGCTACATTAATTCAAAATCGATTTAACGGCTCTTATTTAGTAAAAATAATTAATCCAGCGAACCCTAAGCTCGCTACAAAAGATTGAAGGGGATGGCAGCGACGAAGAAGTGGAGCACTTCGTTGAAGGTCTAGCCCGTAACGGTGAGAGTGGAGCCGAAAGACTATTGAGTGATAAAAATGCCCTAGTTGTTGGAGACACCGTTACTTCCGAAGACAAGAAAAGGGGTATGGATAAACCCATTACAGAAGCGAGTGAGGAAACTGAACCACAAATGGGGCCACATTCGAAAGGAACGGAAGAAAAGTTACCGGTTGGCGCAGTTATCGAAACAGGAAAGTTGAACGAGAATGTCGAAGTCGAGGAGGCAAAGAAGAACCAGCGAAGATCATGGAGTTGTAGTCAAGGAAGGAACTGTCTGAAACATCCGAGAAATTATAGACCAAAACATTCGGAAACGTTTATAGCGTTGGACTATAATACACTGGAGAACGACGCCAAAGTAAATGGTGAGGAACGCACTCGATAAAGGGGACATAATCCTGCTTCCTACAAAGATGTCGTTGACAAGTACGAGCAGAACGATGACGAATACGATTGTACGTGTTCAAGATGGCATCACATTATCCTTCACTCCGACGAACCTCCGTCAATAATGTTGTGGGGAGAAGAAGGAAGGCATCACTGCAGCACCCTGCGAATGAACAGCGAATCCGATGATAGGCCAAAGGAACCGAGAGGAAAAGTGCGTACCTTTAGCTGCAGAAAGGCACACTTAAAATTGGTACCAGACTATCCTTTCGGACCGAAAAGATCAACTTGAATCTTAGGTTTCCTGGACGAAGAATCCACGACTTCGTTTTTGGATTCAGCAATCGTCAAGAGGAGCAGCTTAGAACGTATACGAGAAACGCTCATCCTGGAGACAGTCCGTTGAAAAGGATTCAAGAAGAGTAATTCGCGGAGAGTTCGAATAAGGCTTAAGGGGGCCCTTGGAAAGGAGAGAAAGTCAATCGAAATAAGAACGTTGTGGCTGAAGCTTCCCGAACAAGAAATGGTCAAAAGTTGTAGACATCTACGGAAAATTGAGGACCAACTGATCTGCATAAAGACGGAACCGAGAGCAATCTTCGAGCGCGCTTCTAATTTCAGTTTATACAGGAGAAAAAGTTGGGTCGGAGTAAAATATTTATGCGAGGCCGCAACTTTTCTCTGCTGAACTCTTTCTTTCTGAATTAATCACCTTGCAACCACTCTTTATATACCCTAATCCTGGGTGGGAAAAACGCAAACGATGCATCCTCATTTGGACTTTGACCACTTGCCTACTTATCGTTTGCAACTTAATTTGCCAGTGCCGTGTGCAAAGGTGTATATCACTTGCTCGATATTTGCACCTTGACGACCAGCCCCCGCTGGTCATTCGCATCGTACAATCGATTGGTGCTTTAACGTGACGTCTGTTGGCATTTTGTCGCTACCTCCAACGGGTTGGGCTTTGTAGTTATGTCCAACTGGTTGGCACTTTGACGAAAATTTTAGATCATGTGTGCATTCACCCGCTTGGTAGAACTCTTGACGTGTTGCGGGGTTTAAACTACAATGAATCACTCAGGCTATGTTGATGGAAGCATATACTTCCACTAGGGCCATCCATATCAGACAAGCTAGAGAGGAGTAATACACAAAGATCTACCACCCCTAATACAGGCTGTTATGCGCCCCCGTGCCCATTGGATGGTTTGTAGACAAGGGCATACCGGCTGTATTATAATGGCGCCTCGATGACACTGGGTCGAATCAGAGCAGTAAGCAGACCTTACCATATCAAACGAGGCTCTGATATAGCGGACTATTTGACACCCCAAAATTAATAATCAATATACACAAAAGGATCCCACGAAAAACCCGGTAGGCGTAGATGTAATGAGTCGACACTACCGTAAGGGAACAAATCATCAAGAAAACACCGAGTCGGCAAAAAGAAGACGCAGGGAAAATCGGAAAAAGTGGGATATACGCGTCGGTACGTGGAATGTTTGAAGGTTATATAAACCAGGCGCGATACAGACGGTCGTAGAAAACGCGAAACAATATAAAATGAACATTGTCGCGCTTCAGGAAGTCCAACTCCCACATCAAGTAATCGAAACCAACGGGTTTACACTGGCGTGTGGAGGTATCGATACACATAACCTCGGAACCGGCTTCATCGTAAGTAAGAAGACTACGCCCCATGTAAAAGATGTGAAATTTATTAATGATCAGATGTCGCTGCTAAAAATACAGGGACCATGACAAAATTATATACCTATAAACGTACACGCCCCAACAGAATCAACGGACAAAGAAACGAAGGACACCTTCTACGAGACCTCAGAGGAGGTATTTAATGGGATCTCATCATTCGATGCTAAAATCCTCCTCGGGGACCTGAATGCGAAAATTGAAAAGGAAGATATTTTCCAACCAACTATATCCAAAGAAAGCCTACACGACGTTTCAAATGATAATGGAATTCGAATTATCATGTTCGCAGCGTCAAAAGATCTAGTAGTGAAAAGCAGGATGTTCAAGCACAAACAAGTCCATAAAGCCACATGGATATCACCCGACGGCGTAACGCGTAACCAAATAGACCACTTCCTCATAGACAAAAGACACCACTCGAATATCCTTGACGTACGATCATATAGAGGAGCAGATTGCGACTCCGATCACCTTCTAGTGATGGGCAAAATTAGAAGTCGGGTCGCATCAAACCCACATGGACAATCGCGAGAGACGAGCAAAAAGTTCGACACTGATAAACTAAAAGACTTGCCCGAAAGAACTGAATATCAAGACAAATTAACGTATAGATTTAGCATCCTAGAGAATGAGAGTGGTGAGAAAGAGGAAACCAATAACGTAGACACTAAATGGGCATCCATCAGAGACGTAATCAAACAAACAGCCCAAAAATTATTAGGATTTAAGAAAACAATTAAGTCCAACCCTTGGTTGGAACAACCATGGTGTTTGCATAATCACATCGGGTATCCGGCACTCGCGTAGGCTCCTCCACGAGTTGAGTCAAACTACGTTTAACAGCGAACATCCCCGCTGGCCTCCCAGCCTGGTCGGTCCTGTTAGAATGTACCAACCAGCCGGAGTTGTGTACATTAAAATCACCAAGGATGACAATTTCAGAAGCTGGGTGGTTGATCTGTATCCCGTCGAAAAGTGTCACCGGGGAATCGTCATTCCGGGATCGGTAAAGATAACAAAGAAATTTAACAAAATTCCGCAGCACGACCCTCAATCCCATCATGTCCAAGTTATTGGGTTCTAACGCCTCCATCCTTGTGAGTGAAACAAGATTACAAGAAAGAAAAGCTACAGTTATTGAGCTTGAAAAAAAAAGAATGTTAAAATTTGGGCTCTTCCAGAAAGCTAGGCTACAATTATTGAGGTTGTGAAAGTTTTAAAATATTACAATGGAAGTCTCGGTTTATGACAAATTGTAATTCTTACTTAAAATAAATCAAAATTGAATTAATAATATTCTCAGAATATGTGTTAGCTGTAGATAAATATTATTTAATAAAAAAATATAAGCTTTAAATAAAAAATGACATGAAATTATCAAATGAAATGGATAAATTTAAAATAAAATAAATCGTTGATGATTTAAAATAAGCGCAACTGGTAAGTGAATATAATATTGTAGCTGGGCTAAAACCTTTCCAAATTAATTCCATCTGCAGTGGTAAGTTTAGTTGGCCACTACTATAGCTATTTCTATCAGAAACATAGCAACTCAACTTCGTTCCACCTGAGAATCCGCTAGCCTCGTTAGGGGTTAGATCTTCAAATGGCAGTCTCATCATCAGACCAGCTGCATATCCAGTTGACCCCTCAAGGACTATTTGCAGTCAAGCAACAATAAATTATCAATAACTATTCGTTGGATTATAGTCCCCTGCTGTTCGTTTAATCGAGGCTCAGAACAACGAAATCCAATCGTAAACACCATTCCAACTGCAATTATATTTCGCCCTCACAGGATAATCCTTTGTTTAGTTACTTTTTGAATTTGTGTATTGAACCTCCCTTGGGATTCGTGGCTCTCGTACTTAGCCGTCAAATGAGGCACATAGGGGACACCAAAACCACATCATTTGATGCATCGCTGTTTAGTGGACGGGTAGACGTTCGTAAATGATACCGTCCCTTTCCAATAAAGAGAGGTTGTGGTTTGTGGTTACGCATCGAATATTGATCAATAGGGTGGGTTAGGTAGAAAGTCATCAATTTATAGTGGTTGCATCAACTCTTCCGTTGTCTTTGGGTCTGTTGAACATATGACACAATTTCCAATGTCGCAGCGCACCGCATTTTTGTCAGCCACCCGTGCCGTGTTTATTTGGTTATTGAATGATTCTAATGAACTGTTTAGAATCGGGGAGTATAAATAATATGGTCCTTTGAGGATCACCGCGAAGTGAATGCGTAACATCCTCACATCTGGGGTGGTACACATGACAGTCAACCCTCAGACGTGTTGCCATTAAATTGATAATGATAAGATATGGGGAGGTGAGGCGTTGCCACCGCCTACCCTCTATGATGTAGGTAAAGAAACACAAATATAAAATATTAATGCACGGCCCGCCACTTCAAATGGTATTTGCCAAGTATATGCACCCCTGTTTTGAGATGTACACCAGCATTCCTGGTCTCCGGTATTCAGTAATTGGCTTTAGAAGGGCGAAGTAACGGCTGTTATATGGCAACGTATCAACATTTATTCAACTCTTGCTATTTGTGCAAGACAAGTGAAATGGGAGCCTTGTATCTCAGTCGGGCCGAGTGCTACAGACAGATGACAGGGTGAGGGGGTGGTGTTGGCTATTAATTCAATGAACCGTAATCATATTTCCCTGATTCAGTGCAACGCCAATCATAACTAATGCACACAAGCACAGCCCTACATACACAGTATGTGAGACTTTCCCTTTATTAAATTATGAGTGGGGTGCTTTCTGGGATCTCGTTTATTTTAATATGTCGCCAGATGTCGTCTTTCTAAGACACCCGTTGCTACGGTTACTATTACTAATTTGCTGTTGGGAAGGGATATAGACCGGCAAATACTCGATTAAATGCGCAGGCAATTTTCGACACTAAGTATGTAGATCTGGTTGATGGTTGAACAAGAAACGTTTTCTAACGAATTTGCTACTTGAGCAATGGAAGCGTGAAATTTTAAAGCACCACCCTGTCAGGGATCGGAGCACCATGAAAAGGCTAATGATTATTAAAAAATCGTAAATTATGTTCAAAAGTAATATTTTTCCCCTTTTGGAATATATTTCCAAAATTTGAAGCCGGACTGCAATAGGAGGTCGAATTGCTTTGGGTTCGGTTTGAAAAATCGACAGTCACAATGGGGAGGTCTTTAGTTAATCTTGGTTACATGAGATGTAATTTGAAGTTGTGGATAAGAAATACGAAGAAATCAGTTATTTCTGAGCACATTTTACCTTTTTTATAATACTCATGTATGAAAGGGTCTGATAGACTAAATTATCAATGCATAGTGCGGGGACAAGAAAAGGGCAGAGTAAGAAAAGAAATTGTCGGTATAATGTGGATAGGTAGCGAGGAAACATATGATCTGTGTGTCGATCGGCTGAACTAGGAAGAAACTCTCAGATTGATGGTATGGTAAGGAATTATTTAGGTAGGCAGCACACATTCACTACGTTCATCTCAGCAACGTCCGTAATTTATAGAAAATATATAGTCAGGATGAATTGGAATTCCGGTATTCATATTGTCGCGTCGTGCTTGAACTAATTAGTTCAAGCCATTTGAATAATTACTGTTACTTTTTGTTATTAATTATTATAGTAGTTTATATTTATTCTTATTATTAATTGTTAGTATTAATTCTTTATAGTTTTGTAAATATATACCTGCATGTGTAGTACGGTTCGCTTCCGTGCTTCTCGATCAACGAGGAAGAGAAGCGAACGATTGTTGAATTCGGGTCCTGGGAATCGGCCAGGATCAATTAAAAATACGTTTAATTTTATTAAATTTTAATTTTATTTGTAAATTCATTTTCTGGCGTCCTTACACCTAGAACGCCAATTGAGACTGAACCTCGAATCTGAAATTCATCACCCTTATAAAGAGAAACAAATCGAAATTTGTATCTCGAAAATACACAATTTCCTACAAAAATCCCGATTTTGGAATCCTGAGTGAGATGCTCAGTGTTTATTTAAGATAAGGATTCGGTTTCCTGAATTCCTATGAAACTATTGTGCAGATGTCGATTTTTGTTTTTGTTTGTTCAATTTATAAAGAATTTTCCCAAATAGAGATAATGATCTCTGGATTTTGAGTTTGGATGATGCCGTGGGGCAAATGCAAAACGATAAACGAATATATGATTCGTTTATTGTGAATTTTGATTTTAATTTGGTTTTTTAGATTAAATTATGCCGTGGAGGTAAATGTTAAGCGATAAACGGATATTTGATTCGTTTATTGCGAATTTTGGGTCTAGTTTGGGTTTTTTTCGGGTTTTGATTGAATTTTAGGTTTTAGTGTATTACTGCTGGGATTTGGATGTAGGTGTGGGGGAAGGAGATGGTAGGGCTCTTCAGAGCACTACATCCTCCCCTCCTTCAAAAAAAATTAATCTGTAAGAGATTAATTTTGTAGGAGTGACGCGATAAAAGATGAAGGGCGATGTCATCATGATTCGTTACATAATTTGGATTTCCAATTATAATGGTTACTTTAAATTTTCATTGTAGTTACAATTGCTTGCTACTTTTTTAAATGTTTGTTCTTGTTTTTAAGTATTATTCAAATTTTTGTGTTAATTCTGTAGCTTACGGTAGAGTGTTCTTCAATATTTTGTTACGATTTTAGAAATACTAAGATTATGTGACTATTGGCTTAAATTCACAATTTTTCGTATCGTGTATATAAGTACATTTTTAAGTTCCATATATTAATAATGTTATTTACATTGTTCTTTTGTTTTTTCAATATATTTAATAATAATTGTGAATTATTTTTATAAACCAAGGTTATTTTAAATAAAATATAAAATTCAATTCGTGATAATATATTTGGATAAACATTAGGTAAGTCGTAATAATGTATTGTATTACAGCTTTTGTATTATATAAGGATTTACATTATCTCCAGAATATATTTCTGTTTCATTTTGAGGACCATATTTATGTTTTTTTTCCATGTATTATAAAGAAAGGTTTAATTCTAAATTTTTAAGTTTGTTTTGAGTTAACTAAAAATGTTAGTTCCTTATTTTTCTTAGGATATATGTGATTAGGTTAATTGGAGAATGTTACATAGGTATTTGAAATTATTATATTTGTATTTAATATTGTTTATTTCATAGATTTTGTTTTGTGTAGTTAAATTTTTTTTTTATACTTACAATTACATATGTTTTTTATTTACAAATTAACATCATTTATTATTAAAATATTTTTGTTCATTTATTTAAATTTTAAGTTAATGGCAATTAATTAAAATATTGTATAATATTTACAAAATTATTTTATTGAGGGAGTTAATATTTGTTTCATATTTATGTGTTAATAATATGAAGTTGCAGAGATTTATTTCTGTTATATTTTGCTTATTATCCCCTAAGTTGTTAATACTGTTGTATTATTTACAAATGTTCTATGTTTATTATAGACAATTTTCTTTTAGATACATAAATTTCCCAAAACAAAGTTGGTTGTTTTATTTTATTTATTTCCGTTATTATGTATATGTATCTATTTTGTTTTTGTACAATTATTTGTTAAGAGGGGAATTCAATATTATTAATTATATATTTTCTATTTAATTTACATATAGTTTTTTTTTTTTTAATATTTTTAGATTTACAATGTCAGAATTGGTATTTTGTTATTTATATGTTCATACACGTATACATATATATTTGAAAGGAAAAATCTATTTGTTTCACTTTAAGTTTTTCTTTAAATTTGTGAAAAATTTTCCATGTTTTCTTAGGGTTGGGTTGTGTGATATAGTTCAAAATTTGGGCAATAAAACCATCTAGAAAGAACATTTTAAAGGATGGAGGATTCGTAATCGATTTTGGAAGATCAACGTTTGTTTTATTTGTAAAAGGAATTTTGATTATTTGTTTATTTATATGTTTTATTTGTAGAACCCATTTTAAAGTTTGAAAAATTAGAGAAACGAGGGAAACGATGCGGACAAACAAGTTATTTAAAAGGGATGCTTTGATACAGCTGTTCTTTACAGGCTTATATTCTGCTGTGACTTCTTGTTCCACAGTCTTACTCTTAGCTGGGAATCTTTGTTCCTCAGGCGTATTGGATGCTGGGAGTTCTTGTGGCTTTTCAGGCTTAAGTTCTGCTGGGACTCTTTGTTCCGCAGGCGTACACTTAGCTGAAATTTCTTGTTTCTCGGGCTTACAATCTGCTGAGAGTTCTTGCTCCTCAAGCTTACATTTTGCCGGAATTTTCTGTTTGTGCTCTATGAGCTTGGACGTGGTGTTGCTAGAAGTCGGAGCATTTAAGAATATAAAAGTAGATGGAGGTGTTAGGATAGTATGGTCAGGAGTCTTTGTCGAATCATCAGATCCGGCCCGTAGACAAACGGATTCAAATGTTGACTGTTGGATGCGATCTTTGGCCAATACCTCCTCTATTTGGGGGGCCTCTAGATCGTCCTGCCTCTGATTTTTGTCCCTATTATCTCTAATGCCAATTTCATCCGTAGACGACACCTTGTAAGGTGAGGCATTTTCTACCTTCCTGTTTATATCATTAGCTTCTAATAACGATTGTTTAGATCTTTGGCTGTTTAATGTTCCTATATAAATTTGTGATTGCTGTACCCTACTCTTTTTTTTAATTACTCCACTTCTCCAAACGTTTGCGGTAGAAGTGGGCTGAGTTCTCAAATCATTTTTATTTGATGGAGAGTCGTTTTGAATTCTGAAATGGGACAGTCTCCTACATTCTGGTTGGGAATGATTAAATTTGTTGCAATATGTGCATTGGAGGTGTTCAAACTCCGCCTTAATTTGGGAAATAGCATTACAACCATTTTCATTTCGACGACATGCCGCAGAAGTATGACCAGACCTATTGCACGATTGGCAAATTGCTGGTTGGCTATATTTGGAATTATAAGATAAATTAAGAAGGTTTCTATCGCCTAGTCGTGGGGCCTGCTCGAGAGCGTAATTTATTGCTGCTCTAAGACTTGGGGTACCTCGTGCTTTCACTAAGAGTTTTAAATGGGAATCCCTAAGACCATCTTCAAAAGTATGCAAGGCGAGCTTTTTATTTTCTTCGAGGAGATATGTTCGCACCGCAGGATCGACAGTGCTTTCGAACGTGGCTTTGTTCAGCAGATGCAGGAGGTGTGCGAGCCTGTTTCCAAACTCCTTCACATCTTCCTTGCTATCTTGCTTGGCTTTCACCAGACTGTTTTGTGCCGCTGACCTTGAGGTGAGAATTTTAAATTCTCCCTTTAATTCGGAAGCAAGATCATTCCAGGTTGAAATGACCTTGTACCGGATGTGGTCGTATGCTGGCCCTTTCAGCCTGGTTTTCACCACGCTTAGATAAAAAGCATGCTGACTGTCGTCCCGTGCCTGTGAAAAGATAATATCCCCGTGAGAAATGAAATCATCGAGTTCGTCCGGGTTACCGTTAAAAACCGGCACGAAACCTAAAATATCTTTCAATCCGATTGTGATATTCATTGTTATTAGTTTCGCGTTTTTATAATTGGATATTAATTTTCGCGCGCTTCAAATATTCGATTCGCGTATTATTTTGGGTGAAATATTCCTTCGGTAAATTCATCTTCCCAAACACAAGTGTATCAAGGGCGAATAGTATGAAGAGAATTTTTCTAACTCAACTGAAGCGATCCTAAAGAGAAAAGAGAAAAAATGCCCTCAAACCCAAACACATCGATATGTCTAGAGGAAATTTCGAAAATACGTAAGAGATGATTTTTACTCACACCGCGAAAAACAATCCTAATGTCGAAAGATCCTGATTGACAGATAAGCAGAAGAGATCATGTGAAGCAAGTCAAGGGTAAAAAGAGAGGAGACTTTTATCGAGCCCAAAGTGAAACGAGCCTGCAAGTGGAAAAGATCCTAATAGATGGATATGGGAAAGAGTTTCTAAGGAATTTCGAATCTAAAAAGATAAAACGAAAAAGACTAGCGACAGATAAGGGTGAGCTCGTGAAAATTGTGCAGTCTCTGCCCGAGAATATGGAAAATTATCCCCGAGTAATTATTAAAAAGCATGTTATAATAATTCTTAAAATATATGTATATATGTATATGTATATATTGTATATATATATAGAAAATTAAATTTTTATTTTATGGGGTGTTTGTATCCCCTTAAAGTATATTCTAGAATTTTCCCCTTTGATGAATTTAAAAATAAATTTTGGAGGAATTTAATTATTTGAGGTTTCTAGGTGTCCTTCATGTACAAAACTAAACATTTTTTATGCGGGGCTATATTTATACCCATAGTGTAAAAGGAAATTTTTTTTTTATGAAACCTCTAATCAATTGTCCCCTTTAATATATATATATATTGAAATTTATCAGCTTTACTTTATTTTCCAAAGTTAGTTAGAAAGAGAAAAACGGAATTTTCATCTCACTTTAGCCTTTAGGAAAACGACTTAAATCAACCAAAAAACATTTTTATAATTTTATGTTGCAGGACTCTCCTTGTCTCTCTTAAATTAAGCACACTATATACGTACACAAAAAAAAAGTAATATGCATGAGTACCTGTGGTTGTTGTAGCTGCAGTTGACGTTCTAATCACCTCGTTGTTCCCATTGCTGGTGTCGTGCTGGTATAGTAGATTGCTGATGTTACTGTTGCATTGGTGTTTTTGTTACTGCGTTGTGCTGCGGAGCTGAAGTACTAACGGCTACCGACACTAACTTGTCAGTAACCGACGATATTCCATCCGCATCCTTTTCCACTTTGACTGCTTGGAGTGTACATGGTGATTGCACTTGTGGTATTGTACCCCATTGACGTTCACTAAACGTGTCACTTGCTTCCTTGTTGTGGTCGGTGCAGCTTTTTTGTCTAAACTTTTAACTTTTTGTTTTTGCACTGTTCCCGGTGTTTAGCCCCGGGGACGCTTTTATTATTTTAAAAATTATGTTTTTTGTAGATGTGTTCCTGATAGCTGCAAACATCAACAAGTCCATCTATCGTTGCTCCATATTTATGATCCAATTCGTGTATTGATTGGATTTTAAGTGCGCTTGCGTCTGGTAGGTGATTTTTAAGCATTTCACCGCTGCCACCATTTTGTAGTACGGTTCGCTTCCGTGCTTCTCGATCAACGAGGAAGAGAAGCGAACGATTGTTGAATTCGGGTCCTGGGAATCGGCCAGGATCAATTAAAAATACGTTTAATTTTATTAAATTTTAATTTTATTTGTAAATTCATTTTCTGGCGTCCTTACACCTAGAACGCCAATTGAGACTGAACCTCGAATCTGAAATTCATCACCCTTATAAAGAGAAACAAATCGAAATTTGTATCTCGAAAATACACAATTTCCTACAAAAATCCCGATTTTGGAATCCTGAGTGAGATGCTCAGTGTTTATTTAAGATAAGGATTCGGTTTCCTGAATTCCTATGAAACTATTGTGCAGATGTCGATTTTTGTTTTTGTTTGTTCAATTTATTAAGAATTTTCCCAAATAGAGATAATGATCTCTGGATTTTGAGTTTGGATGATGCCGTGGGGCAAATGCAAAACGATAAACGAATATATGATTCGTTTATTGTGAATTTTGATTTTAATTTGGTTTTTTAGATTAAATTATGCCGTGGAGGTAAATGTTAAGCGATAAACGGATATTTGATTCGTTTATTGCGAATTTTGGGTCTAGTTTGGGTTTTTTTCGGGTTTTGATTGAATTTTAGGTTTTAGTGTATTACTGCTGGGATTTGGATGTAGGTGTGGGGGAAGGAGATGGTAGGGCTCTTCAGAGCACTACATCCTCCCCTCCTTCAAAAAAAATTAATCTGTAAGAGATTAATTTTGTAGGAGTGACGCGATAAAAGATGAAGGGCGATGTCATCATGATTCGTTACATAATTTGGATTTCCAATTATAATGGTTACTTTAAATTTTCATTGTAGTTACAATTGCTTGCTACTTTTTTAAATGTTTGTTCTTGTTTTTAAGTATTATTCAAATTTTTGTGTTAATTCTGTAGCTTACGGTAGAGTGTTCTTCAATATTTTGTTACGATTTTAGAAATACTAAGATTATGTGACTATTGGCTTAAATTCACAATTTTTCGTATCGTGTATATAAGTACATTTTTAAGTTCCATATATTAATAATGTTATTTACATTGTTCTTTTGTTTTTTCAATATATTTAATAATAATTGTGAATTATTTTTATAAACCAAGGTTATTTTAAATAAAATATAAAATTCAATTCGTGATAATATATTTGGATAAACATTAGGTAAGTCGTAATAATGTATTGTATTACAGCTTTTGTATTATATAAGGATTTACATTATCTCCAGAATATATTTCTGTTTCATTTTGAGGACCATATTTATGTTTTTTTTCCATGTATTATAAAGAAAGGTTTAATTCTAAATTTTTAAGTTTGTTTTGAGTTAACTAAAAATGTTAGTTCCTTATTTTTCTTAGGATATATGTGATTAGGTTAATTGGAGAATGTTACATAGGTATTTGAAATTATTATATTTGTATTTAATATTGTTTATTTCATAGATTTTGTTTTGTGTAGTTAAATTTTTTTTTTATACTTACAATTACATATGTTTTTTATTTACAAATTAACATCATTTATTATTAAAATATTTTTGTTCATTTATTTAAATTTTAAGTTAATGGCAATTAATTAAAATATTGTATAATATTTACAAAATTATTTTATTGAGGGAGTTAATATTTGTTTCATATTTATGTGTTAATAATATGAAGTTGCAGAGATTTATTTCTGTTATATTTTGCTTATTATCCCCTAAGTTGTTAATACTGTTGTATTATTTACAAATGTTCTATGTTTATTATAGACAATTTTCTTTTAGATACATAAATTTCCCAAAACAAAGTTGGTTGTTTTATTTTATTTATTTCCGTTATTATGTATATGTATCTATTTTGTTTTTGTACAATTATTTGTTAAGAGGGGAATTCAATATTATTAATTATATATTTTCTATTTAATTTACATATAGTTTTTTTTTTTTTAATATTTTTAGATTTACAATGTCAGAATTGGTATTTTGTTATTTATATGTTCATACACGTATACATATATATTTGAAAGGAAAAATCTATTTGTTTCACTTTAAGTTTTTCTTTAAATTTGTGAAAAATTTTCCATGTTTTCTTAGGGTTGGGTTGTGTGATATAGTTCAAAATTTGGGCAATAAAACCATCTAGAAAGAACATTTTAAAGGATGGAGGATTCGTAATCGATTTTGGAAGATCAACGTTTGTTTTATTTGTAAAAGGAATTTTGATTATTTGTTTATTTATATGTTTTATTTGTAGAACCCATTTTAAAGTTTGAAAAATTAGAGAAACGAGGGAAACGATGCGGACAAACAAGTTATTTAAAAGGGATGCTTTGATACAGCTGTTCTTTACAGGCTTATATTCTGCTGTGACTTCTTGTTCCACAGTCTTACTCTTAGCTGGGAATCTTTGTTCCTCAGGCGTATTGGATGCTGGGAGTTCTTGTGGCTTTTCAGGCTTAAGTTCTGCTGGGACTCTTTGTTCCGCAGGCGTACACTTAGCTGAAATTTCTTGTTTCTCGGGCTTACAATCTGCTGAGAGTTCTTGCTCCTCAAGCTTACATTTTGCCGGAATTTTCTGTTTGTGCTCTATGAGCTTGGACGTGGTGTTGCTAGAAGTCGGAGCATTTAAGAATATAAAAGTAGATGGAGGTGTTAGGATAGTATGGTCAGGAGTCTTTGTCGAATCATCAGATCCGGCCCGTAGACAAACGGATTCAAATGTTGACTGTTGGATGCGATCTTTGGCCAATACCTCCTCTATTTGGGGGGCCTCTAGATCGTCCTGCCTCTGATTTTTGTCCCTATTATCTCTAATGCCAATTTCATCCGTAGACGACACCTTGTAAGGTGAGGCATTTTCTACCTTCCTGTTTATATCATTAGCTTCTAATAACGATTGTTTAGATCTTTGGCTGTTTAATGTTCCTATATAAATTTGTGATTGCTGTACCCTACTCTTTTTTTTAATTACTCCACTTCTCCAAACGTTTGCGGTAGAAGTGGGCTGAGTTCTCAAATCATTTTTATTTGATGGAGAGTCGTTTTGAATTCTGAAATGGGACAGTCTCCTACATTCTGGTTGGGAATGATTAAATTTGTTGCAATATGTGCATTGGAGGTGTTCAAACTCCGCCTTAATTTGGGAAATAGCATTACAACCATTTTCATTTCGACGACATGCCGCAGAAGTATGACCAGACCTATTGCACGATTGGCAAATTGCTGGTTGGCTATATTTGGAATTATAAGATAAATTAAGAAGGTTTCTATCGCCTAGTCGTGGGGCCTGCTCGAGAGCGTAATTTATTGCTGCTCTAAGACTTGGGGTACCTCGTGCTTTCACTAAGAGTTTTAAATGGGAATCCCTAAGACCATCTTCAAAAGTATGCAAGGCGAGCTTTTTATTTTCTTCGAGGAGATATGTTCGCACCGCAGGATCGACAGTGCTTTCGAACGTGGCTTTGTTCAGCAGATGCAGGAGGTGTGCGAGCCTGTTTCCAAACTCCTTCACATCTTCCTTGCTATCTTGCTTGGCTTTCACCAGACTGTTTTGTGCCGCTGACCTTGAGGTGAGAATTTTAAATTCTCCCTTTAATTCGGAAGCAAGATCATTCCAGGTTGAAATGACCTTGTACCGGATGTGGTCGTATGCTGGCCCTTTCAGCCTGGTTTTCACCACGCTTAGATAAAAAGCATGCTGACTGTCGTCCCGTGCCTGTGAAAAGATAATATCCCCGTGAGAAATGAAATCATCGAGTTCGTCCGGGTTACCGTTAAAAACCGGCACGAAACCTAAAATATCTTTCAATCCGATTGTGATATTCATTGTTATTAGTTTCGCGTTTTTATAATTGGATATTAATTTTCGCGCGCTTCAAATATTCGATTCGCGTATTATTTTGGGTGAAATATTCCTTCGGTAAATTCATCTTCCCAAACACAAGTGTATCAAGGGCGAATAGTATGAAGAGAATTTTTCTAACTCAACTGAAGCGATCCTAAAGAGAAAAGAGAAAAAATGCCCTCAAACCCAAACACATCGATATGTCTAGAGGAAATTTCGAAAATACGTAAGAGAAGATTTTTACTCACACCGCGAAAAACAATCCTAATGTCGAAAGATCCTGATTGACAGATAAGCAGAAGAGATCATGTGAAGCAAGTCAAGGGTAAAAAGAGAGGAGACTTTTATCGAGCCCAAAGTGAAACGAGCCTGCAAGTGGAAAAGATCCTAATAGATGGATATGGGAAAGAGTTTCTAAGGAATTTCGAATCTAAAAAGATAAAACGAAAAAGACTAGCGACAGATAAGGGTGAGCTCGTGAAAATTGTGCAGTCTCTGCCCGAGAATATGGAAAATTATCCCCGAGTAATTATTAAAAAGCATGTTATAATAATTCTTAAAATATATGTATATATGTATATGTATATATTGTATATATATATAGAAAATTAAATTTTTATTTTATGGGGTGTTTGTATCCCCTTAAAGTATATTCTAGAATTTTCCCCTTTGATGAATTTAAAAATAAATTTTGGAGGAATTTAATTATTTGAGGTTTCTAGGTGTCCTTCATGTACAAAACTAAACATTTTTTATGCGGGGCTATATTTATACCCATAGTGTAAAAGGAAATTTTTTTTTTATGAAACCTCTAATCAATTGTCCCCTTTAATATATATATATATTGAAATTTATCAGCTTTACTTTATTTTCCAAAGTTAGTTAGAAAGAGAAAAACGGAATTTTCATCTCACTTTAGCCTTTAGGAAAACGACTTAAATCAACCAAAAAACATTTTTATAATTTTATGTTGCAGGACTCTCCTTGTCTCTCTTAAATTAAGCACACTATATACGTACACAAAAAAAAAGTAATATGCATGAGTACCTGTGGTTGTTGTAGCTGCAGTTGACGTTCTAATCACCTCGTTGTTCCCATTGCTGGTGTCGTGCTGGTATAGTAGATTGCTGATGTTACTGTTGCATTGGTGTTTTTGTTACTGCGTTGTGCTGCGGAGCTGAAGTACTAACGGCTACCGACACTAACTTGTCAGTAACCGACGATATTCCATCCGCATCCTTTTCCACTTTGACTGCTTGGAGTGTACATGGTGATTGCACTTGTGGTATTGTACCCCATTGACGTTCACTAAACGTGTCACTTGCTTCCTTGTTGTGGTCGGTGCAGCTTTTTTGTCTAAACTTTTAACTTTTTGTTTTTGCACTGTTCCCGGTGTTTAGCCCCGGGGACGCTTTTATTATTTTAAAAATTATGTTTTTTGTAGATGTGTTCCTGATAGCTGCAAACATCAACAAGTCCATCTATCGTTGCTCCATATTTATGATCCAATTCGTGTATTGATTGGATTTTAAGTGCGCTTGCGTCTGGTAGGTGATTTTTAAGCATTTCACCGCTGCCACCATTTTGTAGTACGGTTCGCTTCCGTGCTTCTCGATCAACGAGGAAGAGAAGCGAACGATTGTTGAATTCGGGTCCTGGGAATCGGCCAGGATCAATTAAAAATACGTTTAATTTTATTAAATTTTAATTTTATTTGTAAATTCATTTTCTGGCGTCCTTACACCTAGAACGCCAATTGAGACTGAACCTCGAATCTGAAATTCATCACCCTTATAAAGAGAAACAAATCGAAATTTGTATCTCGAAAATACACAATTTCCTACAAAAATCCCGATTTTGGAATCCTGAGTGAGATGCTCAGTGTTTATTTAAGATAAGGATTCGGTTTCCTGAATTCCTATGAAACTATTGTGCAGATGTCGATTTTTGTTTTTGTTTGTTCAATTTATTAAGAATTTTCCCAAATAGAGATAATGATCTCTGGATTTTGAGTTTGGATGATACCGTGGGGCAAATGCAAAACGATAAACGAATATATGATTCGTTTATTGTGAATTTTGATTTTAATTTGGTTTTTTAGATTAAATTATGCCGTGGAGGTAAATGTTAAGCGATAAACGGATATTTGATTCGTTTATTGCGAATTTTGGGTCTAGTTTGGGTTTTTTTCGGGTTTTGATTGAATTTTAGGTTTTAGTGTATTACTGCTGGGATTTGGATGTAGGTGTGGGGGAAGGAGATGGTAGGGCTCTTCAGAGCACTACATCCTCCCCTCCTTCAAAAAAAATTAATCTGTAAGAGATTAATTTTGTAGGAGTGACGCGATAAAAGATGAAGATGATTTTTCATGATTCGTTACATAATTTGGATTTCCAATTATAATGGTTACTTTAAATTTTCATTGTAGTTACAATTGCTTGCTACTTTTTTAAATGTTTGTTCTTGTTTTTAAGTATTATTCAAATTTTTGTGTTAATTCTGTAGCTTACGGTAGAGTGTTCTTCAATATTTTGTTACGATTTTAGAAATACTAAGATTATGTGACTATTGGCTTAAATTCACAATTTTTCGTATCGTGTATATAAGTACATTTTTAAGTTCCATATATTAATAATGTTATTTACATTGTTCTTTTGTTTTTTCAATATATTTAATAATAATTGTGAATTATTTTTATAAACCAAGGTTATTTTAAATAAAATATAAAATTCAATTCGTGATAATATATTTGGATAAACATTAGGTAAGTCGTAATAATGTATTGTATTACAGCTTTTGTATTATATAAGGATTTACATTATCTCCAGAATATATTTCTGTTTCATTTTGAGGACCATATTTATGTTTTTTTTCCATGTATTATAAAGAAAGGTTTAATTCTAAATTTTTAAGTTTGTTTTGAGTTAACTAAAAATGTTAGTTCCTTATTTTTCTTAGGATATATGTGATTAGGTTAATTGGAGAATGTTACATAGGTATTTGAAATTATTATATTTGTATTTAATATTGTTTATTTCATAGATTTTGTTTTGTGTAGTTAAATTTTTTTTTTATACTTACAATTACATATGTTTTTTATTTACAAATTAACATCATTTATTATTAAAATATTTTTGTTCATTTATTTAAATTTTAAGTTAATGGCAATTAATTAAAATATTGTATAATATTTACAAAATTATTTTATTGAGGGAGTTAATATTTGTTTCATATTTATGTGTTAATAATATGAAGTTGCAGAGATTTATTTCTGTTATATTTTGCTTATTATCCCCTAAGTTGTTAATACTGTTGTATTATTTACAAATGTTCTATGTTTATTATAGACAATTTTCTTTTAGATACATAAATTTCCCAAAACAAAGTTGGTTGTTTTATTTTATTTATTTCCGTTATTATGTATATGTATCTATTTTGTTTTTGTACAATTATTTGTTAAGAGGGGAATTCAATATTATTAATTATATATTTTCTATTTAATTTACATATAGTTTTTTTTTTTTTAATATTTTTAGATTTACAATGTCAGAATTGGTATTTTGTTATTTATATGTTCATACACGTATACATATATATTTGAAAGGAAAAATCTATTTGTTTCACTTTAAGTTTTTCTTTAAATTTGTGAAAAATTTTCCATGTTTTCTTAGGGTTGGGTTGTGTGATATAGTTCAAAATTTGGGCAATAAAACCATCTAGAAAGAACATTTTAAAGGATGGAGGATTCGTAATCGATTTTGGAAGATCAACGTTTGTTTTATTTGTAAAAGGAATTTTGATTATTTGTTTATTTATATGTTTTATTTGTAGAACCCATTTTAAAGTTTGAAAAATTAGAGAAACGAGGGAAACGATGCGGACAAACAAGTTATTTAAAAGGGATGCTTTGATACAGCTGTTCTTTACAGGCTTATATTCTGCTGTGACTTCTTGTTCCACAGTCTTACTCTTAGCTGGGAATCTTTGTTCCTCAGGCGTATTGGATGCTGGGAGTTCTTGTGGCTTTTCAGGCTTAAGTTCTGCTGGGACTCTTTGTTCCGCAGGCGTACACTTAGCTGAAATTTCTTGTTTCTCGGGCTTACAATCTGCTGAGAGTTCTTGCTCCTCAAGCTTACATTTTGCCGGAATTTTCTGTTTGTGCTCTATGAGCTTGGACGTGGTGTTGCTAGAAGTCGGAGCATTTAAGAATATAAAAGTAGATGGAGGTGTTAGGATAGTATGGTCAGGAGTCTTTGTCGAATCATCAGATCCGGCCCGTAGACAAACGGATTCAAATGTTGACTGTTGGATGCGATCTTTGGCCAATACCTCCTCTATTTGGGGGGCCTCTAGATCGTCCTGCCTCTGATTTTTGTCCCTATTATCTCTAATGCCAATTTCATCCGTAGACGACACCTTGTAAGGTGAGGCATTTTCTACCTTCCTGTTTATATCATTAGCTTCTAATAACGATTGTTTAGATCTTTGGCTGTTTAATGTTCCTATATAAATTTGTGATTGCTGTACCCTACTCTTTTTTTTAATTACTCCACTTCTCCAAACGTTTGCGGTAGAAGTGGGCTGAGTTCTCAAATCATTTTTATTTGATGGAGAGTCGTTTTGAATTCTGAAATGGGACAGTCTCCTACATTCTGGTTGGGAATGATTAAATTTGTTGCAATATGTGCATTGGAGGTGTTCAAACTCCGCCTTAATTTGGGAAATAGCATTACAACCATTTTCATTTCGACGACATGCCGCAGAAGTATGACCAGACCTATTGCACGATTGGCAAATTGCTGGTTGGCTATATTTGGAATTATAAGATAAATTAAGAAGGTTTCTATCGCCTAGTCGTGGGGCCTGCTCGAGAGCGTAATTTATTGCTGCTCTAAGACTTGGGGTACCTCGTGCTTTCACTAAGAGTTTTAAATGGGAATCCCTAAGACCATCTTCAAAAGTATGCAAGGCGAGCTTTTTATTTTCTTCGAGGAGATATGTTCGCACCGCAGGATCGACAGTGCTTTCGAACGTGGCTTTGTTCAGCAGATGCAGGAGGTGTGCGAGCCTGTTTCCAAACTCCTTCACATCTTCCTTGCTATCTTGCTTGGCTTTCACCAGACTGTTTTGTGCCGCTGACCTTGAGGTGAGAATTTTAAATTCTCCCTTTAATTCGGAAGCAAGATCATTCCAGGTTGAAATGACCTTGTACCGGATGTGGTCGTATGCTGGCCCTTTCAGCCTGGTTTTCACCACGCTTAGATAAAAAGCATGCTGACTGTCGTCCCGTGCCTGTGAAAAGATAATATCCCCGTGAGAAATGAAATCATCGAGTTCGTCCGGGTTACCGTTAAAAACCGGCACGAAACCTAAAATATCTTTCAATCCGATTGTGATATTCATTGTTATTAGTTTCACGTTTTTATAATTGGATATTAATTTTCGCGCGCTTCAAATATTCGATTCGCGTATTATTTTGGGTGAAATATTCCTTCGGTAAATTCATCTTCCCAAACACAAGTGTATCAAGGGCGAATAGTATGAAGAGAATTTTTCTAACTCAACTGAAGCGATCCTAAAGAGAAAAGAGAAAAAATGCCCTCAAACCCAAACACATCGATATGTCTAGAGGAAATTTCGAAAATACGTAAGAGAAGATTTTTACTCACACCGCGAAAAACAATCCTAATGTCGAAAGATCCTGATTGACAGATAAGCAGAAGAGATCATGTGAAGCAAGTCAAGGGTAAAAAGAGAGGAGACTTTTATCGAGCCCAAAGTGAAACGAGCCTGCAAGTGGAAAAGATCCTAATAGATGGATATGGGAAAGAGTTTCTAAGGAATTTCGAATCTAAAAAGATAAAACGAAAAAGACTAGCGACAGATAAGGGTGAGCTCGTGAAAATTGTGCAGTCTCTGCCCGAGAATATGGAAAATTATCCCCGAGTAATTATTAAAAAGCATGTTATAATAATTCTTAAAATATATGTATATATGTATATGTATATATTGTATATATATATAGAAAATTAAATTTTTATTTTATGGGGTGTTTGTATCCCCTTAAAGTATATTCTAGAATTTTCCCCTTTGATGAATTTAAAAATAAATTTTGGAGGAATTTAATTATTTGAGGTTTCTAGGTGTCCTTCATGTACAAAACTAAACATTTTTTATGCGGGGCTATATTTATACCCATAGTGTAAAAGGAAATTTTTTTTTTATGAAACCTCTAATCAATTGTCCCCTTTAATATATATATATATTGAAATTTATCAGCTTTACTTTATTTTCCAAAGTTAGTTAGAAAGAGAAAAACGGAATTTTCATCTCACTTTAGCCTTTAGGAAAACGACTTAAATCAACCAAAAAACATTTTTATAATTTTATGTTGCAGGACTCTCCTTGTCTCTCTTAAATTAAGCACACTATATACGTACACAAAAAAAAAGTAATATGCATGAGTACCTGTGGTTGTTGTAGCTGCAGTTGACGTTCTAATCACCTCGTTGTTCCCATTGCTGGTGTCGTGCTGGTATAGTAGATTGCTGATGTTACTGTTGCATTGGTGTTTTTGTTACTGCGTTGTGCTGCGGAGCTGAAGTACTAACGGCTACCGACACTAACTTGTCAGTAACCGACGATATTCCATCCGCATCCTTTTCCACTTTGACTGCTTGGAGTGTACATGGTGATTGCACTTGTGGTATTGTACCCCATTGACGTTCACTAAACGTGTCACTTGCTTCCTTGTTGTGGTCGGTGCAGCTTTTTTGTCTAAACTTTTAACTTTTTGTTTTTGCACTGTTCCCGGTGTTTAGCCCCGGGGACGCTTTTATTATTTTAAAAATTATGTTTTTTGTAGATGTGTTCCTGATAGCTGCAAACATCAACAAGTCCATCTATCGTTGCTCCATATTTATGATCCAATTCGTGTATTGATTGGATTTTAAGTGCGCTTGCGTCTGGTAGGTGATTTTTAAGCATTTCACCGCTGCCACCATTTTGTAGTACGGTTCGCTTCCGTGCTTCTCGATCAACGAGGAAGAGAAGCGAACGATTGTTGAATTCGGGTCCTGGGAATCGGCCAGGATCAATTAAAAATACGTTTAATTTTATTAAATTTTAATTTTATTTGTAAATTCATTTTCTGGCGTCCTTACACCTAGAACGCCAATTGAGACTGAACCTCGAATCTGAAATTCATCACCCTTATAAAGAGAAACAAATCGAAATTTGTATCTCGAAAATACACAATTTCCTACAAAAATCCCGATTTTGGAATCCTGAGTGAGATGCTCAGTGTTTATTTAAGATAAGGATTCGGTTTCCTGAATTCCTATGAAACTATTGTGCAGATGTCGATTTTTGTTTTTGTTTGTTCAATTTATAAAGAATTTTCCCAAATAGAGATAATGATCTCTGGATTTTGAGTTTGGATGATGCCGTGGGGCAAATGCAAAACGATAAACGAATATATGATTCGTTTATTGTGAATTTTGATTTTAATTTGGTTTTTTAGATTAAATTATGCCGTGGAGGTAAATGTTAAGCGATAAACGGATATTTGATTCGTTTATTGCGAATTTTGGGTCTAGTTTGGGTTTTTTTCGGGTTTTGATTGAATTTTAGGTTTTAGTGTATTACTGCTGGGATTTGGATGTAGGTGTGGGGGAAGGAGATGGTAGGGCTCTTCAGAGCACTACACATGTTTGGCAGCACCCTTTATCTTTGTTATTGCCATTTTTGTTATTTAGTTTTAGTTGTCATTTTGCATTATGCAAATCAGTTCAGTTTTTTCGTTTTGTCAATTGAATTGCAATCTGTTAATCTCGTTTCGTTGTCGAATATTTGTAATAGTTTCGTCGTTTGAATACGAAAAAATAAAATGTCGTATACTAAACATTTCGTGTTGTTACATTTGAATATCGTTATTATACTCGTATTGCACGGTAAATACACCGTGCCGAAACACATATGATATGGAGTTTTACCACTTGTGCCTGAGCCCTAATTTAATTTAAATTAATTTTTTAATATAGTGGGCCACTGATTGGCTTTGTTGAGATAACTTTTATCCACACCACCCACTTTGCACACCATACACACACATTATGTGAATTGAAACACCCTTTTAAAATAAAACACTGTTTTGTTGTTTTTGTTCTTTAGTTATTAAAGAATATATTTATATTCTTTTGGAGTCACACACTTTTGTTTTTGTTACAAAATAAACCTTATCATCGATGGCCGCAAATACTAATTGTGCACTATACTATTTTATATAAACATTTAGTAATCATTATCATTAACGGAAGCAAACACGAACTGTGCACTGTACTATTTTATTTAAACATTTAGTGATAATTATCATTAATGGAAGCAAACACGAACTGTGCACTCTACTATTTTATTCATTAATTTTTTGACCGTCTCGGTCACTAGTTCCCAACCAACTCCCTTCAAGATGTTTAACCCACTCCCTCAATTTTCGTTTTTTCATTGGACGAAAAATTTTCTTATCCTGCAGATAAAAGGATTTTCCTTTTTTTGTCTTTCCCAAATTTGGGATCGAAAGAGGAAACACAAAAGGACAAACTTGCCGATGAGCATTTACGATCCTTTGTGTCGGTCGACGATAAACGTACATGTAGTTCGTTTTATGGCGCGAGTTGTTTGTTTTAACTTGGTTTGGTTAAAACGGAAAACGACGCCGATTGTGTTAATAGTTTTGTTTAACCATATTTCTAGATGATCATAAAATTGCGGATGCGCATTTTATGATTCTCAACGACTTTGTTTGAAAAAAGACATCTGGTCCGCAAATTTGGATCTTAGGGGATTTTTGTGCCGAACCTGTGTTCGATTATTCTATCTAAGTTTTCAATGTGAGCAAATTGAACGTTTAGTTCAATTTGTTTGAAATTGAATTGATTAGAGCAAATTGAACGTTTAGTTCAATTAGTTTGGTATTGCATTGATGTGGGACCATTTGATGTATGGGGTAATGCTATGGCTTGGGGAGTGTCTCATCCTTTAAGTGGATGTTATTGGTGTGTATCGCAATTAGTGGTGGAGATTGGCTCTCAAGGGGTAAGGGATGGGTGGTTGTGGCCGTAACAGCTTAATATAGGCATATATAAATATATATCAATTCCTATAAGGAAAAATTACACTAAGACTTATAGCTAATCCAAGAAAGGAAAATAACAGAAAAGATAAAAAGAGTAATCGATTTTAGATTTTAATTTGATAAAGTACGCAAAAGCCGTGGATAACACGATGCAACAAAGATTTATAAGAGAATCTGGTATAGAGGGAGGAATTAGAAGGGCGTAATAATAGGAGACAAAGCTTGAGAGTAAACGCATTAAGGTTAAGAGTTATCGTATCAAACCACAATTTGGATCGTATAATATAATAATATAATAATATTTTTACCATTCATTTCTATTACTATACTATTTATTGGCCTGTAGGAACCCGGAAGTTCATGACCTCACCGACTCGACTCCGCCATCGTTCCCTGTCTTGTGCACACACTTTCCACGCTTGACCAGCCGATACGATCTCCTCAAGGTCAAACCTAACATTGTCCTCCCATCTCCGTCGCGGCCGTCTTGCCGGTCTCTTTCCCGTTGGTCTACGACAAGAATTCTACGCACGGTCCTATCGTCGGCCATTCACACCACACGTCCGGCCCATCTTAATCTTCGCGACCTGATTACCCTCACTATTATAGGTTTGCGGTATAGCTCTTCCAATTCGTGGTTGTGGAGTTTCCTCCATTGTCCTGCCTCCTCGTCATATTTACTGCCAAAGAATACGAATACGCGGAATTTGTTTCCTTCCCGTTAGGTGAGAGCCCATGTTTCGCATCCGTATAGAGCAATCGGCATGATTAAAGTTCTATAGACACGAAGCTTTATGTTACGTGATAGCAGTTTGGATTTCAGCAGTTTACTGACTGCGTGCCAACTAGCGTTGCCGGAATGCAGTCTTTTGTTAATTTCCATCGACATTTCGTTACTGGCCGTCAATATTGTTCCCAGATATTTAAATCCTTTAATTTTTTCAAATATCTTGCCTCTGACGTTTATATGTGTTCTCTGGGGTCCACCTGCTCTCGCCGTAATCATGTATTTTGTTTTGTCTTCATTTATTTCTAGGCCCACCTCTTCTGCCGCGTGCATGATGATTTCACTGTTTTTACTTACAGTTTTTAGATTACCGCCGCAAATGCGAGCACTTATGTGTAAATCTAAAATATTTTTCGTATCACACTGTGGCACCGTGCACCATGGCCCGGGTTCATCAGTTCGGCTGACGTTACCATTCCCACGGAACGTTGCAATGCCCAGGCGACGACGCGGGGAGTGGAAGATCAGCACTTTGCCGATCACTAACGTGCTTCCAGCGATCCGTGGGTTCGTTCGCCTGTCCGTATCGGTGCTCGGATCATTTTTCTCTTTTCTTTGTGTGTCTATTTTTCCTCGCTATACATTTTAACTACGTAAGTTAATTTAATTCGAAGGTAAGAAGTTATAATATTGTACTTTAGTCTTAAATGAGATTCCGAGGGGACAGGTTACGTCCACCACCTTAAGCTGTAAATAATTAGTGTAGAATCTTAAGAAAGATTCCGTGGGGGGAATACATGTCCCCCGCGTTAAATTGTAAATAAAGCCGTTCCGAGGAAGATCACGGGATCAACAAGGAAGAAAATCAAGTGTTTTCTTTAACTCGTAACTGGGGATTTTGAAGTACCCTTAAATTTTAGAGTACAATGTGAGCGGATGGAGAGGAACTGGATAAGGAAAGGAGGTGTCGATGTATATTGACCTTGAATGTCTGGACATCACCACGGCCAGGAAACACATGATCAGCCAGAAGATTACACATTCGTGTCGAAAGAGATTAACGTTGAGTTAGCACTCTGTAACATTCTGGATTTCATCAGAGCCGTATGAGGTATGGTGTGCAGGTAAATAGAATAAGCGAGGATCGTCTAAATTGAAGGAGGATGAAGAGAATATCGGCTTGAATACGGCGTTCTTCTAGTTTTTGTAAGTTAATTAGTGTAAGAATTTTTTTAAAGGGGGGAAGAAGCTGAGGGCTTACCCATCTCAGTCCACGGAAGGCAAAACGTAAGAAGCGTCGTTGAATACTCTCAATTCCGCGTATGTGAGTGATGTGATGGGGTGACCAAACCTGACTGGGATATTCTAGAAGATGAGGGACAAAAAAAATGTAGAAGGATCTCGTCACATGGGGGTTGGAAAATTCCTTCGGCCAGAATTTGACAAATCCGAGATCACTCGAAAAAGAGGAAACAAGCATCATCCGCAAAACTGAACACCTTGTTATCCGTTTTCTCCAAAAAATCAATTACTTGAAGCAAAAACAAGGTTGGAGCCAAAATACAACCGTGCGGCGCCCCTGAATTAACAGGATACAGATCCGAATCCTCGCCGTCCACAACAACCCGGATCGATCGATTTTCGAGGAAGGTCTTCGTCTAGTCGCATAGCTGCTGGGAAAGTCCATACGAGCGAAGTTTGCTAAGCAATGCCCCATGCCAGACGCGGTCAAAAGCCTCGGAGATATCCAACGCCACCGCCCTCGATTCATCATGCCACTCAATCGCAGATGTCCGTATATCGGTTATAAGTGTTAAAAGGTCTGCCGTGGACAGCCTGCCACGGTATCTGTATTGACGATCATTCAGAAGTCCGTTGCACTGCAAATACTTAACTGATTCGGCATTGATGACTTTTCCATCACCTTAGATAACACAGATAGCAATGCTATCGGACGGTAATTTCGTGGGAGGTATTTTTTCCCCGTCTTTGGGATTGGCTGAAATCGAGCGATTTTCCAGCAGGTAGGAAATGTACTCCGTGCATAAGATAAGCGAATGACTCTGTCAAGAAGCGGCGATAGTTCTGGAGCACAGTTCTTAAGGACTATTGCTGGTATTCCGTCCGAGCCGGTTGCCTTCCTACAGTCCAGTCCACGTAGGATGCGTTGAATAGTGCGCAGGCGAAACCTCACCGTACCGACGAGATCACAGGTAGGTTCAAAAAACCGGCATCGAGGTTTGAATCCGCGGAAAATAAATTCGCAAACACATTAGCTCCATCCTTTGAAGTAGTGATTAACATCCCGCTGTCTGTCACCAACGGAGGGAAAGAGCTGGATGCGAAGTTACCGCGGGCAGCCTTTGCCATTGACCATAAGGAATGCGAACCAGTTGGGCTCCGAAGGAGCCTATTGATCAGCCTGTCGTTGTGAGCCTTGTTCGCGGAATCAATCGCCTGTTTGCACGCGTTTCTAATTCTAACCAAATTCGTTCTGTTAACGTCGGTGGGATTGGTGCGCCATTGCTTAAAAGCTCTATTTTTTGCCGCTGTAATCTGCTCGCATTTTTGGTCAAACCAAGGTTTATCAGACAAACTTCGTTTGATGGAATGTGAAATATACATCTCCATCCCCAGAAGAATAATCTCTGATACCGACTCCGCGCAAGCGTTAACATCGGAGTTTCCGAAGCACACCTCGGACCAAGGAAAGGATGCGAAGAAATCTCTACGGTATAAATACTCGGTTCGGATGTCAAAAACAGATCCAGGGTGTTCGCATAATCGCCTCGGGCATCCGGCACTCGCGTTGGCTCCCCCACGAGTTGAGTCAAGTTGTGGCTTCGGGCAAACATTTCCGCCAGGCTCCAAGCCTCGTCGATTCTGTTAGAATGTACCAACCAGACGGAATTGTGCACATTAAAATCGCCAAGGAGAACAATTTCAGAAGCTGTGTGGTTGATCTGTATCCAGTCACGGGATGTGCAAGATTATCGAAAAATTTCACTGGTCGATCGTCATTCGGGGAGCGGTAAAGACAACAAAGAAATTTAGCAGAATTCCTCAGCACAGCCCTCAATCATATGGTGGCCATATTATTGGGTTTCAACGCCTCCATCCTTTGGCAAGTTGGATCGGACCGCGCGAGGGCGCAGACTCCTCCCTTAAAACGGAATCTCGAATGTAAGCCGTATCCTGAGCAACGAAGATATGTCGAATCAGTTGACGAATCAACCTGGGTCTCAGTTAGGGCAAGGATAATAGGTTTCGCTGTTTACAAATATTGGTGGACGGTGTTTACATTCATATTGGTGAAAGCGATGCCGAATTTCTTAAAGTTTGGTTATTTATCATAATATCTGCATGGTGTTCCCCTTGACATAGTTCGAATCTTTTCCATTAAGCTAGGGCTCACATTAAACCGCACTAGACATCCATCTATCATCATCGGTCTGATGAGAGCCATGTAGCATATAACTTTAACTCTTCTGTCAAGTTGACTACTATGAAACAGTCTTCTTTTCATAGCATAAGTTTCCTTTGCCCTGGCCAGCGCAGCCTCCACATGTTTGTTAAAATATGGATACTGATCCAGCCACATGCCCAAGTATTTGACTACATTTTCGGTTTCCACTGTTTGTTGGTGGGGTCCCATAATAGCTAGCTTTCGCCAGTTTTTCCTGGTATCTCTGCTAGCTTCAGCCAGTGGTGTTCTAAAGAGGATGGTTTCACACTTCTAGATATTGATTTTGAGTTTCCAGTTGTCGCAGTATCTCTGGACATCATTGAAATCCCTTTGTAATAGTCCGGTAATTCAATTCAATTTTTACAACTAGTACTTGAGAGATTTAGGATAGCAATTCCTTTACAACTATAATCTTAAATCTATATAACGACAATAGCACAATTTTAATTAATAATAAATAATAAATTAAGGGAAAACTACAAGAAAAAACCCTTATTTGAATCTTAAGACTAATATTGCACGAGCTTCCGGTTATTTTATATAGTAATGACCTCGATATAATTTTCATAGACAAAGTACATATGTAGTGATTTAGGATAACGCAAGACGGGAAACGAGAACACTGTCAGAAAAAGAACAATTGACGAAGAAGTTTCGATTGATTTTGTCAATAAGGAACTCTACCGGTTTAACGTTGGCGTTTTCATGTAGTTCATGTGTCGAATAATGCCATGGCAAATTCAGCAACATTTTCAATATTTTATTTTGACACCTTTGCAATTTTATTTTGTGTGTGCGAGCACAGTTACACCATACAGGGGCCCCGTACAGGAGTATCGCTTGAAAAATGGTTTTAAATATTATAATTTTATTTTCGATGCTAAGCTTTGACTTTCTACACACTAATGAATACATAACTCTAACGACTTTGTTTATTTTGTCAATTGTGGTAGTGATGTGTTTTTGAAAGATAAGTTTTTTATCTAGAATAATACCTAGATATCTACAGTCTTCGGACCAATCAATATCAAGTAGGTAGCAGTGTTTCCTACTTCTCGAAAACCAGACAGCTTGTGTTTTATTACCATTTATTTTTATTTTCCATTTCCTGTAATATACTGCTAGCTTGTCAAGAGCTGCTTGCAAAGAGTTGTAGACATTAGTGATTATGGCACCCGAAGAGAAAATGGCCGTATCATCGGCAAACATAGCTACCTGAATGTTTTCACCTAGACATGGTAAATCTGCGACAAACAATGTAAATAATATGGGACCAAGGACCGAGCCTTGGGGTACACCATGGTAGATTTGGTGAGTAGAGGATATGTCGGTTCCTAAACTCACAACATATTTTCTCGAACGAAGAAAGCTCTGGATAATTTTGATAAGCGGTATTGGCAGCTTAAGTTTTAGTAGCTTATAAATCAAGGCATCGTGCCATACCGTATCAAAGGCTTTTTCGATGTCTAGAAGAACCAGTCCCGTTGACTCCTTGTCGATGAATTTATCAGCTATGTGGTTTTTAATGCGCAAGGCTTGGTGGATTGTGCTGTGACCACTACGGAAACCGAACTGACAGTTTGGTAAGATGTTATTGTCTTCCACAAAACGATCAATCCTTTCCTTAACGATTTTTTCTAAGAGTTTACTTAGACAGCTAAGTAGACTAATAGGTCTGTAGCTTTCGGGGCTGTTCTTCGGTTTGCCGGGTTTCCAACAATCCGGAAAATAACAATTCCTAAGACAGGTGTCGAAAATGATGGTTAAATAGTTACTTGCAGCAGGTGGAAGTGCTTTAATTAATTTGTTGTTAATATTATCAAGAGCAGCAGCCTTTTTTGATTTCGACTTTTTTATCAATTCTTTAACTTTGCTGATATTAGTTGTGTAAGTACTTTCAGCTGGTGATTGAGAAAGTACATGGATAGTGTTAGCAACTTCAGCTTCAGTATACGCGTCGCTGAGATGCATAGATATGGAGTGGTTCTTACTAAACGTGTTAGCAAGTAGGTTCGATTTCTCCACTGAAGAAATAAACAACTTGTCGTGAACTTTAAACGGAGGAATACTTGGCCCTCTCTTTTTCATAATTTTTGATATTTTCCAGAACGGTTTGCTTGGTTTGTCAAGATAGGAAAGGTGTTTACTGCAACACTTGTTCCTATATGCTGAGATTTCGTTTTTAATGATATTATATAAGACTTTAACATTAACTAGAAAGCAATCGAGTCTATAACGAAGCCATTTTCTTCTTTCAGAGTTTCGTAGCCTAATTAGATGTACGATATTTTCAGGAAGCGGTGCCTTGTCAACTGGAGCAGTGGAATATTTAGGTATCGCAAGATCGGCCGCTCTATTGATAACAGAAACAAAATTGTTACATAGGATATCAATGTGCTCGCTGCAGGTTATAGAATTTAGGCTGGTATCACCTAGAACCAAGTTCGTGTTTATATATGATTTATAACAATTCCAGTTGGCGGCGGAATAGTTGTGGTATAAACTGCTACGATTTACAGCTACTGTATGATTCACTGTGAGGCTGATCGGAAGGTGGTCTGAACTTAACGCATTCACAGTTAATGGTACTGTGCAGTAATTTGGAATATTAGTGATATATAGATCAAGAGTTGAGGGGTTCTTGTTAGCACTCGCTGGGATATAGGTGGGGAGAAGTGGATAAAGTATGGAAAAACTTGGGCTGGATTCAGCAACATCTAGTAAAATGTTACCCCAGCTGTTTGCCCTAAGACAATTCCACGACTGATGTCTGCAGTTTAGATCACCACCAATAATCACCTTGTTTCGAGTGTTGACTCTATACAATTTTTGCAGATCCCGCTTAAAGTAAGTAGATTTCTCAATGTTTCTATTTCCTTCAGGGAAATAGACCGAAAAAAGACTCACCTTGGAGTTGTCACTTAATGTTACATCTATACTAATTTCCTCAATTAACTTAAGGTGCAATGAAGGACGCAAGAAATGTTCTATACATTTTTTCACAACAATGGCGACACCTCCACTACTAGCATGTACCCTGTCTAGGCGATAACATATGTAATTTTGATGTGAGAAAGAAATGTCTTGTTTGAGCCAGGTTTCTGAAACAAGTGCAATGTCAATATTAAAATTTATCAAGAAACTAAAAAATTCATGCTTTTTGTTTTTGATGCTTCTCGCATTCCAAGTTATGATGTTAAGAGAGTTTCTTAACATGTTTTTTCCAAGTATATGTACTTAATAGCTAATGAAGGAATGACGTTAAATTGGTCAGCTTTAGTTTGACAAGCACTAAGCTTGGTTACAACTTCAACAGAGTTTATCTCGCTAACTTCAACAGAGTTTATCTCGCTAAATGAGAACAGGTTATCATTAGTTAATGTTTCTGACGGATTTTTCTTCGTGTGTGTCGTATCACTGTTGGAAGGTTGCTGGGTTTGATGGAGGCCAGAAGCCCAGGTGGATGAAGGAAGTGAAGGTTGACGCACAGATCGGGGTAGTGGAGGAAAATTATCAATGGATAATCGGTCGGCACTGGCTGCTGTTTGTCACTCGGAGGCTGTAGGAAGGTTGTATTTCCTGTACCACGTCCGCGTGGGGATAATTTGCGGCGAATATCTATGTACTGCTTTCGGCTTATGCATTCTGGATCGGTGGATTTATGTGGCCCAATACAATTTGCACACTTGATGACCTCATTCGTTTTGCAGTCGGATGTTTTATGGTTTCCCGAACATATTGCACAGAAGCTATTTATATGACAATGCATCGAGCCGTGACCGTAAAGCTGGCAATTGTGACATTGTGTGACCTTACCTGGATTATGTTTTTTAAAGTCCCAGCGAACGATGGTTTGGAACAAGGTGGAGTAGTTCCGTTTTAGTTCGTTTAATTTAACAGTGCCGCGTTGAATATAGACGATGTACAAGTAGTGTTTGTACAGGGCTTTTGTTGACGGATTTAATGTGATGGTTTTAACATCTAGGCACTTTATCCCGAGTGCAATTAGTTCATTTTTCACTACATCGTTGCTAATTAAGTCTAGTCCGGATAACACTACCTTTAATGGACGATTTTCCTTACGCGAGTGGGTGAAAAGCTCACATTTTAGCCGTAAGAGTTCGGTTCTGATTTTATTATATATGTCCATTGTTGGGGCACATATTTTTTGCCCAAGCGAAATGTTTTTGATTAAGTATTTGTCTATCTTAATGTTGCTCAAAATATCACGCACTTTAGCACTAGTTGTTTTTAATACCACAATTGGCAGAACGGTTTCTTTAGGAAGTTCTGCGCACTGTTCGTCATTGGTCGGATCCATTTCAGGAGAGTCTTCCATCAGACTTTGAAGTGGTTGAAAAAAGTTAGTGTTGGAACACATTTTAGATTTTTCTAGAACTTTATTGTTCACTTTTGAAAGTTTATCGGGAGGAGTTTGGCCTCCAATAACGGGGTCGTAACGCAACCGTTTGCGCTTGATTTTATTTAACATACGTGACCCAGGGGCCATAACTTAACGGTTATAACACTTGTTCAAATTTTTGTATACGGAAAACGAGGCAAAGAAAACAAGATAATGATAATTAAATTGTGAAAATTATTGTGAAAATAACGGTTGTTTAAGATAAATAGCACGAGCAAAACTGTGAGACATGTTGTCTGTTTGAAAGTCAGCCAGGTACTCGAAGTCCGTTAATGATTTTAATTGTTGATGCTGTTCTATGTATTATCAGATCGTCTGCATACGCAACAGCCCGATAAAGAGACCCTATCAAGTCGCTAGTATAAACATTAAAAAGGATGGGAGATAACAACACTCCCTGTTGAGGCATAACCTTATCACCGAGGGTATGGATGACAACTCTCATCTTGTATGATGGAGTATAAATAGCTTAAGCAATAGAATCAAGTGTTCACACACACCGACCAAAGTGCAGATCATCAGACGCCAAAGATGTGATCTGCGTTTACTACCGCACTCAGGACCTACCTGTGTTGTACGATTCCTGTTGGCGATGCATACTTCCCGGCGCACAAGCACTCGACACCGGCACACAAAACACTCAAGAAGGAGGAGCATGGCAGACAGCTGTATACCAGTCGCTCAACAGGAAACGAGTGATTTATCGAAACCAAGCGAACAAGGAGACAGCTGCTGGCAATAAAAGGCGAGCGCGGCGCTGAAGCAGTGGGAGTCGTCGAAGGAACTCCTAATGAAAAGGTCTTGTTCAAGACCAGCAGTATAAAGGGATCGAACAGAAAAACAAATAATAAAATATCAAATAAATAGTAAAATAAGCGAGTAATACCGCGTTTTGCTAGTCTAGTCTAATTGGGTCGTTTTTTCGCTTTCGTTAAATAGGGATTTGTACTGGGCAAGACTAAAACGCCCGTTTCATCCAGAGAAGAGTCCGGCTCTGGAGGTACAATCCCTCGAATTGACAAGAGCATCGTTGGCCGGCCAGTGCCGGAAAAATACAGTCCGCTAAGGCAAAACTGTTTTTGGGCGTCGCTGAAGAAAGCGCCGTTCGCGATTAGGTTTAGCCTTTTGTTGTTTCGTTTCAGCAACATTTTTGGTCCTTCGAGCCGGATCTCGGCGATAAGACGACGATGCCGATAACGAGATCGGCTAAGGCGAAGAGGACGCTGCCGTTCCCTACGGGAGGACAAGGAGCAAGCGCCACAGGAGAAGAATCTCCCACACGACTTGGAGGAGAATATGATGGACCTGTCGGAGCGCTCGCCAGAAGAAGGGGATCAGCGCACGTGACCGAAGAGACGATGAAGATGCCGATAACGAGATCGGCCGAAGCAAGGGGGATCCAATCCGAACCCCACACCCCCAGGCGGGGGACCAAGTTAAGGTACGAAGCGTTAACCCAGAAGACCAGCGTAGCCAGAGAGGACAGGGCCCGAGACAACCGTGCCAAGGTCGAAGCGTGGCGCGGAACGCGAAGCACTACCTCAAGAGGAAGCTCGATGAAGTCGTCGAGGCGAGCTGATGCCGCAGCCAGTTTAGAAGTCTCCATGCGAGAACTGGAGGCGGCCGAGGCGAAGGCGAAGGCGGAAGAGGCGAAGGCGAAGGCGGAAGAGGCGAAGGCGAAGGTGGCCCAGGCGAAAGCGAAGGTGGCCCGAGAGAAGCTCGAATTGCGGAGGATAGACTCCGAGGACGAGGCGAGCCAGAGCGAGGCTGATGAAGACGAGGACGAGTACCAGCGGAACCCCTTCAATCAATGGGACGAACTGCCGAGACCGCCCGGAGAAAGGCAGGAGGAGCTAGCCCAAGAAGACAGGTCACCACACCGCGATCAAGGAAGGAGCGAGATCCAGGATCTGACCCAGACCATAGCCAGGCTCTTACGAACACCCCCCGGAGCAAGTACCTCGAGGCAAATGGTGGAACTACCTGACTTCAACGGTGCCAGCGAAGAGTGGCTGGCTTTCGGGAGATCGTTTGTTGATACCTCCGTCGGATTCACCCACGCGCAGAACTTGGCGCGTCTCCGGAGAGCCCTAAAAGGAAGAGCAAGAGAGGCTGTCAGAAGCCTCCTGTTTATCGCCGAGGACCCCCAAGAGGTAATGGAAGGACTAGAAGCTCGCTTTGGAAGGCCGGGAGCGTTGGCCGTAGCAGAGCTGACAAAGCTGAGAGCCCTGCCTCGGGTCACCGAAGACCCGAGCGATATTGGAGTCTTCGCCAGCCGGGTTATGAACTCCGTGGCCACCATCAGAGCGCTGGGCAAGCAGCAGTTTCTAAACGCACCCGAGGTGGTAAGAGAACTGGCGACAAAGATCCCGTCATCCATGAGGTGCAGGTGGTTCGCGTACTACAACAGCCATGGAGGAGAGGACCAGCCGGAGCTGAGGGTTTTCAGCGACTTCATGAAGGTAGAGGCAGACATGTGTGCCAATTTCGCCCCACCAGAAGTATCATGGGAGCCGAGAGGAGGCTACCATCAACGAGCATCATCCCAAGGACGACGCAATTCAGGAAGGAGATCGATCCACGCCGTTCGAGAGAATGATGCACCCGGGAACGGAATCAAACCAGAGTGTCCGGTTTGTCTGAAGGACCACGACATCCCCAGATGCCCCACGTTCAAGAAGGCCAGTAATCGGGAAAAATGGAATCTGGCAAAAATGGCAAGGCTTTGTTTTAAATGCCTTTGCTCCAAACACCGAAAGGCAGACTGCAGGGCACCACCGTGCGATAGATGTTCAAGGGAACACCACGTCATCCTCCACCCGGACGAACTTCCACCAGGAATGGCACCCAGAAGAGGAAGAAGGTCACACCAGGACACCTCGCCATCAGGCCACGACCACGAGCAAACTAGAGGAGAGGTGGTCACCTCCATGCGCACAATTAGTAGCACCAAAGCCTATCTGAAGATGGTTCCAGTGGACGTTTACGGACCCAAGGGGTCGGCTCGAGTATTGGCTCTGCTTGACGAGGGATCCACTATTTCATTACTGGACTCGTCGGTCGCCGAGAAGATCGGTGCGAAAGGCAGGCGAGAAACGCTCGTTTTGGAGACAGTCGGGGAACTGGGCATCAGGAGGAACGACTCGCAAAGAGTCCATGTGGGAGTCAAAGGAGCCCATGGCCGGACCGGATACTCGATCGAGGTAAGAACCCTTCCTAACTTTAAACTTTCGAAGCAGGAGGTGAAGAAGGAGACGATTGAGAGATGCGAGCATCTACGAGACCTCGGAGACCAACTGACCTACACCCAACAGGAACCTAAATTGCTCATCGGCCAGGACAACTGGGGCCTGATAGTCACAAGGAGTCTGAGGAAGGGGAGACGCACCGAACCAGTCGCTTCGCTTACCAGCCTGGGATGGGTCCTGCACGGGTGCGAGACCAGGAGCAGCGCGCCGGTGAGATTCGTCAACTATGGCAGGACTAAGGAAGACGAGACAGAATCGCTCGTAAGACGCCATTTCGAAATCGAAACATTGGGAGTGCAACCACGACGCCCCAAGAACGACGCCGACAGAAGGGCCATAGAGGTTCTGGAAAAAACCACGAGACGACTGCCAAACGGAAGATACGAAACGGGCCTTCTATGGAGAAGCGACGATGAGATGCTGCCCAACAACTATAGCCAGGCCTATCGACGCCTTCTGAATATCGAGAGGAAACTGGGCCAAGACGAGGACCTGAAGAAGATGTACCTGGAGCAAATGGACAATTTGCTAGAGAACGGGTATGCAGAAAAGGCGCCGGCGAACTCCATCACCGGAAGGACTTTCTACCTCCCACACTTTGCAGTGATACACCCGACGAAGAAAAAACCGCGGATAGTACTCGACGCAGCAGCCAAGTTCGACGGCAAGAGCCTTAACGACGCTCTACTCCCCGGACCGGACCTCCTCCAATCGATCGTGGGGGTGCTGGTCAGATTTCGAGAAAGACCAATCGCCGTCGTCGCTGACATCAAGGAAATGTTCCTCCAAATCCAGATGCGCGAAGCCGACCGCGACTGCCTAAGGTTTCTTTGGCGCAACGGAGACACAAGAAGCAAACCGGAAGAATATCGTATGACGTCCGTAGTGTTCGGAGCCACCTCATCACCATCGACCGCAATCTATGTGATGAACAAGAACGCAAAGGATTTCGAGAAGGAATATCCGGGAGCGGCGCAAGCCATCCGTGAAAACCACTACATGGACGACTACTTACAGAGTTTTGCGACGGTAGAAGAAGCCAGGGACGTGGCAAAGGCGGTGGAGAGGATCCATGCTAAGGCGGGATTCCGACTCAAAGGGTGGAGTAGTAATCAACCCCAAATTTTCTCAGGTTTTCAGGAGCATCCCCAGTCAGAAGCCGTGGAATTATCGAAGGAAGAGAAGACCCTCGGGCTCAGATGGATGATGACGGAGGACATCCTGGCTTTCAACGTAGAGTTCCGGAACACCCCCCCAGAAGTCCTCACCGGGAGAAGAATGCCTACCAAGAGGGAAGTCACGAGCGCGGTGATGTCAACCTTCGACCCACTGGGATTCGCAACGCCAGTGCTCATACAGGGGAAGAAGCTGATCCAAGACGTCTGGCGCGCCAAGATCGGATGGGATGATGAGATCCCAGAGGAACAGAGGACCGCTTGGACCACCTACTTAAAAGAGACGTCCATCCTCAAAGGTCTGAGGATTCCTCGGTGCCTGTCGAGCAGTCAGGAAGAAGGTCAGCTGCACACTTTCAGTGACGCCAGCGAAGAGGCGTACGCAGCCGCAGTTTATTGGAGGACGGTGGAACCCGATGGAAGAGTGAGCGTAACCCTGATCGCCGGTAAAGCCCGGGTAACTCCGACAAAACCAGTGTCCATGCCCCGACTAGAGTTACAGGCTGCCTTGTTGGGAAGCAGATTAGCGGCCACCATAGAGAAGGAGCTTAGGTTCCAAATATCGGAGAAATGGTATTGGACCGACTCCAGCACAGTACTGCAGTGGATAAAATCGGAGCCACGCAAGTTCAAGACTTTCGTGGCCCATCGATTGGCGGAAATCGAAGAGCTGACAGGACCACGGGACTGGAGATGGGTGCCGACGAAGGAAAACCCAGCTGACGACGCTACCAGAGGGATACCAAACGAGTTCAGCAGCACAGCGAGGTGGTTCAAGGGACCCGCGTTTCTGTACGAGGAAGAAGACAAGTGGCCAAACCGGCACTTCGAGGCGAGCCCGGCGACAGTCACTGGAGAAGAAAAGAGCCCTCAAGTGGTAGCCGCGGCGAGAGTGGTCGAACCATCCACACCGAACCCGGAACGATTTTCCGACTGGCTGCGTCTGCTGAGAACCACAGCACGCGTGTTTCAATTTATAGACACGCTAAAAGAGAAGAGAGAGCGGCGAATATCAGCCAAAACACCGAAGTCCCGAAGGCAACAAACACCCACATGTTCCAAAGCCGAGAAGAAGACATTCACACCCCTGCGTCAAAAACATCTGGACAGGGCCGAAGAGCAACTGGTCAAAATGAGCCAACAGGACAGTTTCGTAGGAGACATGGCCCGCCTGCGAGAAGGAAGACCGCCGGGAAGCTCGAGTCGGCTGCGCAAAATAGATGTTTACCTCGACGAAAATGGAGTGATGAAGCTGAGGTCCCGGACGAGAAAAATAACGATCGACGGCTGGAGAGCAAATCCCATTGTGCTGGACGGGAAACATCATCTGAGCCGCCTCTTGATCGACCACTATCACAAGAGGTTCGCCCACGGCAACACCGCAACCGTGATGAACGAGCTTCGGCAGAGATACTGGATCTTGGGGCTACGAGCATCCACAAAAGGAGTGATACACCGATGCCAATGGTGCAGAGTCCACAAATGCACCCCTCAAGTGCCACCCACGGGAGACCTACCGATCGAACGACTGCACCACCACCAACACCCGTTCACTGCCGCCGCGGTGGACTACTTCGGACCAATGCAGGTCGCTATCGGAAGAAGGATCGAGAAGCGCTGGGGAGTGCTGTTTACATGCCTAACCACGAGAGCCGTACACCTGGAGCTGGCCAATTCTCTCAGCGCCAGTTCCATGATCATGGCCCTGCGACGGATGGCCGCAAGAAGAGGGACTCCGAGGACCATCTGGAGCGACAACGGGACCAACTTCACCGGGGCAAGCAAGGAGCTGGAGAAGTCCAATAACGGGCATATCATCAGATGGAAGTTCATACCACCAGGATGCCCCAATATGGGGGGAGCATGGGAGAGGCTCGTGGGATCGGTAAAAACGGCCTTGACCGCCACTCTACACTCCAGGACGCCGCCAGAAGAGGTGCTGTACACCCTGATGACCGAAGCAGAACACGTCGTCAACTCACGCCCACTGACCCACGTCAGCACGGACCCGAACGACGAAGAGAGCCTCACACCGAACCATTTCCTGCTAGGGCGCTCTTGTGGTGCGATGGCACCTGATGAGTTCGACGACCATGACCTCGTCGGTAGGACGAACTGGAGAACGGCGCAGCGACTGACGGACCACTTCTGGCAAAGATGGGTAAAAGAATACCTGCCGACATTGAGGCCAAGAAGAATCTCCGGCCAAGATACCACCGACCCACAAGTCGGAGATATAGTCCTGGTAGTGGACTCATCGCTGCCCCGCAATACCTGGCCCCGTGGGGAAGTGCAAGCGGTATATCCCGGACCCGATGGAAGGATCAGAGTTCTGGACGTGAGGACGACATGGGGAACACTACGAAGGCCAACCCGCCGCGTAGTAGTGCTGGTTCCAGCGACAACATCGCCGCCACACGTTGAAGTGCTTCGCACTGCGGGGGAGACTGTTGGCGATGCATACTTCCCGGCGCACAAGCACTCGACACCGGCACACAAAACACTCAAGAAGGAGGAGCATGGCAGACAGCTGTATACCAGTCGCTCAACAGGAAACGAGTGATTTATCGAAACCAAGCGAACAAGGAGACAGCTGCTGGCAATAAAAGGCGAGCGCGGCGCTGAAGCAGTGGGAGTCGTCGAAGGAACTCCTAATGAAAAGGTCTTGTTCAAGACCAGCAGTATAAAGGGATCGAACAGAAAAACAAATAATAAAATATCAAATAAATAGTAAAATAAGCGAGTAATACCGCGTTTTGCTAGTCTAGTCTAATTGGGTCGTTTTTTCGCTTTCGTTAAATAGGGATTTGTACTGGGCAAGACTAAAACGCCCGTTTCGTCCAGAGAAGAGTCCGGCTCTGGAGGTACAATCCCTCGAATTGACAAGAGCATCGTTGGCCGGCCAGTGCCGGAAAAATACAGTCCGCTAAGGCAAAACTGTTTTTGGGCGTCGCTGAAGAAAGCGCCGTTCGCGATTAGGTTTAGCCTTTTGTTGTTTCGTTTCAGCAACAATTCCTTTCCCACCATCCATCCATCCAAGTAGTTAGAGAACACCTAAACTATCCCTGTCCCAACTATCCTTACATACCTCCCTCCTTTTTATTTTTAGATATCTCGAGACTGAGCCCAACATCCTCACAGATGTGGGTGATTCTGGTTATCGCAAGATGACCAGAAGCCAGAGACAAGATGAAGGACATGTGGGGGTACTCTAACCTTACGCAAAGAACCACCCACAATTCCAACCCAATCCCCTTTGCAAACCTGCAAACGTTTCCTTCATCAAGGACATTTAATGCACCTAATGCATTACCTAAAATATCCTGTAAAGAATTCATTAACATTAATGCATCCAATCCATCCTCAAAATTTTCTGAAAGAATTCTTTACAACTTACATGCATGATTAATGGGAAAAACTTATCGGCGCCCATGTCAACCAGCGTACTCTGCCACACACGTGGGCAGCATATGTTCCTGGTTTATCTACAGTCTCGGCAGCCTTTTGTCCAATCGACAAAAGCAATTTATGCATCTAGCGTCTTGCCGCCGAGAATCGATTACTTTAGCATATCAACATGCATACAAGAATCCGACCCTGACCGCCAGCTAAGATACAGGGCACAATCACCAATGTGTAACTAAATTGCTCTTAGCACCAGTGTCCTAATAGAAATGCAGACTATTTGTACAGCTGCATCCACGTCTTTTATGATGTCCTTTGTTTTATCCTCCTTTCTCAGTTTCATTTTCCCATGACCTTCATGCATGTGTAAACAATGGATCAATTAGCAAACTAGCTAAGATCAACCCGGAGAGATCCGTGGCGGTTTCGCCAAACCCCACGGCCCACTTAACTAAAAACACCCCCCCCCCCCCCCCCCCATATCTGCAACCCAACTCCCATTGTCCCCCGCCAAAGCAATCGCATGGGCACCTGAAAATATTTCCTTTTCCAAGGACAATTAATGCATACGAGCATTACCTAAAATTCCTAAAAAGAATTTTTCCTACATGGGTATTCATACATTATCAATGCATCTCTGCATTAGCGACCCAAAAACCGAATTTCCAATTAGTGTAGATATTCACACTATAGTTCGATCCTGCCGTCTCCATAGATGCCATGCATAATTGACACAGATGGTATACACAACCGTCAGTGTGTATCCATCTAAATTACTTTCCGAAGACTTGCAACTATTGATTCAGTTGCAAGCACTTCTCGCGGAAATATTTCTTCGTTTGAATCTTCAAACAATCACCGACGTCACGCTTTGCCGTTGGATTGGATTCAATAGCATAAAAATATGCAAACAAAAGAATCCGATTCTCCCAGTCCGCAGAGAGACGATATACGACCTCTATTGTATAATTTATCGCAATCCCTTTTAGCATCTAATGAGTGGCTGCTATTTAGACAGCTAACCCTCTTTACCGAAGGATGCCTTAGGTCGTTTCGCCTTTGTTCTTTTTCCCTCGTCGTAGGTTCCGTTTACCCTTGGCTAAACGCATCGATGAAGACGGTGATGTATACGAACACACACCTACACCACCGCGTCCCAGAGATCGCCTTCCATTGGTCACTGGTCAAGGGAATTTCTTTTCCTTTTCACCACACCACCAAAAACTAACCCCAAACGATTGAATATCGTTGAGTCCTTTACCATACGCCGGCCGCCATGATCGTTGCCGCTCCCGCTGTCTGTAGCGCTGCAGACACGCGAGAAAACCCTAAGTCGAGTTTTAAAGTCATAAAGTTTTAGACGCGCGGACATCGAATATCTACAGGGCAGTGTTTGCAGCCGCCATGTCGAATATTGTATTTGCTGCAGTCTTCAAAGATTGTGTTTTTAGTGACTTCACATTGTAACTTTCACGCAGTGCTACCGTAAAATGTTAGTTTCCAATAAGAAAATGAAACGGAACAATAATCCATGGAATCAAACAAGTTGTTCCAATAGTAGTGCTTTTCTTTAAAATAAAAATAAAACTAAACAAAGAAATAGTGTGTTTTCTATTTTTACTTGTCCTGTGTTGGTGTTTCTTTTGATACGTGTCGGAACAATTAGTGACAGTCAGATGGAGATAGGAGTGAACGGAGTGCCCATGCCTGGCAAAATACTCCTAATCCCAACAATCCTCTCCAATTAACCACCACAAAGAGAACCTTCACGTTTCTCTCAAGAAAAGGAAACTCACCCTTAGCTGAGAGAGGACTCGCCAGAGTCTCTCGAGGTTAATCACTAGGTAAGTCAGTCGAAATCCAACCACCAACGAGTCGAGTCGTGCACCATCCACCGTAACGTACGCACGGGAGTATGAACACACCTGAGCGTATCCCTCCCCCGAGTCGAAAGTCCGAGGGTAGTCGAGAAAGCGCGTATCGGATTGAGAAGATTTTGTTGATTACTTAACGTAGTACGCTAACCTGATACTCTCGGCGATCACCGTTCGCTGAACAAATTGTTCGAACCCGTCATTCACATATCTTTCTCAGTTGTTTAAACCAGTTTTACATTTTATTTGCTTTTACCGTGAGTAGTGCTGTAATTTGACGCTATTTCAGTTTTACTTTGTGTTTTTGTTTTTTTTTTTTTTTTTTTGACCCATTACGTGTATTAAATGTATGCTACACCCACATCAGTTTTCATAAGATTGTAAAGCCCAAAAGTGAACATTAATTTACAATAAAAGGAACTAATTATAATAAACAATATCAGTGCGTTCCATGAACGGTGGTGGTATATTTGTGAACCTGTGGCCGTGCTGGCATCTCGACAAATATTACCCACAAACACATCTGTCTTTCTCTCGCCAAAGTCGCCCTCTAGCCACCAGTTTTTTTATTTATTTTTTTTTTTTTTGTGTTCACTAATTTGTAGAATATCAGTAAATAAAGAATTCTAACGTTGAAGCGTGAGATCAGCGAGAGAAAAATATTACTCTTTATTCTTTAGTGCACCAAAACAATTAACTCGCGCGACATGTGTCTAATTAAGGACTCATGTATGAACACCGACCAAGGATTCATCCGATTATCTTCTTATCATGGGACCTGGAAATATCTACGATAATGAGTCTCCAGACTAAGGACTCATGCTATTATCCTTGTGCAATAAGATACACAGATTTTATGGCCGACAGAGCAGGTGTGCACCGCAAACAAGTGAAATTATGAGACTATACTGATGACTTCTGGCATAGGTCATGATTGTAAAGTTAGGACAGTAGGTTAGGATAAGAAATTGTTCTATATATAGCCCAGTAAGGAAAAATAAAATTTTCTCGAAAAGGAATATTTGCTCGAGTCGCTTAATTTTGATATCTCACTTTTCAGATACACCGGGTTGCTTCCCCCGCTCATGATAAGGCGCAACTCAAACGAGATTCATCTTTTTTCTCTAATTTGTACGCATTGAGAATCTTTTCCTATCACCAATGGTAAGGAAAGGTTCGCAAATATTTCTAACCTAGGTGGATGAGTAAAGATACCGCGGTTCACTGAATAGGTGGTATCCTACGCCTGAACGGGTAAAAAACTCGGATCAGCGAATCCTCTGCTGAAGGTAAGGATATCCCAATACCGTACCCTAGAAGAATCTGTTTAAAAACCCACTAATTTAAAAAGGCAATGTTGTTGCCTTTTTCTTCGTTAGCAAGTAGGTCATGCGAACCTCGAATTCATTGCGTGAGTTTGGATGGACTTTCGAATAGTGTTACGTGATGTAATACGCTCTCGTGAGTCATATACGACTCATTGGACAGGTAAGTTGTTAACTTAATAATTAACAGTTTACGAAATGACAATTATATCTAATAATCAAAACAAAGGGGAATTTTGAGGCTTTAACTTTGGAAAACACATTAGTGTAATATTTCTATTTGAAAGACTCTGCAAGAAGTGAAATGACTGCAAACTGCCGGAAAGGAACTTGAGAATGGTCCTCCTCATTTAAGGCTAAGTTTTCCACTCGTGTTGCAATGTTTTACCTCTAAAATTCTCAACGCCATATAAATCAAGCAGACAATAGACGGCCCAACTGATTCTGAATGTCCTGTCTGGTGTCCCTGTCGAGATTCTCGGTCTTCTAGTTTCTTGTTTTGCACGGGAATGTTTGGCAACAACATCCGCAACAAGTTCTAATTAGGTGCGTATTTTTGTTTTGACTTCCGGTCCTTAGAGTTTCCACTGAAATGTCTGTATGCGACTAAAATAAGAACGGTGAGGACTGCTGAGAAATTTTATATATGTGACGAATGCATATGTATATATGCGTATACATATACCCCATATATGCATCTATCTACCACAACGGGCAGCTGGTTTTGTTGAGAGGATCTGTTCACAAACACCGAGTCAAAGTTTTCTGCATAATTTCCGGATGGCGGCAACAATGGACAAGAGAATTGTTTACGCCTTCTATGTTTCCCTGCACTGGCTTCAGTGCACACACGGGTCTATTCTGTTTCATAGAATGTCCGTCGCCTAGAATTTAGTACTGTTAGCCAGGAATCGCCAGTCCCAAGGGAAAAGGAGAAAGTGTCCAGAACAGAAAATTTAATTAAAGTTTCTTTATGAATTGCACACCAGACCGTGGTAGGGTAGTTAGTGATGATGATGGCCATTGGAGGTTTGGTCATATGGTTGGATCCCATGACCGTTGTATGTAGGATTGTATGCCTTTGCGGATTTTGTCAGATTTCAGTTGGAAGTAACACAAATGTAGGTAGATTGGTACATCTGACACCGCAAACGTTTTAAAGCTGGGAATGTGACTGCTGCAGGTGGCATTGATTTGATTTTTGTAGTACCAAGTAAAATACGAGGTCTCCAAAATTGCATCGAACAAGGATGAACAACAGATTCTAACCATGCTCGATTCCTTTTATTGAAAATGTTTTTCAAATGGCGCAAAATCGCTTTAAGAGCCGAAACACCAATGAAGGCAAATGAATTAAAAATTTAACTGAATTTAAGATATGTAAATTTTTTTTTTTATTGGAAAAGAAGGCGGTTCTTTAACTTTGAACTGCTAAATATATTGATGGTGTAATTGATATTAACACTAAACCTACCAGAGCGGTCAAATGACCGCTTTTGAGAGCCCGAAAAATAAATGTTTTATAAATATTATATGATAATTATTTTGTGTTTATTGCTTATGCTATATTCTGTACGAGGGTTGCCTCTTACGTTTCGGGATTTGGCAACCCTAGCGTTGCAATCCGGCAATTGACAGCTCTGACGTAAAGTTGGACATTTTTGAGATTATACGCACTTAGAACGTTTTGACATACGAGCGCTATTTGTGTTGTTTACAGTAACTTAAAAGATTCATCTCGGCCCAAAAATGGAATTAAATCGTCAACATTTTCGTGCGATTATTTTTTACAACTTTCGGCGTGGATTAACTCAGCAACAGTGCATGGATGAACTTAATTTAATTTTTGGCGATGAAGCTCCATCAAGGACCAGTTTTTATCGATGATATGGTGAATTCAATCGTAGTCGTAGTTCACTCCAAGATGAATTTCGTGAAGGTGGTCCAAAATCAGTTGTTATTCCGAAAACCATTGATGCTGTGCGCGAACTGATATTGGAAGATCGTCATGTGACCTATCGTGAGATTGAGACAACCTTAGGCGTTAGTGGGACCAGCATACATTCAATATTGCATAAACATTTGACTGTCAAAAAAATTTGTTCGTGTTGGATCCCACACAATTTGTCAATCGCCCAAAAAAAGGCTCGTGTCAATTGGTCGAAAGAAATGCTCAAAAAATACGGTCGCGGTGCTTCGAAACACGTCTATGACATCGTGACAGGTGATGAATCGTGGATTTACGCGTATGAGCCCAAAAGTAAACAGCAATCGACTGTCTGGGTGTTTCAAGATGAGCCAAATCCAACAAAAGTTGTTCGCGCACGAAGCACTTCCAAGCAAATGGTTGCCTGTTTTTTCGGAAAAACTGGACATGTCGCAACCGTACCACTAGAGCAACGCAGAACTGTCAATTCTGAGTGGTACACAACCATTTGTTTGCCAGTTGTCTTCATAGAAATCAGGAAAACCACCCGCCGAAGACGTATCACTCTTCACCACGACAATGCGAGCTCTCACACATCGGCTGCTACAACTGCATTTTTGAGCACCCAAAACATCGATTTGATGGGTCATCCGCCGTATAGTCCTGACTTGGCACCGAATGACTTCGTTTTATTCCCGTACGTAAAAAACAAACTGAGAGGTCAACGTTTTTCGACACCCGAAGAAGCGGTTGCTGCATTCAGAATGCATGAGTTGGAGATACCTCAATCAGAGTGGCAAAAGTGCCTCGACAATTGGTTCAAACGCATGCAAAAGTGTATAGATCTTCATGGGGAATATTTTGAAAACAATAAAGTGATTTTCGATGATCAATATTTGTTTTTGTTCTCTAATCCCGAAATATAAAAGGCAACCCTCGTATTAATTACAATCAACTGGAAAAGACTATAATGTTTATTTCAAAAGTGGTCATTTGACCGCCATCGGTAGAAATAAGTATAAATAATACGTCGGTAGGTTTAGTGTTAACGGAGATGGCGGATGATTCCTTCATTTACTGTGGAAGATGTGAGGACTTTTTAACACCAATATCGATTCCCTTATGTAATTGTGGAAACCCATTTCGCTCACAATCAGCAAATACAGCAGTTACCCATCTTTTATCACGCTGTGCAACTCCTAGGCTGCAAGATGCTAAATAATGGAATTGATGGTCTAACATAAAGTGTAGATGTAATTAGTTTTATAGAGTGTTTTCCAATTAGAAGGAAAGATGTTAAATGGGAGCGAGGTTTAAACGTGAAACGATTATTGGCATCTATTTTCTTTTTTTTAATGAGCTTAATCTTTGGCAATTTTAACTACGGAAATATTAATAATTCAAGAATGTGTTAGAATTACCGTAATATGTTAAGAAAATAAGCGTTCAAACAAAAATTCCTTTCGTGTAATTCATGATTTTTTGATCAACTTAATCGACCAATTGCGAACATTATAGTAAAATTTAAAGGAATTGGGTCTATAATGGATGTGTGCCGAAACCATTGGAGCCGTACGTGCAAATGTGGCCAAGAATTCGTCATTAGGGACTAAACCTCTCCAATACAACATCACATCGAATTTCGAATTTGTCACTCTATAAATCTAAGACTAAAGTCGACTGACCATTTTAAGTGTCCTATCTTCCCCAATTGAATGTAAGAACAAAGACAAATTAATAAGAATTTTTCAGGAAATATAATCTCTAGTGATGGAGCTCATTTTCATTTCAGTGGCTTTGTAAATAAGCAGAATTGTTGCATTTAAAGTGATGAAACACTAAGAATGATTGTCGAGAACCCTATTCATCCATAAAAGGTTTCCTACTTGCTCTATATTTCTTGATAGTGGAATCGTCGAATCCTTCTTTTTGAAAATTATGCGGAAAATTCTGTTTCCGTGAAGGGTGAGCTTTAGGTTGTAACGTGAACCTATTTTTTGATTTGAATCGATATTAACAAAATACGGTTTCAACAGGTTGAGGATTTGGGGGTTCTTTAAAGCCACGCAAAGAACCACCCACAAATTCCAACCCGAACTCCCTTTGTCAACATGCAGTTACCTGCAAACATTTCCTTCTCAAGGACATCCAATGCACCACCCAAAATCCCCTCTAAAGAATTCGCTAACATTCATGCATTCAATGCATTATCAAAATCTCTGAAAAGAATTCTTTACAGGCAAAGCATCACCCAAAATTCCCTGTAAAGAATTCTCTAACATTCATGCATTCAGTGCATCATCCGAAATTCCGGAAAAGAATTCTTTACACACAAGCATCATCACATATTACGAAACCTTTTCGCCGCGCCTATCAGCCAGCGTACCCTGCCACACACGTGTGCAGCACGTTTTCCTGGCTTATACACAGTCTCGGCAGCCTTTTGTCCAATCGACAAAAGCGTTTACGCATCTACCGTCTAGCCGCCAAAAACCGAATTCTCCAGCATATAAACATGCATACAAAGAATTCGACCCTTTCCCGCCAGCAAGGATACAGTGCACAATCAGCATTGTGTACCTAAATTCCTATTAGCACCCAGTTCTCCTAATTGCATGAAGATTATTTATACAGCTGCATCCATGTCTTCAATGGTGCTCTTTGTTCTGTCTTCCTTTCTCCGTTTTGTTTTCCCATGACGTCGTTGCATGAGTAAACAATGGATCAATTAGCACACCAGGTAAGGTCGACCCAGAGAGACCAATTCACAGCCACAAAGAGAAACTTCACGTTTCTCTCAAGGAAAGAAAACTCACCACCAGTTTCTCGAGGTTATTCCTTGAGCACACACCGCAGTCGAAATCCAACCACCGCAGCGTACGCACGGGAGTGCGCATACCCCCTTTCGTCACAGGTCCCTAAACTCAAGTCGAATTCCAACCATCAGTTAGTGCAGACGAGTGTGCGTCCAGGGGTCTTTTGTTGGTGTCTGTCGCGTTCTAATAGTTTGGCAATTTAATTTGACGCTTTGTGTTGGTGTTTTAACAAAAGATCTATTGTTTACAAATTAATTCAGTATAGTGCACTAATCGGAATTATTAAATAGTTATCCCACGTAAATTCAATTCAGAGGAAAATCGATGTGAGTTAAAAACATATTAGTGTTGAACAATAAAATAAAAAACAGATTAAAAACAAACAATATCTGTGCGTTTTATTTTTCCTCATTTTTGTGGACGGAAGCCGAAGTATTGGGTGAAAGCGTTGGGGGATGTAAGTGAACCCGTTCCCGTGCCGGCACACTGACTTTTACTCCCACAAGGACATATAGCACATATCCTATGCCACCATGCCTTTATTGAATAAAAAGTTTTGTGGCCGCATAATCTCTTGAAAGAATAGCAATGGTCTTCTTTCTTTGGAGTTATCTTATGAGTAGGGTCTATACCAATAATCATACCATCCATCCAATGGCTTGCAAGAACCCGAGAGTGCATTGACCTCACCGACAACTCTACGTCTACTTTTTGCCGAGACGGTGTTTTCTTGGTGAATGCTTCCCTTATGGTATATTCGCCTCATCACGCCCAGCGGGTTGTTTGTATGTTTCTTGTATTTATAGTTTTCATTCGTTTTTGTTTGTTCTCATGAGTCTTTGAGTTTTAAATAGTTCGCTATATCAGATCTCCATTTTGTACTTACGGCTATGATTTGATCCCGTGTCAGAGAGGAGCCATTGTAATACATTCTGTATACCCCTGCCTGCACACTATCCAATGGGCACAGTGACGCGTAACATCTGGACTATGGGTGGTAGATATTTGTATGTTATTCCTCACTAGCTTGCCTGATATGGGAGACTCTACTGGAAGCGTCGGCTTCCGTCAATATACCCTGACTGAGCCATTCTAATTTAAGCCCCTGCACCACATCAAGACTTCTGGTGTGCGGGATCTATACCAATAAGCTAACAATAATTCAATTGCTGAAGCATGAGATAAACAACGCAAAGTTTATGAGCACATATTAGACATGGTAAAAAATCACTGCGTATTTTTTGCATGTTTTTCAGTCATTTATTCCACGCAAGGAGTTTTGAAGACAGCGAAATAAGTGGAAGTACGACGGCAGAAGATTAAGCGCATATGCTGAGTGAGGTAATATATCGTACCCAAGCTCCAATAATTTTTGGCGGGTGACCAACAATACATCTTGTAAATATGGTTGAAGGAGCTCCGGAGCTTTCTGGATGACAGACTCGCTTCAACTGTCCAATTGTCGGTAGTACTCATTGGAATGGATTTTTCGGTTTCTTGTTAGAAGTTAAAAAAAACACCCCACCCTTTCAATCCCACCCCACTGAGAGCAAGACCTCCCAACGTCTACGCAAATCAAAGATGAGTTGGACTGTGTGTATGGGACCTCTACACCATCATTTACCACAGTGAAATTTTGGGCAGCTAATTTAAACGTGGCCGTGAGAGCTTGGGAGATCATGAGCATTCGGGTGGTCCAAAAACGGAAGCAACTGACGATACCATCGCTAACGTTCACTAAATGATGCTAGACGAACGCCCAATTAGAGTGAGACAGATAGCAGACGCTATGAAAATGTCCAAAGAACGTATTTGTCACATATTAAATCAAGAGTTAGGCATGAGAAAGCTGTCCGCGCGTTAGGTGCCACGTTTGCTTACGTTAGACCAAAAACGTATTCGAATGAACATTTCCAACGCGCTGTTGGCGCAGTTTAAGCGCAATGAATCGAAGTTTTGGTGCCGATTAATTACTGTCGATGAAACTTGTATACACCATTACACGCCCGAAACAAAAATACAGTCAAGACAGTGGACTGCAAAGCGGGAATCGGCTTCAAAAAAAAAAGCAAACACTTTTTTCGGCTGAGAAAGTGTTGGCGACTGTTTTTGGTGATAGTTATGGAGTTATATTAATCGATTATCTTCAAAAGGGAAAAACCATTACAGGAGCATACTATGCATCATTACTTGACCAACTGAAGGCCGAAATTGCGGAAAAACGGCCACATTTGCAGAAAAAGAAAATCCCATTTCACCAAGACAACGCACCGTCTCATGCCTTAGCGGTTGCCATGGCGAAAATCCACGAATTACGGTTTGAACTGCTTGACCAGCCGCTTTATTCAACAGATCTAGATTTAAAATTGCTCTCAGAGGACAGAGATTTTCGTCAAATAAGGAGGCAATCACCTTCGTGAACAGTTATTTTGCAGAGAAAAACGCCGAGTACTATTTGGACGGGTTAGAGAGATGGGAGCGTCGGTGGGAGAAGTGTGTAGAGTTACAAGGAGACTATATAGAAAAATAAAAATAAATTTTAAGAAAAAATGTATCTATGTTAGGTCGGAAACTTTTCAGGCCGCCTTCGTATTTGCGCAAGCAGCCATACCAGGACCAATCTCTTCGAATTCCCTTACTATGTAATTGTACCAGAAAGACGACTATATTGGATATAATTCGCTCGTGGAGTGCGCAATGGGGCTACGGTAGAATACAAAACAAAACCGTGTAATAATGCGTCTGCCCGTGCTTCTTCAATAGCTAGGAAAGAGGGAGTAGGCAGAAAGTTAGATAAAGACGTTTCTTTTCTTTTACTGTCGATATTATTTTATTAGTTTAAGACTTTTTGTATATTACTTTATTCTAAAGCCAAAGGCCCACTGAAATTACGCGCGGCCGCGACCTTTTGCTTGGTTCCTTAACTCTATTGTTTTATTTCAGAGTAAGGGGTCCGCTGTTACTTCCCAAGAGTGCAAGCTTTTACTCCGATCGATTAACTCTGAGTTATTATAAAAAAAAATAAAAAAAATGGGTTGGGGAGAGGGCCGAGTTTAGCGAGACAAGGACAGGTGTGTCCTTCATCTTGTCTCTGGCTTCTGGTCATCTTGCGATAACCAGAATCACCCACATCAGTGAGGATATTGGGATCGGTCTCGAGATATCTGAAAAGAAAAGGGAAGGGGGGGGGGGGGGGGTATCCAAGAATTGTGTGGACAGTGTTAGTTCGGGTGTTCTCTCACTACTTGGACGGAGAGATGGTAGGAAAGAAATCATACAAGACCGGTAAGTCTTAAGTGCGGTAGTAAACGCAGATCACGCCTTGGCGTCTGATGATCCGCGCTTTGGTCGGTGTGTGTACGTTTGTGCCGTCTTGTACTGTGCGTCCGCGTGTGTGTGGTTTGTTAACAGTAGACCCTATGGGATGGACCCAGGAATCCTCTATTATAGAGGGGAATGTTGTTGGGAAGGGTGCTTTCTTCACTTTTGTACTGAAGAAGAAATTGTGATGGTCTGATCGGAAGAGATAGAGAGAGAGAGAAGGGTTAAGAACGCAAGACTTCCGTACAAGTAGGTTCTCGCTGTTCTGAATGCTTTCGAGGTACTTGTATGCTAATTGTAGCAAGTACTCGTCGATAGGGGTAATGGAGGCGCCTTCGTATAGGTGAGAGTTGGGGTAATGACGACCACCAGGCCTTCTAAAGTGATTGGTGCATCTTCTGAGGAGTTTCCTTTCGAAAACTCGAAGTCTTTCCATTTGAGCCGAAGATATGCAGGAACATATGGGAAAGGCGTACAATATTCCAGATCGTATTAGCTCCTTATAGCAGAGAAGCTTCACTTAGGTCTCTGAGTTATTATCGTTGCAATCACTCCTTTTATACCCAAATTATTGGAGATTCGCAGACGATGCACTCTATTCTTCCCCACCCGAACGCATGATCCATATTGAGTCCACTTGCCTGGTGTGTCACTCGCCTTGCTTAGTTACTATCGCCACATAATTGATCCACTTGAAGTGCAGTGGCCTTGGTTCCAGCAATTCGTTTCCTCATTATCCATGTACCTGTCTTTCGTAGGCGTCAGCATTTTGATGGGAATGCCCACTTGACATATGGTAATTGTTATTATGCGTTTCATTTTTGCAGCCGCCAGCAATTACCAGGGAATCTCCCATGCCAGGTGTGTGCTTTTGGATATACAATATGTGATACGGTGTAAAAATGGACTTGTAATTCGAGAGCGTGTAACTTCAGTGGCAAATTACTGTGCGTCATGGGTAGACAATTAAAGGGGAGACGATTAAGAGCACAGGCTCCTCGATAGTATAGTGGTTAGTATCCCCGCCTGTCACGCGGGAGACCGCGGTTCGATTCCCCGTCGGGGAGCCTCTGGCGCAAGACTAACGACCTTGCTCGGAAAAACAAAGTATCATGGAAAAATTAACATGCCACATGACTTGTTAAATAAGGCCAAGAACGGTTCCCGGTTGTAGTGCCGATGATGATGATGATGATGATGATGATTAAGAGCACATTTTGTGCGATATGAATATTATGAGTTGAATTAAAATTACATTAAATGGGGTGTATGTAGTGGGATACTACGCCTTGAGTACCCTGGAAAACCTTAAACTGAACAAGTCAATTGACATTCAAGTTTGGCAGCGGTCAAAAATACAGCTATTTTTCGAAGTACGAAATGGATAACCTATTACATTAAACAGTTTCTAAAACGCCCGTGTTTTTAACTTTCAAAAATCGTTTTTCTTCTCTGATTAAAGTTTTTTCGTTTCTAAAATATTATTTTAAACAAATTTACAAAAACTAGAACCAGTTGTAGATTCGTAATGTAATAACTACTCAGTTCTTTTACTGCTTTTTTTTATTTCATTTTGTTGTTGTTATATTTCATTTTATTTTATTATTTTATTTTAATTTGTTTTAATTTATTAGTTTTTTTTTAATAACGTTTTTAATAAGTTAAGCATTGTGCAATAATACATTACAATTTTAAATACTTTCTCTTTTCTACTCAAAGAACTTGTGGGTATTTGTGTTTTTGGTACTTTAAATTAGAAGACATGACTATCTACCGCCATCGGTCGTTCCTCGTATACGATAAAATCCGTTGAATAAAATTGAATAACGTTTTTCTGGGAGCTTTATTGTAATGCTTTCTGAGGTATATGTTTATTGCTCTGACAGGAGATGGAGGAGAAGCTTATATTTCCCTAAGATGCTATTATTCCGATTATAGCATCCCAAATGTGAGATGTAGCTCTAAGTGACTCACTGTGTGCCCTATTCTTGTCTACTTACGGGAATTTAGAAGATACGCGTTTTTCTTACTTGATTCGCATTTCTATAACTGTCATTCATATCAACCATCGCGCATTGCCCAAAAAAATTAGTCAGAAATTCAATTTATTTAAAAATAAATCATATTAACAGTTCACCCATCCACGTTTTGAGGTATCTCATTGACTCATATCCGCCAATATTGCCTGATAGGTACTTATTCCAGGAATATTTCAACCCTAAACTTAGATATCTACCGTCGGCATTATTCCTCTTCACCCCAGAAATTCTCTGGATTATGTGATGACATTGTAAAGGATTTGTTGGACATTTAAGGCTTAAGGTCCAACCCATTCTCCACAAGTTAAGATAAACGCGACAGCACTTCAAATCACCCAACACATCTACTTGTAAAAAAAAAATCTGACCGGCTGGAGCTTTTGCTTACGGATTTACATAAAAATCACATTACACTTAACATCCACTCTGTTAAACGAGCCGCAGTCTACTCAAAAGTGAACAACACAAAGTACTGGAGCACATCCTGTTCCCAAACGACTGCCACCCAACACCGTGTGAAGGGAATACAAAAAAAAACCTCCATGGAGACAATTTAAATATGAGAGTTGGATGTCAGAAGTTCGAGTTTCATAGAATAGGAATCGGAATCGGGAGCTGCTACGTTCCATGGTTACCAACACTTTGTGAAATTGTGTGTGCAATAAAATAACAATAATCTCAACGGTAGGAGTGGCTCTCACAAATCAAAAGCCTACAACGGTTCCAAGCCCGGTACACCGGTACAAATACCAGATCGAATGGAATTCCCTTTATTAAACTGCTCGTTTGTTTGGGTACTTTTCAGGAAGTGTGTTCAACAGCAATCATCAAATGGAACCCTGCCTAAAGTACCGGACATCATCATCACATGGCAACGTCATTTCCTGGGATATTTTCCTTTTTCTAGATTCACATACGTCCTTATATATACCCGTAAAGGCCGGACATTCGTACACATATTCCTGAATATGACCTTTTTGAATTGAAAATAAAATATATGAAATAACAAGAAAAAAAATTGTGTAGACCCCACGAGGATTCTATTCACTCATCCAAAAAAATCAGAGGAAGAGGGTATGGTCCGATCGGTACCCAAACAACATATTATCCTGATAGCTTGCGGCTAGACCGACAGAACAGGAATTCGTTGATAGGGAAACCAGGTTTTTAAAAGCTGCCACCCAGGAAACAGATGACTCTCTTTAGTCCCAAATTGAAATGATGAGGATAGATTATATTTTAAGATGTCAGTATTTGATATCAGTGCATTAATTAAAGGCAAGTTTGTTGCGACCTTTGGGTGGGACACATTAAAGGCTCTGGCGAACAAATGTGAGGCAAGTTCAGATTTAAAAAGGAACAAAATGTGCCTATAATTGCAGTTTTTATCTATACTGCTGAAAGGGGTACTTCATTGTCCACAGATTCAGCTTCACTGTACTTTATATAATTTTAAATAAATTGTCGACACAAAGAACATTGATATTGAACTGACTGTGACTTTCAATAAGATGTCGGAAAATGTTCAAAAAAAAAAAAAAAACTAACCACAAGTTCAACACCACGTTGAGAAATGCTCATTTTATTGTATTTAAATATTGTTATAGACGTTTTTTACTCCATCCGGCTTACTTCCAAATCGCAGGAAGATTCGTCTAAACCTAGACCGATTTTCGTCAGGTACATCATAAACATAACTACATGTGGCTGGTAGATAGGATGCAGAATCAAATAATGAAAATTATAAGAACTCAGGCGTTATAGGTTCAATTGCTTCATTAGAACCGAGGCATAAATCACACGCCCCTACATATTGCTAAAATAAGCTCAGAAGTTAGGTGTTACCCACAAAACCTGCCACACCAAATTACTTACATATTGGGGTCGGCCTTCCCCCGCTTGGTAGAAACCTTGACGTGGTGCGGGGGCTTAAACTATAATGAGTCACTTAGGCTATGCTGACGGAAGCGTACGCTTCCAGTAGGGCTACCCATGTCAGACAGGCTAGCGAGGAGTAATACACAAAGATTTACCACCCCTAATCCATGGTGTTACGCGTCACCGTGCCCATTGGATGATTTGCAGTCAGGGGTATACCGGCTGTATTATAACGGCGCCTCTCTGACACCGGGTCGAATCAGAGCAGTAAGCAGACCTTACCATCTCAAAGAGGGGCTCTGATGTGGCGGACTATTTGAAACCCCAAGACTCGTGGGAACAAAAATGAATAATCAATATACAAAAAACAATCTCACGAAAAACCCGGTAGGCGTAGGTGTGATGAGCCGACACTACCACAAGGGAACAAATCATCAAGAAAACATCGACTCGGCAAAAAGAAAAGCGGAAAAAGCGGAATATACGCGTCGGAACGTGGAATGTTCGAACGCTATATAAACCAGGCGGGATAAAGACGGTCATAGAAAACGCGAAACAATATAAAATGGACATCGTCGCGCCTCAGGAAGTCCGACTCCGACATCAAGTAATCGAAACCAACGGGTTTACACTGGCGTGTACCGATACGCATAACCTCGGGACTGGCTTCATCATAAGCAAGAAGATTGCGCCCCATGTAAAAGATGTGCACTTTATTATTGACCGAATGTCCATGCTAAAAATATAGGGAACATGGTAAAATTATGTATTTATAAACGTACACGCCCCAACAGAATCTACGGAAAAAACAGGCGACCATTTGCTTGGAAGTGCTTCGTACGCGAACAACTTTTGTTGGATTTGGCTCATCTTGAAACACCCAGACAGTCGACTGCTGTTAACTTTCGGGCTCATACGCGTAAATCCACGATTCATCACCTGTCACGATGTCATAGACGTGTTTCGAAGCACCGCGACCGTATTTTTTGAGCATTTCTTTCGACCAATTGACACGAGCCTTTTTTTGGGCGATTGACAAATTGTGTGGGATCCAACGCGATCAAATTTTTTTGACAGCCAAATGTTTATGCAATATTGAATGTATGCTGGTCCCACTAACGCATAAGGTTGTCTCAATCTCACGATAGGTCACATGACGATCTTCCAATATCAGTTCGCGCACAGCATCAATGGTTTTCGGAACAACAACTGATTTTGGACGACCTTCACGAAATTCATCTTGGAGTGAACTACGACCACGATTGAATTCACCATACCATCAATAAACACTGGTCCTTGATGGAGCTTCATCGCCAAAAATTGAATTAAGTTCATCCATGCACTGTTGCTGAGTTAATCCACGCCGAAAGTTGTAAAAAATAATCGCACGAAAATGTTGACGATTTAATTCCATTTTTGGGCCGAGATGAATATTTTAAGTTACTGTAAACAACACAAATAGCGCTCGTATGTCAAAACGTTCCGAGTGCGTATAACCTCAAAAATGTCCAACTTTACGACAGAGCTGTCAATTGCCGGATTGCAACACTAGGGTTGCCAAATCCCGAAACATAAGGGGCAACCCTCGGACATGATTATGGCGAGAGCAGGTGGACATCAGAGAACACACATAAACATCAGGGGCAAGATATTTGAAAATGTCAAAGAATTTAAATACCTGGGAACAATACTGACGGCCAGTAACGAAATGTCGAAGGAAATTAACAAACGATTACACTCCGGCAACGCTAGTTGGCATGCAGTCAGTAAACTGCTGAAATCCAAACTGCTATCACGGAATATAAAGCTCCGTGTCTATAGAACCATAATCATGCCGATTGTTCTATATGGATGCGAAACATGGGATCTCACAAAACGGGAAGAAAACAAATTCCGCGTATTCGAGAATAAAGTTTTAAGGGGTATCTTTGGAGGTAAATATGACGAGGAGGCAGGACAATGGAAGAAACTCCACAACCACGAATTGGAAGAGCTGTACCGCAAACCGACAATAGTGAGAGTAATCAAGTCGCGAAGATTAAGATGGGCCGGGCATATGGCGCGAATGGGCAACGAACGGACCGTGCATAGAATTCTTGACGGTAAGCCAACGGGAACGAGACCGACAGGCCGGCCGCGACGGAGATGGGAGGACAATGTTAGGTTGGACCTCGAGGAGATCGGATCGGATGGACGAACGTGGAAGGAGAGCACACCGGACAGGGAACAATGACGGAGTCGAGTCGGTGAGGTCATGAACTTTCGGGTTCCTTCAGGCCAATAAATAGTAAAAATAGTAATTGGGGTCGGCCTCATAATAATCGGATTCATCATCATCATCGGCACTACAACCAGGAACCGGTCTTGGCCTTATTTGGCAACTCCTGAGACTTGTTAAATTTTCCATAATGATTTGTTTCTTTTTTTTCCGGGCAAGGTCATTAGTCTTGCGCCCAGATAATCGGATTCATGTAGTATCAATTTCTACACTTAAAATTGTTTAACGGAACCTGTAAAATAACATAAAATCTGTAATTCATAAGTACACAAATCATAATTTGCAGACACGCACAGAGTACTAAATTGACCACCATCCGGTGTAGACGTGTCGGGAAATGATAGTTGTTAAATTATTATTTTTAATTAAACCGCGTTGCACATCATAAATGAGTACGGGTTCGCTTGGGACTTCTCTACACCCAAAATAATTAAAAAACAATTAATGACGATACGCAACGTACGAAGTGTTCCTGTTTGTGTATTAGCACAATATAATAAACAAACTTCTGAACGTGATTATCTATCAGTCACTCGCGCAATAAAAAAAAATTAAAAACAATAAAAAAACAAAGTAAGAACACGTGGCATATAGTGTGGACGTACGAAGTGTTCCTGTTAGTGTATGTGCACAATATAATAAACAAAAGAAAAAGAAAGAAAAAGGAAAAACAAATAGAGTACAATATCAACAAGCAACAAATCACCGTTGGTTGCAGAAGCTCAAATAATGGGTAAACAAACAAAAACGGCGACATTGAAAACAAAGGCAGCCATAACGAAGCGGCCAACAACACACTTGGCACGCAACAAAGGCGCCAAACGTGTCTGGAACGAAAATAAAAAAGAAGAAGCTGAAGAATTTCCGCCTGCTCCAAAGGTAAAAATTCTACACAACTCTTTCGCCCAGCTCGCCTCGACCGAATCGGAAGACGAAGAACAGGAAATCAGAGACGCAGAAGCAACACTAGCGTCTCTGAAAGAGCAGATAATGGAACGTAGAAAGCAGCGGAAAATTAATGACGAGTTGCATTCACAACAACTACAACAGGAAAAGACAGAACAAAACGTGAAACAGCTAGCAGCACAGCCAACAGCACAGCCAGCAGCAACAAAAAAAACAACAAAACAACAAAAACACAAGGATGCCTCCTATCAACACCACTGATGTTAAAACGAATGAATTGGTAAGTCTTTGCAAAGCAGCTGTAGGTAAAAATAATTTTTTCATAAAAAGATTATCGGGGAATAGGCATGCCATTCAATCGGAAGCTGATACCGATTTCGAGACAATCAAAACAGCGCTGAAGAAAACCTCCGTGGAATTTTTCTCGTTCACCCCGAAATCTATTAAAAATCAGACAGTTCTGTTAAAAGGCGTTGACCCGGAAACAGAACCAGGACTTTTACTGCAAAAATTGCAGAAGTTCAATACTGTCGACATAGAGTTTGCCTCGGTAAAAGCGTTTACTACACGTAAATCAAAAAGGGAAAACAGGAAACTACCCTTCTTTTTGGTTCAGCTAACTCCCAATAGTAAGATTGGGGGGCTACGAAAGATTACCGTAGTGAACCACCAAATTATTACTTGGGACAAACTAAGAAAAGGGAGAGACGTTCTACAATGTGTACGATGCCAAAGATTCGGTCATGCAGCGGCGAACTGTGAAATAGAACCACGTTGCGTCAAATGTGGGAAAGACCACGGTTCAGCTGAGTGCCCATTGGGAAAGGAAAGGGTGGAAGATTTAACCCTCTTGAAATGTGTAGTATGTAGGGGCGAAGTTCACCCTGCTAACTATAGAGGGTGTCCTAAATTCCGCGAAATACGAACGAAAGCCGAGTCACGGCAAAGCAAATTGGAGCGCCCGACAACTGGTGGACAACCTACACGGACCGTAACACCTCAGATGTCGTACGCTCAAATAACTTCTGGAACAGAGAAGATTGTCCTACCAAAGACAGCACCATCGACACAGACTCGTATGGAGCCCGAATCTCCTGTTTCACTTAAACGCAGGTTCCAAGTGCTTGAGGCCTGTGTCGTACATATACCCCTTCAGCAAGGAGGGGGAATGTACGTGATATCAGTCTATGCACCTGAAGCGCACCAACAAAATACCTTCATTGCGGAGCTCGAGAGTCTTTTCCGCTGCTTGCAACTTCACCTGGCGGGGAACTATTACTTCATAGGTGGCGATTTGAACGCCAAACATAGGGATTGGGGAAATAATAGACCCAACACCAGGGGAAACCAACTAGCTAGCTGGTTAGACCAACATCACGTTGAGTATAAAACCGACTTGTTGGCCACGGAGTATCCATCATTTCCCAGAGGTGGATCTTTTTTAGACATATTGTTTATCGACTCACGGCTAATACTTACAAATACGAACACACAAAACAAAAACTGCCTCCGAACGATTGAGTATGACAGTGACCATCGTGCGCTCAGCGCTGTGGTAAATCTCCCAAGCGAGGTTACGGAACTGGATGAATGCATGATTCCGCAACCCTACAACTACAGGGGAGTACGGTGGCAGCGCTTCACCAGAACCCTTACCCGAGAAATAAGCTCTAACATCATCACACCGCCCGCAAATAGGAACCTGTCTAACAATGAAATCGACCACTACACACAACTAATGGACGAAACAATAAAACGGACAATGGACAAAACGATACCAAAAACCGCACCTACCGATTACGTTAGCATACACCGAAACGCAACAATAGACGCGCTGCATAAGAAAAAAATCAGGCTTCTTTCTAAACTAAAACTACTGTACAGACGTTTCACAGACAGACACCACCAGTCTAGATTAAAAAACCTCCAACAGCTAATAAAAGCTAACTATAGGTTAGCAATAAATTCATATTGGGACAACAGAATTCGGGCTGTAAAACCCAATAACCCGAGTATGTTCCCTCAGATAAATAAAATATTTAGGAGGAATAATCAAAACGATATTCAGTGTCTCCATATAAGACGCACGGACAAAAACAAGCAAATGCTGGAAAATATAGGCATCGATGCGGAAAACGCGATCCTAAACGATGAAGAATTTGTGATCGAAGATCCCTTGGAAAAAGTTAATACTATGGGAGCTGTCTTCCAGGATATTTACAAGGTGAATGAAACACTTCACCATAACCACGACCTGGAAAATAGAGCTTTACAAAACTGTCATCAGATTCAAAACAGCATTTTGCAATGGCGGTCGGATAATGGCGGTTCTACCGCATTTAGCAGTCAAAACAGGGCAGATGCCGTCACAGCCACAGACAGAGCGAACAATCTTCTGATAACAGAGCAAGAAATCCAAGGTATCTTCGAATCACTGGGAGTACCCAACATTGTACTCAAACAACTGCCTCCATTGGCCATGGAAATATACACGATCTTGTTTAACAACGCGCTAAATAATGCATATTATCCAACGCGTTGGAAAACGGCCATTATACATCCTATCTCCAAAAGGGGAAAAGATAGCACAAATCCCATGAACCTACGGTCCATTGGTATATCGCCAAGTATTAGTAAAGCCTTCGAAAAGGTAGTAAGCAAAGCGTTGCGTGAATGGGTTGAGGAGCGCAACATTATACCAAATAACCAGTTTGTGTTTAAGGCGGGTCACGAAACTACCCATGCCGCATCCAAACTGGTTTCAGACATACAATGGAATAAATGCAAGAACCAGTGTAAAGGGGCATGTCTAATTGACTTGGAGAAGGCCTTCGATACCGTATGGCTCGAGGGACTGTACTATAAGTTAGTTAGACTAGACATCCATAAACCTCTGCTGTATATGCTTTATGACATGTTAAATGGACGACAATTCATTGTCAAAAGTGGGAATGTAACCTCCAGTAGGAGTTATATAATAAAGAATGGGCTTCAACAGGGAGCGGTACTATCTCCGATTCTTTTCAACATCTACACAAGTGACTTAATCGGCACTCTGCACCATGCCATTGCGTATGCAGACGACATCATTCTCTATAGAACAGCCCCGAATATTGAGAGTATCAACAGCCTATTACAGCAGGACTTTAATAAAGTTCAGCGCTATTGCGATGACTGGAAACTTAAAATCAATATCATGAAATGTGAAGCTATCTTGTTCAGAACACCTTTAAATGGGGCTACTATGGATACGAGGCGAAACTGGAGAAATCTAGTTGTCGTGGGAACGAATGGACAACCAATAGAGACCAAAAACCTAGTCAAATACCTCGGCATTTGGCTAGATCACTACTTATACTTCAATAAGTACGTAGATGCTGCACTAGCCAAAGCAAAAAGAACTTTTGCCAATACAAGAAGGCTATTTCACAACAGCCAGCTAGATAAAAGAGTAAAAGTTATCTGCTACATGGCCCTCATTAGGCCAATGATCACCTATGGATGCCCGGTCTGGTTCAACGTACGTCCAAATCTAATGGAAAAGATTCGGGTCTTCGAGAGACAATGTCTTAGAACTTGTCTTGGTTTGTATCGAACACCCGAATCTGACTACAGAAAGAACTATCCCAATGAAGCTCTGTACAATGGAGCCAATGTAAACAGAGTAGATAACTTCATGATCAAATTGATCCGAGGACACGCCGCCAGATCAATGAACTCGCCAAACGATCTTATTTTCGGGGCTTATTACCCAAATACTGTGTATTCGGAGAGAGTGCGTAGCAATGGCTTTATCCCACCAGAGGCTTTCATAGGTTTGGATATGGGCGGCCTCATACAGGACGAATCTGGCGTTCCGTTGATTTTCCACGTTCACCGTTCGGTCGCAGATAAACGCTTAAGCTACAATCGGAATGTCACACAGGTAAATCCAGAGTGCCTGTGGCACAGTAGGGTAATATCTTGGAGGGACGGGAAGGATTTCAAAAAACAACGCGAGCGGTTTTGGTGGTTGAATGGCAGATAAACACCTGTATTGTAAAGATCCAATGCAAATCAAATGCAAAAGTTACCAGCGGCTAGTTTGCAAAGAATTTCTTATTCATAGGTTAGTTTAGAATTAAGATATTTTAGTTTAGAATTAAGTTAGATAAGTAGTTAAACAGTAGATAAAATTAGATTCGTTTTTTGTGCTAATCAAAATTTTTCTTTGTGCTACTGTCCGATAGTTTCTTTAATATCTAATCATGCCATGCCGAAAGGCTATTTTTCTAAAGAACCAAAAAAACAGATTAGCTTAGAGAGTCTGCTTGGGACCAGTAAGTTAGATCTAATATATTACCACTAAGCTAGTATTTAAACATTTTTGTCTAGCCACTAAGAAATAACTTTTTAAGGATAAAATAAAAATGTTTATAAAAAGTGAAAAAAAAGCAGACACGCACATCTGGAAAAACTGTCTGATGGCAGAAAAAAAGAAAATACCCTTTTACGGCCCAAGTAGTACTACTTACAAAATACTCGTAAGTAATTAAACCATGCCAATAAGAGCGTGAATACGCGTACGCTTTTGTAAACACAAGTTGATTAGAGTAGCAATGCATACATCCAAAGTAATAACCAAGTGCCGATGGTCAATCACGATTCGCAGGGTGAACATACACCCACAGCTTGGGTGAATTGAGAATACGCTGCCATGCAGGCATCTTAAAGGAACAGATAATGTGTCCTAATTGTAATAATCAAATAGTTAGAAGAATTCGATAATATATCCATCGATCTGCACGACGAAAGACCAACCAGTCATCATCAGCACGTCAAAGAGACGGAATGCACATTTGGCAACAGGGAAAAAAAAAGAAAATTAGTCGTGCGATAGAGGATAGTGAGTATATAAGTGCGCAAGTTCAGATTGCACAGTGTGGCCGGCACTGAGAGCGGTTGTTTTGACAAATAGTAGAAACAAACATAAAGTGTTACAGGGTTCGTCAACTTTCATGAAAAAGGCCTAGGCAGACTATAAAACAATGACACGTCGCCGACTTATAACAAAGCGGCGCAAGCCAAATACAGATGACGATAAAAATATAAAAGATAAGAAAAGTGAATACGAATACACTGGAGCAGGCAACCAATTCAACGTATTGGTTGACCTTGACCCAAGTGAAATTTAATTACCCGCTGATGAAGGAGACAACACCATCGACACCAAAAAAGAGGAACTAAATAAACAAATAGAAGCAATCCTCACATTAAAAGACCTGGTGCAGCAACAACAAAGGCAAGAAAATACAACAACACAACGGAAAAATCAGGAACAACATCAGGAAGCAAACAAAAGACAGCAAACAAAGGAGATGCAGCAACAGCATAAGAACTAGCAAAACGTAACCTACAGAAAGGAAAAGGCGCCGCCTATAGTAATTATGTCCATGGCAACAAAGGACATTATAAAATTGGGTGAGTTAACATGCAAACATTTTAAAACGAAAAAAATAAGTTATTCCAAAATAAAATTAATGTCCGACGATATTGACGGTTATCGCAAAGTAATGACAGTTTTGGGTAGGACAAAAAGCGAGTACTTCACGTACACCCCGAAATCGGAGAAAATAATCTCCATGTTCCTAAAAGGAGTTGACCCATGTTTTTCCCCTGAGGAGGTATTCGGGGAATTAAAAAATGGCCAAACCGACAATGTAAAATTTCAAAATTTCAAAAAACACTGACTGAACAAAGGGCACGAATAGATACTGTCTATTCAACCCTGTTCTCAAATAACTCTCCACATCAAAATCTTCAACCCTCCGTCTGAACTAAACCTAAAAATTATTGCTGTGAATGTAAATTCACTAAGCCACATTGAAAGAAGGGATAATTTAGGCAAACTGCTCCAAACCGAATGTCCAGATGTGCTCTTGGCTAGCGAAACTAAGCTTATCCAAGGGCACAAAATGGGCTACAAAAATTATAACATAATTAGACGAGATGGACCACATTCTACTCGAGGGGGTGGGGTCGCTATATTAGTTAAGAGTTTTTATACTCTTTCTTTGGTGGCCTTTAAGCGTGTCGGCGATAGTAAATCCATTTTGGATGAAGTTTTGTGTGGCCTGGTTTTCGAAGTGTGACTTGGCTTATTGCTTAGCTCGAGTTTTCTTGGAACTTTGAATTATCTCTGTGCATTTAGTACGGTTCCTGTAACTGGCCGGATCTCTTTTCTGCCCACGTTTGCAACAAGCTGGACGAGTTATTTCATCCTGCGCATTTGTTGTGGTATCATATTTTGCTGACGGTAGTTCGCATTTGCCAATATCGTGGAGTTTTCCGCAACGAACGCAACGGCGGCTCATGTCGCAATTTCGGGAGACATATCCAAAACGTTGGCAACGTCTGCATTGAGGTATTTCACTGTTATGAAACACCTCGAAGACGACTTGCTGATGCAACATTGGAAGCGACTTTGTCTGTATTATGGAATCTATGTCGGTCCCTGGGGAAAGGTGAAGCTCCCATATGTTCACCTTGCTGTATTTTTCTGGTCTGATTTTCACAAACCGTTGTGGACGACAACATTTTTTAACGTTAGTGAATTTGACGTTGGGAAATGTTGCCCTAAGGGCAATTACGATGTCGTTCTTTTCCCAGCAAGAGGCGACTCGTTTTAAAAGAATGGTCCTTGACTTTTCGTCGGCCGGAGTGAAAGTGTAGTCATTCACCGCCTTGGCCTTGAGAATGTCGTTAACCTTGCGGTAGGTTTCCCTATCATAAGTTACAATTTTGTTTAGGGATGGGCTTAAGGTCTTTGCCTTGAAGTTGAAAATTCCTAGTCGGTTCATATCATCGACGAAGTTCTTCAGATTGAGGTTTCGTGCAAAGACGCCGGGTTGCTGTTCCTTCTTGGCGACAGGTGTGCGGACCTCGAGCGCTGGCTGCACAGTGTTGGAAATACAGGCGATCTTTGGTTTTGGGTCAATTGCCGGAGTTACCCTTGGTAAGCAAGACTTCTGCGGAGGTACGATTTTTTGTGTATTTGAGGTTATCGGTGGGATTGATGGCATGCGGCCATTGGCGATAGGCTTACTAGAGGGCCTCCCTCGTAGCTCAATGTTGGCAGCGGCGTCTTGCGCTTTGGGACCCTAAATGAATTTGGGGTGGGGTACACGAGTCACCAGGGCTGGAGGTGACGTTTTCTGTTTCGGGCTCGAATTCTGATTCTGTATCAGAGGATTCCAAACTGGTACTGGGCGGGGGTGGGAGTGGGATGACCTTTAATGCGGATCATCGACCTCCTCTTTTAGTTTATTTATAAGAGCCACCATGCCCTGAACGGGCAGCTGGATCACACCATGAGAAGAGCGTGCATCAATTGCTCAATTCGTAGAGGGTAATGAGTGTATTGGATACAGAGCACTCGAGGTAGACAGGTGGGTGCGATTGCAAGGAGTGTCCCGGAGATTGAATAGAAGAAAGTGGGGCGGTGGTAAAAGGGGGAGGTAACTAAGAGAATAAGAGAAACACAGAAAAACGACGTAAGCCCGAAAACCTCGGTTCACCCACCAAGGTGAGTAAACAACACAAAATAAATCGAAAGAAAGAGAAGATAAAGATGAAATAATAATAAGCAAAGATAAAATTGTGGGCAAAACAAACATAACGAAAACTCTGAAATAAAAATTAATCTTAAAATTAAAATTAAAATGAAGTTCTAAAATGAAAATATTCACCCGTTTTTGGCCTTTGATTGATGATGATGATGATGATGATGTTGTTGTTTTTCACTGTTTTCCACTTCTTTTTTTTTCACTGCAACTTTTCAAATGATTCGTACTGTCTTGATTTGTACATAATATAATATAGTGTTCAATCAATTAATAACCTCATGTGTGCAGAATATCACCACATCAGAATACGTCTATTCGATGTCGTATACAAATGCTGTATGTGTCTGATCGCGAATCCAAAATGTGCCGCCGTTTTATACTCTGTGGCGACAGGGATTTGTTAAAAATATTACTTAAAAATTCCACGAAGCACAAACACGATTTGGTGGGTGCTTCAATTGGAATGGGGTTCTAGGAAGTGGAAGGGAATTTGGTTGAACAAATTCCCGGAAGGAAACATTATGAAATGTATTTAGGCATTTCGTAATGTTAGGGTTATTGGGAATTGAATCAATGTGCGACAAATGGATGTTCGGTTTAGTTTGTCGCCCATATGATTCATATGGGGAAGGTATTGGGATTTCGGTTGACGAATTTCGCGGAAGGCACAACCATGAAATGCATTTGAAGATACGCATTTGATGATGTTATCATTCCAAGGAATTGCTCAACGCACAGTATGAACTTAAGGTTCGTACTATGACGCATCGTTTGGGGAAATGGAATTAGGTTGAGGCTTATTAAGAATTGGGTGCGGGTGGTGAGTTAGGTCCACTACAGGGGTTTCGCGCAATTTTCGTTTATACGAGAGCCGCCAAAGCACATTCATGACATTCATCACTTCGCACATTTCTTCACATGTCTGTCCGTATTCATCTCTTTATCGTAGCAGATTCCAAACCGTTTCGAATCCCACTTACGAAATTTCACCCGCCTACTTTAAACGCGGCGTACCAATATCAATGAAGACATCACTAGATCTGTTATCTGTCAAAAAAAAAAGAGTTGCCAGGTTCAATTGTTTTAAAAGCTGAGTCATTTTATATTCAAGCAAACAGAAAAATACCGACCATTTCTCAACCCAGTATATAAATGGATGTCATATGCGTGATCCATTTGGGGATATGTATGTTATTTTGGTAGTAATTGTGGATTGGTGATATTATATAGGTATAAATCTATATGGGGGAGAGAAGTGGCAGGGCTTTGTGGAGCACTATATGCGCATACATTTTGATTGCTTTCGTTAAACAACGATTTCCGATTTGGTTGCAGATCTGCAGCTGGTTCAATCTGACGGTGCGTGCAATTTCTCGCCTTAGACACAAGAAGTATTTATAGTTGGAGGTGAATTCTTTTCATTGCAGTCTACAGTATGAGGTTTCCGGATCATTACACTTACCAATAAAAATATTTCTTGCGTCCCATAAAAAATGTAAATTTATGAACTTCCTAACCTTGAGTCCTTAAGAGACAAAGGAAACCATGTATGCTATTCAGGTTTTGTTACTTACTCCTTGCCCTTAAGTATGCTATATTCGTATTACAATAAAATACTTAATACTTTATGGAACTGTTGGGATGATATATGACTAGGTTAGCAGCTGCATGAAATCCCTTAATACGCTGGCATACTCTTCGCTTCCAAATTGTTCATTCAACTAACTCTGACAGATATGACATGTCATGTCAACCAAACTCACTGATAACACGCCCTTATCTGGCATTATAAACTTCTATAACCATCCGACAGTTGGGTGTCATCTTTTTTAACAGGCCGAATAAATTTGTTGGGCGCCTCGGTTAATGTTGTAATTTCTTGTTCAGCACCATCATGCATCAGATGGTAACAGGGACTTTATATCCGCAGTAATTACAGTTTATCCTTGTTACATTAACGTTTTTATAATCTTGCTCATGAATGTTCTCGCAAATCATTGGTACGTTTATTAGGGGTATTAACTTTGTCATTTATGATCTCGTTACGAATGCTAGCAAGGCGCAATTCTTACCAGTTTCGAGTTTATGATTATTGCCTCAGATCCCAGGACTTGAACTACCTCGCCCATCAGAACCCATGACATGTCACACGTTTTTACTGTGATACTTCCTTCGAGCCTTGAACAATGTTTGTTGAGTATAACCCGCAAATGTCATAACATAAATCAAATCATTTCACAAAACATCGCCTGGCACCTTTTACCGACTCCATTACGCTTATCAAATTATGAAACGTGTGTCATTACGAAATTTGACTTTACTGCCTAAGTCACAGTGTATCCATCCCGTATCCTTTTACTAGTTTCAAATAAGCTGGATTCGTCCCGTCACTTGGAATTGGAATTGGAATCCATTCGTCTGTGCAGTTTAAGATCATAATTTCGGCAATAATTTTCCCCCTACTTTTCTATTTTACGGCAACTCGGAGGAATCATAAACAAAAGGCCTCTAAAAGACGTTCGTGCCGTGAACGTAATCAAAACGACAGCAATGGCGGCAGTTCCAAAATGTGACGAACGATAAAGGACACTAAAACTTCTCACGACGGTGGGGAAATATAATGAATGGTCGAGTAAACGGGGACACAAATGAAAAGCCAAATAAATTTTTATGCACATTGTGGGGGTACATAAAATTGTAACTTTAACTGTTATACTATTGTAACTTTTATTTGTTGATAACTTTAATTGAATTACAATCTGCCTACTGAACGAATTGAATGGATTTTGAATAGGCCGGCGTAAGTGGTCTGGGCTTAAGGACTTTTTGATTGCGGTATTTTTCTACTACAAGGTCAGTGCCATAAAATTGAAATTATACCAACTTGCGAGTATTGCGAAGTGGAGGTCGTAATCGTTTTGACGATGTACAAAGGGAGGTCCTGTAGTGTCTTCTAAGAGACAGTTACAATAGGGTTGCTGTGTTGGAATGAGTGCGATAACATTGTGTCTGTTGAAAATAAAAAATAAATCTATTAAGGAATATTTAATTATAGTAGTATAGACTTTAGGACAATTCTGAAGGAAAGCAGGCAATTCTGCACTCAAATCCAGTCACTCATGCATTTCACGCAATCGTAATTATGGCGATCATAACTCCGATTCTTGGAGCCAAATTATCATGGTATTTAGGTAAGATTAAAGCAACCAAGAACAAAATTCGAGCGTACTATTCAAAAAGCATATTCTTTGTACATAACATGCGGAAACGAACAGGATTTTGAGGTTCCTTTAAATGTTAAATTACCACGGGAGGGAAGGAAAAGGGGAAGGGTAGACAAAGGAGGTATCTCTGTACCTCCACCAATTGTTATGTTACAGTGCACAAAACTCTGTATCCAAACACATTATTGCTTTAATGATTTTCTACAAATTTGTACTAAATAATTTCTTCATAATAATTAGATTATTATTATTCATCACACCTTTATTATTTTTCTTTTACATTAACCCGCGCGCAAAAGGGGATATTCAACTACCCTTACATGTCAGAGCACATTGTGAGCGGACGGAGAGGAGGTGGATAAGGAAGGGAGGTAAAGAAACACATGGTCAGGTAAAGCATTCCACATTCGTGTGGTTCGGCTAAAGAATGACTCTGTGTTTACTTGTGTGCCTGAAGTTGACTTTCAACGTGAACTGATGCGCATTCACAGATTGACGGGTATCACGGGAAATGTCTGAGGAGGCGTAACACAGTGAGCAAGTTCAGTTGAGCGACGACCGTGATAATACCTACAGAAAAGAGACAAGCATGATATGTTGCAGTTATGTGCAGTTTTGGATGCGCCTGATCTAATATAGGACTTGAACGCCATTTTTGGCACGAATATACGCCATATAAATACTGGCCAGGTTGGATGGAGTGAAGTGTCCTTTGCATCTCTTAAGGAACCCCATACAGCTTTTCGCAGCTTCAAAAATGTGATCATTCCAATTAAAAGTCGAACTAATTCGAGTGCTTTTGACGACAAGAGGTAGCACTGAGTTTTTAGAGCATTGAAGTCCATTCGGTTAGATAATCTCCACTGATATATCTTGTTGAGGTCGGAACTCAATGCATTATCCAAAACCCGCTGATTGGTAAAGATGTTCTAAGGGTGTATGGGTTTTGGGTTACTCCGTCTCTATGATCGGTCTCGGTAGGGTGTCAGTCCGACACTGTTTCACCGAGACGTACTCAAGACTCCGTACCCGCTCACCCCAAGCTTGTTTGCTTGTGTCCTGCAGTCCGTTGCAAAACACACGGTTCACCTTCGTCGTCCTTTTTTTACTCAACAAATCATCTTCAATAGAGGATTTTATTTCAAAAATAGGTTATTTCTAATATTAATCTTATTTTATTTCTAACAAGGAATAGTATTTCATTTTATGTCTAATATTAATCTTATCTTATTTCTAACACGGAATAGTATTTCTTATTTCTACTGTTAATCTTATTTTATTTCTAACAAGGAATAGTGTTTCTTTTTATGTCCAATAGTAATCTTATTTTATTTCTGACAAGGAATAGTATTTCTTATTTCTACTGTTAATCTTATTTTATTTCTAACAAGGAATAGGATTTTTTTTTTATGTCCAATATTAATCTTATTTTATTTCTAACACGGAATAGTATTTCTTTGTATGTCCAATATTAATCTTATTTTATTTCTAACACGGAATAGTATTTCTTATTTCTACTGTTAATCTGTACTGGTGCTCAGAAAACAAAACTGATTTAATTAACTGATATACACGTTGCATATAACAAAGCTAATTTAATTACTGATGTGCACGTTGTATATAATAAAACTGATTTAATTAATGATGTACACGTTGTATATAACAAAACTGATTTAATTAACTGATGTACACGTTGTATATAACAAAGCTAATTTAATTACTGATGTGCACGTTGTATATAACAAAACTGATTTAATTAAGGATGTACACGTTGTATATAACAAAACTGATTTAATTAATTGATGTACACGTTGTATATAACAAAACTGATTTAATTAATGGCTGTAGAAGTTGTATATAACAGACTGTTTTCATTAACTGATGTACACGTTGTATATAACAAAACTGATTTAATTAATGGCTGTAGAAGTAGTATATAACAAACTGTTTTCATTAACTAATGTGCATGTTGTATATAACAAAACTGATTTAATTAATGGCTGTAGAAGTAGTATATAACAAACTGTTTTCATTAACTGATGTACACGTTGTATATAACAAAACTGATTTAATTAATGGCTGTAGAAGTTGTATATAACAGACTGTTTTCATTAACTGATGTGCATGTTGTATATAACAAAACGGATTTAATTAATGGCTGTAGAAGTTGTATATAACAAACTGTTTTCATTAACTGATGTACACGTTGTATATAACAAAACTGATTTAATTAATGGCTGTAGAAGTTGTATATAACAAACTGTTTTCATTAACATTAACGGATTTAAGTTGTTGTATAAGTTGTATATAACAAACTGTTTTCATTAACTGATGTACACGTTGTATATAACAAAACTGATTTAATTAATGGCTGTAGAAGTTGTATATAACAAACTGTTTTCATTAACATTAACGGATTTAATTAATGGCTGTAGAAGTTGTATATAACAAACTGTTTTCATTAACTGATGTACACGTTGTATATAACAAAACTGATTTAATTAATGGCTGTAGAAGTTGTATATAACAAACTGTTTTCATTAACTGATGTGCATGTTGTATATAACAAAACTGATTTAATTAATGGCTGTAGAAGTTGTATATAACAAACTGTTTTCATTAACTGACACTGTTAAGACTGTTCGCAGAAAAAAACGAAACGAAACCAGAGCGAATGATGTGCTCTGCCAGCACTGTCCGCGAAACAACAAAAGACACCGGAGCGAATGCTGTCACTAATTAAACACCGAGATAGTAGTTTTGTTTTAATCTTTGTTTTATTAAACTCAGTTTTTTTTTTCATTACTACTTAATCCTCTAGGACACAATATTCTTTTACTTTTGTTACAATAACAGTTCGGCTGGTATCTAACAGAAAACACAACAAACTTCCGCCACACCTCGAACCATATTTCTATTTTAAAGATTCTATTTTATTCTGGTTTATCGCACATAGTCTTTCACGATCGTTTTTAGCACAAAAGGCGGCAACGTATATAAACGAGGGTAGTGAGCCGGCGCGCGTTGAAAACGGTATATATGTTTTGATATTGCCGTCGGTGGCAGTTCAGCCAAATACTTTAATTACTCCCGGAACTTAGTGTACGTTGAATGCCGTTACTTTCATTAACGGTACGACGCGGACTGACCTCGTCTAAGGGATTCTGTAACTGTACTAACTCGAAGGCTGAAAATTCTAATCTCCATTTCGAATTTTTCGTCCCCTCATCTGCAAAAGAAAATTTCCCATCATCATTATCCATCTCCTTTCCGTCTTCTTATCAGAATCTTATTCCTTTGTTTGGAAGATCGAGCATACCGCCACTTATTTTCAGATATTCTCGTGGGATTTGTTTGGGTTACCCATCTGGCTTAAGCTAACAATGTTCTTCTGCGCTTCAGATGGGTAATAAAGAAACCGTGGGATTGGTATTGGTTTCTAATTACATTTCCAAATCATAAACATCTAACGTGAGATCTACGTTAGGATGTTTATGATTGCATGACAGTTGGTCGGCGGCGAATCGCCATCCCTTGTTTGCACAAGTGTGCCTTTTAGGTTTTGGGTCACGCTAGGAAGTGTTTACCGAAGAACGCGTTTAATGGGTGCAATGCATTGATGCCTTGAATGGGTGCGTTGGCTTGGATGCGTCGAATTGGCGCGTCAAATTAAATGCGTTGGATTGGATGCCTTGCATGGATGCGGTGAATATTAAAGACTTTTGGTTCGACGTTTGGTTCTATTGATTTTTAGTATTGAATTCAATGTTGATGTATGTAATCTTAGCTTTTGTTTCAGGTGGGAGTAAGGACTTTTGGGGCACGTGTCTGTGGGCACGTGTAATGGATACAGGTGAGTATGTTTCTTGGCGGAAAGGACATCTCAACCTATATTGGGTTGTGTGGTTCGTAGAACCACCACAAACGGCCAGAGAGATAGTCTATTATCCATTGGATCAAGGAATTCTCCATTCCATAGGAATGCAATTTTGACAAAAGGGTTGGATGCCAAACTCTGTCGAAGGCTTTTGAAATATCCAATGCGGCTACCTTGCTTTCGCCGAAGTAGTGGATGGTATGGCTCCACTCTACGGTAAAGTACGCCATAAAATGTCCTGTGGATCGGTTGCTAGAAAGCCATATTGGCGGTCATTGAGGTTATTTGATTTCAGATATTTCGAAAGTTGACGGTTGATAAGTGATTCCATTACCTTCGAGAGAATAGAAGTTAGTGCTATGGGTCGATAAGAAGAGTGGGATGATTTGTCGCCCTTTTCGGGAATTGGCTGAATGTTCGCTAATTTCCATCTATTTGGGAAACGCTCAGAAAAATAAGACAAATTGAAGAGTTTCCGGAGTGATTTAGCGAGTGAAGAGGAACATCTCTTCAAAAGAGTTGGGGGAATGCCATCCGGACCAGCGGATTCCTTTGCGTTTAGCTTCTTGAGTGCCTGACCAACAGTATGCGTTTGGAAGCGAATCTGGCTCATGGTGTGCTGCTTATCCTCAAGTTGAGGTAGAACTGATGTGGTATCGGGCAACGTTGATTTCGCTGCAAAATGTGCAGCAAGTAGATTCGTCTTCTCTATTGCACTGGCAACTGGTCTGTCATCGACTATTAGCGAAGGAATGGATGAGGAGACCGAGTTTTGAATGTTCTTCACAAATGCCCAGAAGTTTCTACTACCTGCGGGTGAGTGTAGTATTTTTTGTCTCATTCTCTGGTCATACAACAACTTTGCGCGTGGAATATACGCATTGCAGTCATTTCCAGCTCTCTTAAATCTTTTCCGGTTGTCCTCAGTATTATTTTATTTATACAACCGGAAGCTCACCTCTTTAGCCTTAATGGCTTCTCTGCGCCCGAAATCGGACCACATATTTCTCGTGGGTTTGATATTCTTTACCCTGTGTGGAATAAAGGTTCGCATGCCAAGTAGAATCGTATCTGTCAATGTGTCCGTTATAGAGTCATTATTGTGATTGAGGAAAAAGAATGACCAATTTAACTTCCCAAAAAAGTCGTCCAGACCTTCCCAGTTGGCTTTCTCATAGAACTATACTGTCCTTTTAGGAGTTTTCTCGTTAGCGTGGCTGTTGGTTAGAGGAATTTTAGCTGACACGACACAGTGGTCTGAAGTGCCCAAGGGCGAAGAAACTTCAATTATGTTATTGTTTGGGTCGCAAGCGAAAAATAGGTCAAGTGTGCTGGCAGAATGACCATCTATATCTGATATTCGTGTTGGGTCATTGACGAGTTGAGTTAAATTATTTGTATCAGCTAAGAACTGGACATACTGACCAGCAGGTGTTGCCCGTCGCGAGTGGCCAAGCCACTGAGAATTATGCATATTTAAATCACCCACAATAACGATTTTAGTGTGCGGATATAGGGTCAAGATTCTATCTATATAATCAGATAGAGCATCAAATTCGTTAAAGGATACGTTTCTATCCAAGTTTGGGCTTCTACAGAGAAAGCAGTAATGTGTGGTGTAATGATAGATTTGTGTCCAATTGGTGAAATAAAAGAGTTTGGAAGTAGATTCAACCTTTTTCTATTTATTTTGTTACTCTACCGTCAAGCGTCTTTACTTACAGATTTTCCATATGCTTCACTTTAATAAACATTACACCGTTTCAAATCTTTCTACCGCCTTTTAGTGAATGGGCGTTACAATTGAGGATGTTCGATGACCACAATAACATATAGTTGAATTACTTTTGTTTTATTATTTTAACTTTACTTTTAGCATATAATTAACCACGGAAAGTAATTTTTAGCTTTTTATATCGAATCTCTTACGTTTCACTAAAAACACGTTCTACACTTATTTAATACATCAGTAACCACGGAAAGTAATTTTTACTTTTAATATCGAATCCTTTTAATATTTGATCCGAACCACTCACAACCATCCGCCTCGTTTAATCTTCCAAAACCATTTCCGAAACCCAACTCACGTCCGTTCTGGACTTTACACCAAAAAAACTTCTCTTCCTACAATCGGCCGAACAACCGGTCTCATTTTTCCGTCGTTGTTCGTTTCTGCATTGTCCTTTCTTTTTTTCGAGGTGTGAACCCCGGTTTCCCTCACCAGATCAAAGGATATTTCCTTTGTTTTGTTTAGTCCTTTTTTCGAGGTGTTAGACTCAAAGAAAAATCAATAGTGCGTTTATTTCGCCTATTGTTTTTCTTTAGCCTAATGGATTTTTCCGTGGGAACCTCCTATAAGGAGGATCAATCGTGCCGCGGCGAATATTTATCTTTGTTTATCGCGTCCGTTTGTTCTACTTTAATTTTGTTAGAACGAAAACTGGCGCTGTTTGGACTAATGTTTTAAGATGGTCATTTTCCTGAAAGGATCATAAAAATGTTTGTGCGTATCTCTATAGTTCCCTTCGGTTTAGGTTTGAACGATGCCATCTGGTCTGCACATTTGCCTTTTCGGGTTTTTCGTTGAACCATTGGTTCAACGATTATATTTCGGCTTTTATGTGAGTAAATTTAGCGTTCAGCTCAATTTACTTGGCATTTAATTGATTAGCGCAAATTGCATGTTTTTTAGCTTGATTGGCTTGCTATCAATTTATGCGGGACCATTGGGTGAATGGGGTAATGCTTTGTTTTTGTTTCAGGTGAACGTGCAGTTCAATTCCTGATGTCCGTTTTAGGTTTCTTTAATGTCACATCCTTTAAGTGGATGTTCTTGGCGTGTATCGCCGTTAGTGGTGGAGGTTGGCTCCAAAGATTTAAGTTTTGTATTGGGCTGGGTGATTGTGGCCGTAACAGTGGTATGCTTATGAATGAGAAGTTTTAGCTACGATAAATGAAATCCTGTATTGGAGCAGATGCCATATTAAGGCAAAAGCTGATATGCAACATCACCTCGTATGTACGTGGCTAAACCACGTTATGGAAAGATTATGGGACTTGTGCACTTACTGTTGACTGCTATCAGAGACATCAGTAGTAGTTATTACCTGGGTTTTGAAAAGTGGATTGGTCCTTTCTGTGTCCACCAAATTGTCATCATAACATTTTTTTGGGTGAAGGTCGGACTTGGGTGTGTATTTTGGTGTTTCACCTGCATTCATTAACTGTCTAGGTCTTTTACGGTTTTCATACAGAATCCACTTTTCATCACATGTGACTATCCGGTGCAAAAACGATTAAGTTTGGTTTCTTTATCGAACCGATACGCAGATTTCCAGGCGCCGTCGTTTTTGTGACTCGTTCAGCTCGTGGGGTACCCACTTATCGAGTTTCTGTACTTTTCCTATGAGAGAATGAGGCCGACTTATTGTCATTGGGGATACTCCCATTCTCGATAGTATAGTGGTTAGTATACTCGCCTGTTACGCGGGAGACCGGTGTTCGATTCCCCGTCGGCGAGCCTCTGGCGCAAGACTAATGACCTTGCCCGGAAAAAAAACAAATCATTATGGAAAATTTAACAAGCCCCAGGACTTGCTAAATAAGGCCAAGACCGGTTCCCGGTTGTAGTGCCGATGATGATGATGATGATGATGATACTCCCATTCTATGTGCAGTCTCCCGCACCGATTTCGTTGGTTCCGCATTCACCGTTGGTCTTAAAACATCGTCGTCAGCTAACGCTTCCGCGTATTAGGGGGAAGCTTCCGTACTGTATGGTAGATCAAACCATCTTCCCATGAAGTGACTGCTTGGCTTCGTTTGTGGCGTCCACCAGTACCTTGGTTCCGTCAGCCGACTCATACGTGAGTGCTAGTTGCTATAGCCCGAACTGAATGTCCTTGAGCAACCGCAGGTTCTGATAACGTTTTACCAGGGTTGCCCAGGCTGAGTCGAAATTGCCATCGATTATCGGGGTGTTCCTCAGCAGACGTTCCGCTTCTCCACACAAGGTAGGAAGGTTGGCATTTTAATGGGGGGAAGCTTTAATTCCGCCGTTGGCGCCTTTGTTCCTCCCATTCAGCCGTGTCCCAGCGGGTGAGTCTGGAGTTGCTCCAACTGTGACTTGAGTTCGGATAAATAGCTGTAGTATAATTCCTTCAGCCTATGGAAGGTTAGTTCTTCCATATACTTTGTTGTTGTTTCGTCGCTTGGAGCCACTATAATTTCTTGGTGCAGTCCTTTTGCTTCCTCAAACGAATGCTCCAAATTCTTCAAAGGCGCCTCGTTCATATGTATTGATTTGGATGTTTGATCCAAAGTCGAATATGTTTTGTAATCGGCGGTCAATTCGAACGAGACATTTTGTAAGCTATCAATTAGACCTGAAATCTTCGTCCTGCTCATCCTGTCTTGTGGAGACTATAAAGAAAGAAGAAGAAGAGATGATTTATTTAGGTTCCCCCCAAAGATATGGAGATGCAACTCGGATGTTTCGCGTAGATTGAAAGCGACCCTGTAGGAGGTGTGCACTCTTTAAATATACCTGATGGGACGTGAGAGGTTATACCGGATTAATTGCTGATTTGCCTGTTGAACAAAGTTGGATGGCAGAATAGAAACTACGTGTTGATTTTTTCAATTTGTTAATTTGTAACTATTTATTTTGGTCTTCTTTGGAGTACAAAATGAACTTAATCAAGTGGTTGCCGCTTGTTGAGTTTGGTTTCTGTTCCTTATACATTTTTTTTATTGGTTAAGAGAAACAAAAAAACACACCGAGATGATTCACGCAGACCACCGGCGAACAGCTCCCTCGGTGAAGGCACACACAACGACAAAACCCCCCGGGGGGCTCAAGAGGAAATAAACCGAGACAACTCGCACAGATCGCCACTGGACAGTCACTTTGTCGAAGGCACACACTCCACACAGCACTCTTTTAGTTAGAACCCACAAGGATCGCTTAATTAAATAAAAGGAATTATGTGAAATCCCACCTACCTTGTTTTTAACCGTTGCTCCGTCGTTGATCACAGGTCGGAAGTTTAATGGTTGACACTTGTTGCGATTCTGTTGGCGGATATACAATCCGGCTCACTTGTTGATGAATTTGGTGATGAATCTATTGGCGTCACTCCTAGACGATTGGCGGATGTAAAATCCCGCTCGAAGGACCACAATGTATTCGTTTTCGGATTTTGGCTGAAAAGAAAAAGCAAATTTACTTGTTACAAAGGAATTTTATTTTATATCACACAAGATCACTTATTATTAATATTCAATCGACCATCGCAAGGCAACAGCAAAAAACAGCCTTCAATTATATAATATTTTAAATCACTGTTTGAAAAACAAACAGCAGGTTCTTTCCGTTCCTTTCTAGTTGAACAGCCATCGAGGTTAATCACCGGGGCCCCGTTTTCCCTCCAAGGCACTAAAGAGAGGATTATTCAGTTGGCAACCGTTCTAACTGAGAAATCACTTCATTGCCTTTCTCGTTGCCTCAGAGCACACATTTTGAATTCTATCCAGCTGCATGGCTAAGTTTCGACTGCAACCTTGCCACTGCATACTCTTAGGCGTTTCTAAAGAATGCGTCTTCGCCGAGTCATTTGAATCATTTGACTCATTTAAATCGTTGTTTGGTTTGTTGCTTCTGCTTCTTCAAAAAACCTTCTGGTACAGATGTTCACTGGAGAACTTCTTATTTCCGACTGAATAAAAATCGGGGATGGGTGCGAATATACAGGGCAAAGTCTCTGATTGCCTTCAACCTGGCGAAGGCCAGGACGATCCTTGTCCCTGTTCAATCCAAGTTGACGTGCAGTCTCCACGTGACACCCCTGGATAGCTACTTTGACACCCGCCAAGTAGTGAACCAATGCATGCAGCGACATCCTGAGAAGGGTTGGCGTAAGGCTAATAACCAGGCCCGTAAAAATGAATTATTATGGCAAATTTAACAAGCCTCGGATATGGACTGGATACACGACGACGACCACGGAAACGAAAATGGCTAAATGATTTATGGATTTTTTCATGGAACATACGCTCACTATACAGAGCTCGAGCTGCACAGCAGCTAGCCGATGCCCTGTCCGAATATAAGGCTGACATAACAGCATTACAAGAAATAAGATGGACGGGGAGTGGTGTTTTTCAAAGAAAAGAGTATGAAATTTATTACAGCTGTCACGCAAAACACCATGTGCTCGGGGTAGGCTTTCTAGTCAGCAAAAAACTGAAGCCTGCCATCATCGGCTTTAATGCAATAAATGAAAGGCTGTGCACTCTTCGCGTGCGAGGCAAATTCAAGAACATAAGCCTCATAAACGTTCACGGACCTACAGAGGAGTCCCCTGATGACGAAAAAGAAGAATACTATGAGAACGTCGAACGGGCCTTCAATGCCTGCCCAAGATACGATGTGAAAATCGTTCTTGGGGATTTGAATGCGAAAATAGGCCGGGGGCCGGTTTTCAGGCACTACACAGGTTCCCATAGTTTGCATGAGAATACTAATGACAATGGACTACGAATCATCGAATTGGCAGCATCGAAAAACTTGGTCGTTGCGAGTACCAGGTTTCCGTGTAAAGATATCCACAAAGCCACCTGGGTATCACCTGATGGAGCCACTCGCAACCAAATTGACCACGTGTTGATAGATCGCCGCCACTCTTCGAGCCTGATGACGGTACGAACGTACCGAGGTGCCAACGTCGACTCGGATCACTATCTTGTTGGTACAGTTTTCCAAGCGCGGATTGCCTTACGGAGACGTATTGCATCCACGGATCAGGTTCGAATCAACACGGCTGCCTTACGCAATGAGAACTCCAGCAACACCTTTGGTCATGCGTTAAGGCGCCCTCGAAGAGCTCGACGGAGGGAGAGTAAGTCCTGGGGCCAGAATGCCGGGCGTAGAAGAGAAATGGACACGCCTTAAGAATACTGTCATCAGTACTGCCAACTCCATCTTAGGCAGTAGTCGTAAAGATCGGAACGACTGGTTTGATGATGAGTGCAAACTAGCGACTGAACGTAAGAATGCTGCATACCGGGCAATGCAGCAGTCTCATAGGGCGCGTGTACGCGAGGAGAAGTACAAAGAGCTCAGAAGATCTGAAAAAAGACTTCACAGACAAAAGAAAAGTGCCTGGGAAAAAAACCTTGTCTGTGAAATAGAGAAAAGTAGAGAGCAAGGTCCGCACCAGGCGCGGAAGCTCTACCAAATAATCCGCAGTATGACGCGGTACACACCACGCTGCACTTACTGCAAGGATAAAGAGGGTAATCTGATCACCGATCCTGAAGGCATTCTGGAGCGATGGGAAGTGCACTTCAATGAATTGCTAAATGGTCAGCTCACAGAAGAATTGGAGGCTCCACCAATGCAAGACCAAGACCAAATGCTGCCGCCACCAAGCATTGAGGAAACATTAAAAGCCATTAGACAGCTAAAATCAAATAAAGCCCCTGGAGCTGATGGCATACCAGCTGAGCTGATCAAACAAGGAGGGACAGCGTTACATCGCGCAATTCACGAGATCGTGGTGCACGTATGGGAGCAAGAGGAGATACCGGAAGATTGGCGTCGTGGTATAATTTGCCCCATACATAAGAAAGGAGATATCACACTGTGCAGCAACTATAGGGGTATAACATTGGTGAGTACCGCCTATAAGATACTCTCCTCTATCCTACAAGATCGGATAGCCCCATACGCTAAAGCCATCATGGGTCAATATCAGCGTGGCTTCATCCCAGGTAAATCAGCAATTGATCAGATATTCACCCTTAGGCAGGCGATGGAAAAATGTGAGTAATTTAAGATTCCTTTATATCATCTGTTTATAGACTTTGAGGCCGCCTACGACAGCATAGCCAGGGTATAACTATATAATGCCATGAGAGAGTTCGGCATTCCAAACAAATTGATACGACTTTGTAGGTTGACCATGACCAACGTAACTAGTCAAGTAAAAGTAGCGGGATTGCTGTCGAAACCAATAAACATCTATAATGGACTCCGACAAGGGGACGGTCTGGCCTGCCTTCTCTTCAACCTGGCGTTGGGGAAAGCAATTCGTGACTCTGGCGTTACAACTAGAGGGACTATTGTCACCAAGTCCAGCCAGATACTTGCCTACGCAGATGACATCGACATCATCGGTAGAACCGAATCGGCGGTACAGGAATCCTTCACCCAGATCGAGCAGGCGGCACAAAAACTGGTGCTGCACATTAATGAGGGAATATATCAATAAAGAGAAGACCTAACGTTCGTCAAACTATCAGGGTAGTGGAGCACGAATTTGAAGTAGTTCAATCCTTGAACTACCTTGGGCCAATAGTATCAGCCGATAACAATATGGAAGAAGAAATACGCGAATTGGGGACGATCCCGAGACGCTACAACCATGAGTTGTACGCAATCTACCTTGAAGCTAATATTGTAAGAATAATCAAGCTCGGTAGACTCCGGTGCGCGGGACACCTAGCTCGAATGAGCGAAGAGGAGCCTGCCCGGAAAGTCCTTTGTGGCAGGATGTATGGAAGGAGACAGCGCGGCAGACCTTGTCTGCGATGGAGGGATGGCGTAGACCAGGACGCCCAGAGCCTGGGAGTGCTAAACTGGATGACATCGGCTCGAAATCGGGACCGGTGGAGAAATTTGTTAAATAAGGCCAAGACCGGATCCCGGTTGTAGTGCCGATGATGATGATGATGATGATGATGATGATGAAAATCGGACGTTTAACGTGATAGAACCCGATAATTCTCCGTGAACCAACTTTCCTTTAATGTAAAAGAAGCACGGTTGGCCTTCGTAACAGCAATTCGTTTATCTTCACCTGGTGGTGGTCAATTTAGTACTGGGCACTTTACTTTGGGATGTGTGTATCAAAATCCTAAACCACTCGTGTTTACACAAGTGCCCGTTTGTGGTCAACGATACCAGACAAATTTGTATGTACTTGTTGCTATCATTTTCATGTATTTGTTTATTTTATGGGTAAGTTATATGTCCCGTGAAGGGCATTTTTTTTTGTGACAGAATATACACTTTTTCAGATGTTGGTAGCTGAATTCCAGGATTTCAATGGCTATCTATGGATCTCCGAAGTTATGCATGTTTATAGCTATCCAACAATAATTCAATGTGTTAATAATTAAACAGAACAGAACAGAAAGTCCATCCCATTATTGTGGGAGCTGCCCCAATGGGTAAAGGATGATTCTCTATATTTACCCCTACGTCTTGTTTTGGCTTTAAATTACATCGCTGTAGGAAGGCAAATTGTTAACCGCAATGTTTTGTCCCCATAAACTAGGGGAAATCATTTCTAAAAAGAGTCAGTGCGAATGGAAAAACAAGAGTAAACGTTTATAATTGACGACTAATTGTTGTTCGAATAAAAATTGGCAATTACTATAATTTTTTATTTTTTTGTATTGCTTGTACTGTCGAACACCGCCGAAGTTTCGATGTGAAAAGGGGCGGATTCTCTGATGGACGTGTTTTGCGAACAGATATCTATCTGATGTTATAAAATGCACCAAATCCAGTTTGGTTCGACAAAAAAATAAGCAATATAAAGAAATATACAGAATATGTAGTTATCATCATCGGGACTACAACCGGGATCCGGTCTTGGCCTTATTTAGCAAGTCTCTCCACCGGTATCCGTTCCTTATCCGAGACTTGTTAAATTGTCCATAACAATTTGTTTTTCTGAGCAAGGTTATTACCCTTGCGCTAACCTTTCTCAGGATGTCGCTGCATGCATTGCTTCACTACTTGACGGGTGCCAAAGTAGATATCCAAGGGTGTCACGTGGAGACTGCATGTCAACTTGGATTGAACAGGGACAAAAATCGTCCTGGCCTTCGCCGGGTTGAAAGCAGAGACCCTATATGTTCCCCCCACAGAATATGTAGTATTATTATTCATTATTCCCCAATAGATGAAAGTCCGCGAATATTTCTTCTTATTGACCTAACTTTTATATTGTCAAAGTTTACACAGTCAACTTTCTAATGCCGCTTTCAATGCTACTAGCCGCAGCATATAGAATTATTTGACGACGCCACAACTACATCCTGTTGCACTATTTGGAAATATCTGCAAAATGATAGAAGCCAGAGCCACAGACCTTTAAATGGAAGACCTGCTTGGATGGCGAGTTTAGTTCCTCGTTAACCATGGATAAGTTCAATTCCTCCATTATCGTCAAGAGTCCAGTTCCTTCGGTGCTGTATTTCAGTTTAGTTCCTAATTTGGTATTGAAATCAAGTCTTGTCAGATCAAAAGCTTCTGCATGTAAAACAGTAAACCATAAATAATTAACGTAAATGTGAATGCTTGTAGCGAATAGACTATGATACAGACTGGGTTCAAGTAAACCACTCAGTTCGAATTGAAGTCAACTTAGTTAAGTAAAAGTTAAGTTAAATTCAGTTCAGTTCTGCCTAAGAACTGATTAGATGGAGCATTGACGGATTAATATTTGTGAAAGAACTGTATTTTTAAAGACATTGAATCTGATCTGGAGAGAAAATCGGTCAGCCAGCGGTGGAATCGTTATGCAGTTCACAATAAGGAAAAGGGAAAGCGAACATCACGCCTTAGTTATAAAAAACGCAGTCCACCACCTCAACGATTGGCACTTCGAGGGGAGCTCATCTAACAAATGCCTGTTACCAGATTACCTAATCAATGAAAAACGTCGTCACACCCGACTGGAGGAGCATCATACTACCTATCCAATAGTATATTGCACCGTACTGGCCGATCCCATAGAGGAAGAAGTATCTTCATCATATCTTGTGTACGCTCAGTGTACACGTCGGTAAGGGCAAACCAGTGAAGGTCAATGTAACAAAAAGCTTGGAATATCGAAGAAAACGTATTATCAGATTAGCTAAATCAAGCAAGATGCATTCACGCCCTTTTGGAAAAGTATCATTTGCCAAGCTCGTGCTAGATAGCGCCATACCACCTGCCTACACCAAAGGAGGAGTATCACTTACGCGCCATCACATGTCAATGAGACCAAGGTGCTCTACGCTTCCGCGCCCTTGTATCATCTGAAGCAATTGTCGAACCGTACCGTCGAAGGAGATAGAATCCATATTACCCATGCCGAGGTAGACACACGATCCGAAACATCCGTTCTTGAGTTAAGGGAAGCAACACAAAAGATTGAGGGTCAATCCGAGGGCCGACACGAAAACTATATTTAGGGTCGCCTGGTAAGAAATGGAAATTGCCGAGGCGAAGGCAAAGTAGGGCGAGAAAAATGAATTATCGCAAACGAGTTCAGCACCAGAGGACGGGGTCGAAGAAGAAGAGTGCCAACATGATTTAATTGGATCTTGGATCAAATAGTCAAGGTCAAAAAGACAAGAGGAACAGTGACATTTAGGATATAGTCCAGGCGATGGTAAGGCTTTTCCACAGATCAGAAAAACCCACTTTAAAATATGTGATCTAGGTTTCAAACTTCAGTGCTGCTCGTGAAGAATGACTTGCATCCCGGAGGATATTAGATGATACGTAGTGCGTTTTCACCAATGCGCGGAACTTTGCACCAAGCGATAGCTAAAGAAGTAGAAAGAACTCTGCTATTCATAGCGGTGTATCCAAAGGAGGTGACGAAAAGAGTGGAGACTCATTTTGGAAAACCGGGGAACTGACATTGGCAAAATTGATAAAACTCAAGAATACACCGCGACCCATGGAAGATCCGGCTGATGTATGCACAGCCGCTCTGGGAAAGTTGCAGCACTCACACGAAGCAGTGAAGGCAATGATCAGCATGATGCCGTCGGCTATACGGCTCAGGTGGTCCTTGTACCACCACATTAATACAATAAATGGGAAGAACTTATGGAACCCAGAAAAATTAGACCTGACCAAGAAAGCAAGACTCTGCTTTTCATGCTTTCGCCATTACCTGCCTGCAAGAAGTGTGTAAGAATCCATCACAGTCCTCCACGCGACCAACATCAAATAATGATGGGGCGGGGAAAAAACGGAAGGCAATACCCTGTTATAGGTGCGGGACGCCGTGCTTCCTCGGTTGAGGGAAGAGCGTGGACCTTTTATTTAGATTATCAAACTTCAGTCCGATATTTCGAATTTGAAATTCTTCTTCTTTTATTTCTCTTTGCGAATTTAATAATTTCTTTATTCACAATTCTTTATTTCTATAACAACTTCTTTATTTCTCAACTCCTTCTCGACTCACTTATTTCTCAGAAACTAACTTTACAATTCACGTTCAACTTCCTAACTCAACTTCCAATATCAACTAACTCAAACTGTATTTCTCAAAAACTTAAAACTGACTTCGAATTCCAACCTCAAACTGACTTTACAATAAAATGTTCTCTCTTCTTATAGAACATTGAGTTCTAATTTACTGTAAATTATAATTTGAACAAAATCAATTTTATCAAATTATTACTTAATCTACTGTGACTTTTAAATTTTGAATAAACTTTGAACTAAAATCAAAGAGCCATGTTTCAAATGAAAAAAAGGGGCATGTTATGAAATGTACTGGCACTGACTTGATATAGAATATTGTGGATGTTTATTTATGATATGTATTAAATGAGAATGTTAGATATGTAAGGAGAATGTTTTAAGGATGTGTTAGATAAATAATGAGACTCAGTATTAAACTTAATAGTTATAAGGACAGTAGTATTCTGCAAACCTTATGACGAATTAAGGAAGCCTAGGAAAGAGTTGTTACGAGAAGCCATTCGATTTTACGGACTGGGGGGATCGATTGGAGTAACGATTATCTCTTTCGAAGCGTCCACAACCTCCCTGCTAGATTTATCAATCGCCGAGAAGGTTGGTGTGGAAGGCAGACATACCAGAAGCGCTCATCGTAGAGACCGTCTGATGACTCCCAGATGGCCCAAGTGAAGGCCAAAGAGGCCCGCAGTAAGAAGCCCATTGAAGTAAGATCGACAACTTGTAGCTTTATAAGCAAGAAATACAGAAGGAGCCGGTTAGAAATTCCATTGAAGACCAGATAATCTCCGTCGAGGAGGAGTCGAAAATACTGATAGGACAAGACACCTGGGTGCTTAAAGTAACAAGAAGATTAAAGATAGGATCAAGGCCCGACCCTGTCGTCTCACCTACAAGTTTAGGTTGAGTCCCACATGGGTGCGATAGCGGCAAAGTTCGTCAAATCTAGTAAATTGAAAGACGACGAAAGCGTATGACATCATCTTGAAGACGAAACCATTGAAGGCGGGCACACCGAAAGAGGAAGCCAGAAGATTTGGTATGACTTCCGTGATATTTGAAGCCACATCAAAGGCGATTTATGTGATTGACGAAAACGCTGAAGAACTCAAAAGAGAACATCCAAGAGTAATACAAGCCATACGCAAAAGTCGTGACTACTTACAGAGTTCCCCGACAGTGGGAGAAGTTAGAGACGGATGTAGATAGCAAAAGCCGGATTTCGCCTAAGAGGTTGGGGCAGCAATAGAACCGGAATATTCGAATGATTTCAGGAACATCCTCACACCGGTGTACTGGAATTGGCAGGAATTTGGGTTTTGGAGCCCTTCGCCATACCTCCTCACTGGGAAGAAACCTTTACCAAAATGGAAGTCATCAGCACGTTAATCTCTACCTTCGACCAATAAGGATTCCCACCATCAGTGCTCAGTCAAGAGAAGAAGCTGCTATAAAACATCTGGCGCAGCATAATCGGATGAGATGAGAACATGCAGGAAGAGTTGCTTCCCTGGACCAGGTATCTGAAGAAAGCATGCCATGTGGGGAGGAAGTATTGTGCCAAACACGGACACTCCGTTCACTTTTCTCCGCCAACATGACTTCATACAAAGTTCCGACACGTATCGTTCGCATACCAACAAACCGAACACCAAAATATGAAGCGGACAACACAGAAAATAACGCAGAACAAAACTGCACAGCACCGGAAACAATTTAAACGAGAAAAGTAAAACACTGGAATGTTACGTTAATGTTTTATTCACTAAATAAAAACCACTGCTTATGTTACAATATTGATCTTGATGAAAATTAATATTAACTAAAGTAGTGTAATTATAATAATTTTGATATTTCGAGAAAGGAAGACCTGTGCTTAGGCCGGAGGATGTCTATTAATTCATTCTTGGATAACACTGTACGTGGGAAACGGGAGTTATGTCTATGAGGCACACGATTTTTACTTATTTTATTGTTCTTTTTTGTTTCTAAATGACTACACACACGACTCCAGGTATTATCGCGTCCCCGTGCGCACCGGAGGGCGGGAGATAGCACGACCAGCGTGGTTGGCAGATGGAATTAGACTCCGCGATAAACGGCTCGTGCAGAGCCGACTCGCTAATGGGGTGAGTTTCCCAGAGAGAGAGTGTTCCTCTACACTAAGGATACTTTTTAACTACCACAAAAGAGACGTAATGTCCCTCTTTGTGGGACAGAATATCAGATCTCGCAATGGAGATCATGGTAGTATGTGTGCATGGGTGATCATGCAGATCATAATGTTCAACAGACGCACAAAGGCGATGCATAAACGAAGCAGACAGGCGGTAAGGACATAGGGACCGTCAAGTTCGTTGGTAGTACACATGTATGTGTGTACACGGGTTCTTTCATGGGACAAAGCCACGAGAACAAATCTGAAACGACGAAAAAGGCATAGAGAGTATTCATGAAATGCGAGTTCGGTAAAGCAAACAAACCGGATCTCCTTGGATGATAATTGGTTATCTATTTGCTCATGCCGCTGCTGATGAGAAGCAGATCGCAAAATATGAGAAGACAAAGGGAACGTTTGGGTCTTTGTCTGAGATGTGCATTGCGGCTAAATAAATAGGCGGCAATGCAATGTGGAAATGTGCTAATGGGTTTTAGCTAGATTACCGGGAAATGGTGTTTATGGCATCGCTGGTAAGGGTAGGTATTGAATTCCTATTTCAGTACCAGGCTGACTTTCAAACAGACAACTTGTCTCACAGTTTTGCTCGTGCTATTTATCTTAATCAACCGTTATTTTCACAATAATTTTCACAATTTAATTATCATTATCTTGTTTTCTTTGCCTCGTTTTCCGCATACAAAAATTTGAACAAGTGTTAAAACCGTTAAGTTATGGCCCCTGGGCCACGTGTGTTAAACAAAATTAAGCGCAAACGGTTGCGTTACGACCCCGTTATTGGAGGCCAAACTCCTCCCGATAAACTTTCAAAAGTGAACAATAAAGTTCTAGAAAACTCTAAAATGTGTTCCAACACTAACTTTTTTCAACCACTTCAAAGTCTGATGGAAGACTCTCCTGAAATGGATCCGACCAATGACGAACAGTGCGCAGAACTTCCTAAGGAAACCGTTCCGCCAATTGTGGTATTAAAAACAACTAGTGCTCAAGTGCGTGATATTTTGAGCAACATTAAGATAGACAAATACTTAATCAAAAACATTTCGCTTGGGCAAAAAATATGTGCCCCAACAATGGACATATATAATAAAATCAGAACCGAACTCGTACGGTTAAAATGTGAGTTTTTCACCCACTCACGTAAGGAAAATCGTCCATTAAAGGTAGTGTTATCCGGGCTAGACTTAATTAGCAACGATTTAGTGAAAAATGAGCTAATTGCACTCGGGATTAAGTGCCTAGATGTTAAAACCATCACATTAAATCCGTCAACAAAAGCCCTGTACAAACACTACTTGTACATCGTCTACATTCAACGCGGTACAGTTAAATTAAACGAACTAAAACGGAACTACTCCACCTTGTTCAAAACCATCGTTCGCTGGGACTTTAAAAAACATAATCCAGGTAAGGTCACACAATGTCACAATTGCCAGCTTTATGGTCACGGCTCGATGCATTGTCATATAAATAGCTTCTGTGCAATATGTTCGGGAAACCATAAAACATCCGACTGCAAAACGAATGAGGTCATCAAGTGTGCAAATTGTAGTGGGCCACATAAATCCACCGATCCAGAATGCATAAGCCGAAAGCAGTACTTAGACATTCGCCGCAAATTATCCCCACGTGGACGTGGTACAGGAAATACAACGTTCCTACAGCCTCCGAGTGACAAACAGCAGCCAGTGCCCGACCGATTATCCATTGATAATTTTCCTCCACTACCCCGATCTGTGCGTCAACCTTCACTTCCTTCATCCACTTGGGCTTCTGGCCTCCATCAAACCCAGCAACCTTCCAACAGTGATACGACACACACGAAGAAAAATCCGTCAGAAACATTAACTAATGATAACCTGTTCTCATTTAGCGAGATAAACTCTCTTCTTAATGAAGTTGTAACCAAGCTTAGTGCTTGTCAAACCAAAGCTGACCAATTTAACGTCATTACTTCATTAGCTATTAAGTACATATACTTGGAAAAAACATGTTAAGAAACTCTCTTAACATCATAACTTGGAATGCGAGAAGCATCAAAAACAAAAAGCATGCATTTTTTAGTTTCTTGATAAATTTTAATATTGACATTGCACTTGTTTCAGAAACCTGGCTCAAACAAGACATTTCTTTCTCACATCAAAATAACATATGCTATCGCCTAGACAGGGTACATGCTAGTGGTGGAGGTGTCGCCATTGTTGTGAAAAAATGTATAGAACATTCCTTGCGTCCTTCATTGCGCCTTAAGTTAATTGAGGAAATTAGTATAGATGTAACATTAAGTGACAACTCCAAGGTGAGTCTTTTTTCGGTCTATTTCCCTGGAGGAAATAGAAACCTAGAGAAATCTACTTACTTTAAGCGGGATTTGCAAAAATTGTATAGAGTCAACACTCGAAACAAGGTAATTATTGGTGGTGATCTAAACTGCAGACATCAGTCGTGGAATTGTCTTAGGGCAAACTGCTGGGGTAACATTTTACTAGATGTTACTGAATCCAGCCCAAGTTTTTCCATACTTTATCCACTTCTCCCCACCTATATCCCAGCGAGTGCTAACAAGAACCCCTCAACTCTTGATCTATATATCACTAATATTCCAAATTACTGCACAGTACCATTAACTCTAAATGCGTTAAGTTCAGACCACCTTCCGATCAGCCTCACAGTGAATCATACAGTATCGGTAAATCGTACCAGTTTATACCACAACTATTCCGCCGCCAACTGGAATTGTTATAAATCATATATAAACACGAACTTGGTTCTAGGTGATACCAGCTTAAATTATATAACCTGCAGCGAGCACATAGATATCCTATGCATCAATTTTGTTTCTGTTATCAATAGAGCGGCCGATCTTGCGATACCTAAATGTTCCACTGCTCCAGTTGATAAGGCACCGCTTCCTGATAATATCTTAAATCTGATTAGGCTACGAAACTCTGAAAGAAGAAAATGGCTGCGTTATAGAATCGATTGTTTTCTAGTTAATGTTAAAGTCTTAAATAATATCATTAAAAACGAAATCTCAACATATAGGAACAAGTGTTGGAATAAACACCTTTCCTCTCTTGACAAAGCAAGCAAACCGTTCTGGAAAATATCAAAAATTATTAAAAAGAGAGGGTCAAGTATTCCTCCGTTTAAAGTTCACGACAAGTTGTTTATTTCTTCAGTGGAGAAATCGAACCTACTTGCTAACACGTTAGTAAGAACCACTCTATATCTATGCATCTCAGCGACGCGTATACTGAAGCTGAAGTTGCTAACACTATCCATGTACTTTCTCAAACACCAGCTGAAAGTACTTACGCAACTAATATCAGCAAAGTTCAAGAATTGATAAAAAAAATCGAAATCAAAAAAGGCTGCGGGTCTCGATAATATTAACAACAAATTAATCAAAGCACTTCCACCTGCTGCAAGTAACTATTTAACGTTCATTTTCAACGCTTGTCTTAAGAATTGTTATTTTCCGGACTGTTGGAAAACAGCAAAGGTAATACCTATCCCGAAACCCGGCAAACCGAAGAACAGCCCCGAAAGCTACAGACCTATTAGTCTACTTAGCTGTCTAAGTAAGTTCTTAGAGAAAATTATTAAGGAAAGGATTGATCGTTTTGTGGAAGACAATAACATCTTACCAAACTTTCAGTTCGGTTTCCGTAGTGGTCACAGCACAATCCACCAAGTCTTGCGCATTAAAAACCACATAGCTGGTAAATTCATCGACAACGAGTCAACGGGACTGGTTCTTCTAGACATCGAAAAAGCTTTTGATACGGTATGGCACGATGCCTTGATTTATAAGCTACTAAAACTTAAGCTGCCAATACCGCTTATCAAAATTATCCAGAGCTTTCTTTGTTCGAGAAAATATGTTGTGAGTATAGGAACCGACATATCCTCTACTCACCAAATCCACTATGGTGTGCCACAGGGCTCGGTTCTTGGTCCCATATTATTTACATTGTTTGTCGCAGATTTACCATATCTAGGTGAAAACATTCAGGTAGCTATGTTTGCCGATGATACGGCCATTTTCTCTTCGGGTGCTTTATTCACTAATGTCTACAACTCTTTGCAAGCAGCTCTTGACAAACTAGCAGTGTATTACAGGAAATGGAAAATAAAAATAAATGGTAATAAAACACAAGCTGTCTGGTTTTCGAGATGTAGGAAACACTGCTACCTACCAAATGGCACTAAACTCAGTATGTGTGCAGTTGATATTGATTGGTCCGAAGACTGTAGATATCTAGGTATTACTCTAGATAAAAAACTCATCTTTCAAAAACACATCACTACCACAATTGACAAAATAAACAAAGTCGTAAGAGTTATGTATCTATTAGTGTGTAGAAAGTCAAAGCTTAGCATCGAAAATAAAATTATAATATATAAAACCATTTTTCAAGCGATACTCCTGTACAGGGCCTCTGTATGGTGTAATTGTGCTCGCACACACAAAATAAAATTGCAAAGGTGTCAAAATAAAATATTGAAAATGTTGCTGACACACACATGAACTACATGAAAACGCCAACGTTAAACCGGTAGAGTTCCTTATTGACAAAATCAATCGAAACTTCTTCGTCAATTGTTCTTTTTCTGACAATGTTCTCGTTTCCCGTCTTGCGTTATCCTAAATCACTACATATGTACTCTGTCTATGAAAATTATATCGAGCTTATTATTATATAAAATAACCGGAAGCTCGTGCAATATTAGTCTTAAGATTCAAATAAGGGTTTTTTATTGTAGTTTTCCCTTAATTTATTATTTGCTATTCATTAAAATTGTGCTATTGTCGTTATATAGATTTAAGATTATAGTTGTAAAGGAATTGCTATCCTAAATCTCTTAAGTACTAGTTGTAAAATATACCATAAATGTAATTATCTACCAAATAAAAATTGAATTGAAATTGAAATTGAATTCCTATTTGGATTTGCTTATGCTGTAGGATTTAATTGGTGCCAAGAGACGCGATACGTATATTTGTGTTGGTCCCTTGGGTGTAGGTCGCCAGTCAATGTGTATGTATGGTGATTTATGATACGCTTGGTGAGGACGGGAAATAGGCGACGCAATGTTTATGGTCCTTATTGTGATGGTTACATTGTATGTAAACTAAATCATTTTGTTTTCAGGAATTCGTGTAGGTGGATTTGCCTGGTACCGAAGGTGCATACCAGCAGGTGTTTACTGGAGAACAATGGAGCCTAGTGGAAAGATATGTGTAACCCTGATCGCCGGTAAGGCTCACGTAACGCAAACGAACCTAGTATCGATGAAGTTGCATTGAGCTTTATTGGAAAGCAGACTGATAACCATCATTGAAAAGGAATATTCGACGGCAACACGAAAAAGATTAGATACGAGCAATATATTAATGAAATTCTGGAGAGAAGCTTTTCCAAATTGTGAAGCTAAAAAACACAAATATAAGGATTAGACAAGTGGCTAAGAGCACAATACTATGAAATGTTGGTAGTGGTGCATGAAATTATAGTGAAAATGATGAAGAGGGATACGATGAGAAATGCGACCAATGGAATGGGGATAATCCTGCCTCGCACAAGGATATCGTTGATCCATATGGGAAAGTCCAAGAGGCAAACCGTCAAACAAACGTAGGCAAAGCAAATAACAGTCCCTACAGTGATATCTCAGATGAACTGAGTGATGGGAATTAGTACGCTAATATTGATGAAGCAGATATGCTTGAAACAGAAGCACATTCCAAACAGAGGATTCCTTACAGTAATGTGAGAAATCGTGAAAATGCGGCTAAGAATCTCAGCGCCAAGGCATACTGAGATCCAAAACCCTCACAAAAACTTGATGAAGTAAAACTTAGTGGACAAAATAGTGTCCGTTACATGGATGACAGTTATTAACATACAACAGTTTAACCATTTGCCAGGAAGAAACAGAAAATTTGTCAATGTCCATAACGTGACAAAACTTGAGTCGCTGTAAAGGAATTACAACTTTAAAAAGGAGCTCATCTCGAAGGAGATATAAGAGCAGCGCAGCTCTTAACGAGCCGCCTTTGTAAAAGATGGGTCACTAAATATGTAATCATGGTGGCGGACATGTCACTATTAAGGAGCAGTTGGCACATAAGAGACCTGCTAACAGTGCACCGGGACTTCTATCCTGTCTATATCTCCCACATTTTTAGATATTATATTAATATTAATAGTATCCTAAGCGCATCTATATTATTTAGTAAAAGGAAAATTTAATTCATCGAATGATGTAAACACTTCTAAAATATCCTGCTTTTAGGAAACCACATTTCCTTTTCAACTCCTCTTTATATACGTTCACCCGCACTCTACTTCCACAAACTAGAATTTTCTTAAACCAGTTTGAACCGAATCATAGTTGAAAAATTAATGGCTTTTGGTCGCAGAAGTGCCAAACTGACTATTTCCAGAATTGTCTGGAGGCCATCAATGGCTGTTTATCAATTTCTCCATTTATTGACAAATTTAATCACATTTATAGTTTGAAAGTTTGTCCTCAAGAACTCATTGCGAGAACAATGTTACTGACCACATCTGTACATATATATCCCTAAGCCACACGTATCTGGTATAACAAAGAGGCCGGCGAGTTTTCATATGGAAGATATTTATTATCCCTAACTTCTCTTCGAGGATGTAGCACCCTTCAAAAGTACCCTCCAAGTTCGACCTCATCGAACCTATTGATTTATGTACTCTCATTGCATTCCTCGAAAATCGCTCACCACCAGGAGGTTCGACCGCACTGTGGGTTAAAGTCACACAAAGGGTCGACTCTGTCTTCGACTGCCACATCCGTGAATTACCTGCGTGACTAAGTGAATTAAATTCCCATTGTCAAGTCCTCCACGAGGGTCAGGGATAACTTTGTTCGCTTAGTCAAAGAAGACTCATGCCGTTTATTTTCAGATTTCAATTTCCTCTGTCTATCTTTGTTCCCTTCTGTCCGAAAATATATTCTATTTCTCAAAATGTTTATTGTCTGTCAGTGAGTTTTTGGCGCGACTACACCCGTAATAGACTTTCTGGCTCACCACGGTCAAAAGGGACAAAAGGTGACTACCGCTGGGTGATTAATAAATCCTGATTATTCACCAAAATATAGACGAATGCATATATTCCTTGACGGCGGATGGACAAATGTATTCGATGTCTCAGAGTCAACCGAAGGTCTATCTGAGGAAATCGCAGGACCTTCTCGATGATAGTTCAGTACAGGCTTCGGTGACAACAGGAAGAAAAAGAAAAAAAGGAACATCAACATATTTCCATCGCCACAAATAAGTCAACCCGCATGATGATGGACGTTTGTACTCTCATTTAATATTCAGGCCAAACAAGAAAATTGGTCTCAGGAAAAATAATGGATTTATGGAAATTTACCCCGGGAATGTAGGGGTTGTGTACAGTGTGTGCTGCTATCTGGTTTCAAATTACACATGTCTTCGGTTTGATTATATAGCACGTGGTGTCAATGTCAGTTGGGAATTTTGTTGAACCAACGGGTCTGGGTTTGATAGACTTGACGTTAAGCCGTTAATCAAAATAAAAGCCACGCTAATGGCCCAGATAGGGGTAAATAGTATCTGTCTTTCAAGGGCCAGTGCATTTATCATAATTAAAGCACCGGGACCAGAGGAAGGCGTTTTCTTTGTTTTTCCGTAATTATTTCCGCTTGTGGAGGATGATATCGAATAGGATATACAGTAGTTTAAGTCGAATTAAAGAATAGATCGGGGGAATGGAAATGCTTTGGTAATCCTCGAACTTTCCAGTCGACCTGTATAGAAACGGGTCTATCGGAAATCTTTGCGTTCTTAAAAAGACTTGCGCGTAGAGTTGGACCATGGGTCTCAACATCAGCTTAAATTGCAGCATTGTCGTTTTTCTAACTCTATTTTTGCCCTATAACGAATTTGGAATAATTTTTGAAGACCAATGCTCGACAACAACAAAAGCATGAAGTTATTTATTTAATTCAAAAACAACTTGAACATGTATCCGGTTTTATTTCAGGGCGCTAACTCTGTGTGATAGGTTCGCCTTTCCTGAGAGAAGTATATAAAATAAAAAAAGGACAACTTTCATTAATTCGGTAACACTTGTAGGATGGCCGTTCGATAAGTCCTTAGGAAAAGATTTTCAGATAAGGACGTTTGTTTCTAGATTTCTTCACTCAATCCGTATAACACTTTCCCAATGCTTTTCCTTCTTCCAAGTAACCGATGCAGAGGATTCCGCCTGCATCCCAAAATACTGTTACCATCATATTGCCGCTCGATTTTGCCATCTTCACTCTCTTTGGAACCTTCGGAACCCTTTGGGATCTTTGGGTACTGTCCACCTTCAAAACCATTTTTCGTTTTTTTTAGTTTTTAAACCACATTTATTTTCCTAATTCTTTTTACATGTATAATATTAGGGGTAAATGTTAAACCCTTTTCTACAATCACAGTCCTTAAATTAACATTAACTTACTGGCTCTATGCGAGCTCTCTAAATTATACATTACAACTTGATTTTTATATATGCCTTTCGGCGTACATCTTTTTTTTTTTTGTTTCTTATATATATATATATATATATATATATATATATATATATATGAAATAAGTCATATATTAGAGGGACTCTTCTTTTTTTTTTTTGATTATAACAAACAAAAACTTCAAAACGAAACGAATAAAACATAAAATAAGAAATAAAAAATAAAATAAAAATAAAAGCAATGGGGAAAGAGGGATTGGGGGGGGGGGGGGGGGCAGGGGGAGGAGAGCGTTGCTCTTGAGAGGCATACTATATCTGAGGAAGTGAAGTCCTCTCCTCATTGAGAAGCCACCACCATTTGGGAGATGTTCGATCTTTGGCTGATTTATCTCTTTCACTGATCGCCGTGCTAAAACGCATGCGGTCTGGGGCATTGGAGATATCACTATCATGGAGAATTCGTTTGTCCCTGGCACCACGGAGAGCGTGGTAAATAATCGGGACTCCATGCACGTCTCCATTCTGGAGAGTATTCTCCAGATACATATCATTGGGATAGAATGCTCCCGCGATAAGATTATTGTCACTGCACATTGCACTTGCTGTGTGACCACGAATCATTTTAATTATGAAATTGTCTATCCTATTGAACCCTGATTTGTTATACAGGATTTTGTTGGGGTAGAATTTTTTGTATTGCGACTCTGGTGTTCTATAAAGTCCGAGGCAGGAACGCAAACACTGGCGTTCGAACACACGAAACTTCTCCATATAAAGTGGAGATATATTATACCATACTGGACAGCCATAAATCAAAACTGGTCGAATGAATGCCGAGTACGAAATTATTTTGACTCTGGGGTCAAGAAGACTACTCCGGAATAGACTTCTTGTCATAGAATATGCGCTTTTAGCTGCGGAGAGGGACGCTGCTACGTGCTTGTCAAAATATAAATACTGGTCTAGCCAGATACCAAGGTATCTAACTACAGTTGTCACTTACAGTGGAAGGTTATTGTTACCTACAATAGAGAAGTGTTTCCAGCTGTATTTTGTATCCCTCGAGGCCCTGGATAGGGGCGTTCTGAAAAGAATAGTCTCGGTTTTCTGGAAATTAATTTTTAATTTCCAGTCGTCGCAAAATTGTTTTATTTTGTTGAAGTCATATTGAAGGTGCCTATTGATGTCGTCTATTTTTCCTCCTGTTCTGTACACCACTATGTCATCGGCGTACGCAATGGCGTTTTCGAGAGAACTCACTAGATCACTAGTGTAAATATTGAATAGAATGGGAGAATTCACAGCTCCCTGCTGTAAGCCATTTTTAATTTCGAAGGTCTTGTTGGAGAGTATGTCCCCGCATTTCACCACAAAATGTTTGTCCATTATCATATCATAAATAATGTATAGCAGATATTGCGGCATACCCAGGTTTGTTAACTTATAGACAAGTCCTTCTAACCATACGGTGTCGAAAGCCTTTTCAAAGTCAACCAAGCAGGCGCGTGTACATTGTCGCTTTGCCTTGTTCCACTGTATATCGGAAACAAGTTTCGTCGCTGCATGAACTGTATCATGTCGCGCTCGAAAGCCAAACTGGTTGTTGGGGATGATATCGTTTTCATCACACCAACCTTTCAGTGCTTTGTTTATAATTTTTTCGAATACCTTGCTGATGTTGGGAAGCAGGCTGATCGAGCGGAGATTGGCTGGATTGCTCTTATCCCTACCCTTTTTGGGGATAGGGTGGGCTACTGCAGTCTTCCAATGGGTTGGATATGTTTAGAGCGTTGTTAAACAAAGTAGTGTATATGTTCTCTGCTTCGCGAGGCAAATGCCTTAGAACCACATTTGGAATGCCATCTATTCCAGATTATTTCTTATTTTTTATTGAGCTAAGTATGTTTCTAAATTCATCCTTGCGCACAAACTTATTTGTATTTTCATTTCTGACGGGAGAATCTGCCCTATTATTTTCGCCGAATGTGATGAAACTATGGTTTTCGGATCGCCAGTTGTGAAGTTGATTGCGCAGCGAGCAATGTCTTTGACGGGCATTGCTTTCAATTTCAGTGTTAGCATGAACTGATTCGTTAACTCTGTACACTGCTTCGAAACAGGCTCCAATTGAATTCGCTTTCTTTTGCGGATCTTCGACTACTATTACTTCATCATTGGAGGTGATGTGCTCTAAGATGAGTCCTGCGTTCAGCATTATCTGACAATTCTCGGGAGTCCGTGGAATTCGGAGACAGGGATTGTCATTGTGATCTTTTCTTCGACATATTTTCTTGATTTGTGAAAACATGTTCGGTCCGTTTGCTTGAACAGCTCGAATTCTGTTGCTCCACTCCTCATTTATTACTGCTCGGTAATTATCCCGGATCAGTTTTTGAAGCTTTTTAATCAAGGACTTGATTGTTTTGATTTCATTGCTATTTGGGTCACTGAACTGCCTATATCACAATTTCAGCTTTGAGAGCAGGTTGCTCTTTTGCCTATACAAAGCATCGATAGTTGCATTTCTGTATCGGTGGGTATAGCCATCCATATGAGCTACTTTGGGGATGGAACGATTCATTGTGTTAGTAACAATATCGTTCATAGTTAGGAGGTAATGATCGATTTCATCATTACGGAGGTTTCTATTAGTCGGTGGGTCTATGCCAATGTTGCGTATTTCTCTTTTTACTAAGCGATCGAAACGCGACCAATGTGCTTTTCGGAAATCGAAAGAGTGTACCTGGTCGTACTGCTCAAGTAGATGGTACTCGTTTGGCACGTGTATTACCGCCCCAAGTCCGTAATGATCGCTATCGTATTCAATTGTGCGAAGACAATTTCGAGTAGTTACCTCGGTATCTGGTAACTGAATTCGATCATCTGTCATAAGTAAATCCAGGAAAGAGTTTCCTCTTGGATAAGACTTGTAGCGTACAATTCTAGTTTATGCTCAATCGCATTTGTTTGCCACCAATCAAACAAAGCATTGCCTCTGGTGTTCGAGGTCAGATTGCCCCAGGCACTGTGCTTGGCGTTAAAATCACCTGCCATTAAAAAGTAATTGTTTTCCAAATCTAACTTGGGACTTCGGAAAAGCGTATCGATTTCACTGATAAATTGGGTACCTTGAACAAATTCAGGAGCGTAAGCAGCGACTATATATAGATGCCTTTGACTTTTTAGCGGAATGTCTATAATGCATCCCTCTAGCACCTGGAATTTGTGTACTTCCGTGCTGTAAACGACCTTATGGTAAAGACCTTTCTTAACTAAGATAGCGACTCCACCCCCTCGAGTAGAGTGTGGTCGATCTCGTCTAATTATGTTATAATTTTTGTAGCCCATTTTGTGCCTTTGGTTTAGCTTAGTTTCGCTAGCCAAGAGCACATCTGGGCATTCCGCTTGGAGCAGATTGCCTAAATTATCCCTTCTTTGGCTGTGGATTAGTGAATTTACATTCACAGCTATAATTTTTAGGTTAAGTTCAGACGGAGGGTTGAAGATTTTGATGTGGAGAGTTATTTGAGAACAGGGTTGAATAGAGAGTATCTATTCGTGCTCTTTGTTCAGTCAGTGTTCTTTGAAATTCGGCAAATTGTCCTTGCATGGTTAATAACATTGTTATTATTTCTGAATGTGCTTCTGGTGCAGGTGCATTTTCCCATTATTATATGTATGTTCCATGGATGCTGGTTGCTTAGGAGCACCAGCCATTTGTGCATATGACACACAAGGAGCCACGAAATTGTTGTAAGAACGAGTTTTCATTTTTTTCTCTTCTTCAACTTGTTTCTTTTTGGATTCCAATTTTAATTTCATTTGTTGAAATTTAGGACATCCTCTAAAATTAGCAGTGTGACCTGTATTTTTACAGAGGACACAGGACAGTGTTTTCCTCTCTGGAAGCTGTTCCTTGCCCAAGGGGCATTCACCAATGATATGGTCAGAGAGGCACTTTACGCACCTGAATTGCATGTGGCAGTTTGATGCCGCGTGCCCGAAGCGTTGACAACGCATACACTGCAATACGCGATCGATTTTTCTTATTTTTTCCCAACTTATTGTTTGGTGGTTGATGTGTTTGATGTATCGGAGAGCATCAACTTTACTGTTGGGACTCAGTGATACAATAAAGAAAGGAAATTTGAAATTGCGTTTTCTGGAGTTGGCGGTAGAGAAGGGTTTCACGCCGTAAATTTTAAATTGTCGGTTTCCACATTTTTTAGTTCCTCTAATACCTCCTCAGGGGAAAAACATGGATCAACGCCTTTTAGGAGCATGGAGATTATTTTCTCCGATTTCGGGGTGTACGTGTAGTACTCGCTTTTTGTCCTACCCAAAGCAGTCATTACTTTGCGATAACCTTCAATATCATCGCACATTAATTTTATTTTAGAATTATTAATTTTTTTTGTTTTGAAATTTTTGCAAGTTAACTCATCTAATTTTATAACGTCCTTTGTTTCCATGGACGTAAGTATTATAGGCGGCGCCTTTTCCTTTTTGTTGGTTACGATGTGCTGGTTTGTTTGCTGCTACTGCATCTCCTTTGTTTGCTGCCATTTGTTTGCTTCCTGATGTTGTTGCTGATTTTTCCGTCGTGCTGTTGTATTTTCTTGGCTTTGTTGTTGCTGCACCAGGTCTTTTAGTTTGAGGATTGCTTCTCTTTGTTTATTGAGTTCCTCTTTTTTTGTGTCAATATCCGCAAGGAGTTTTTCTAATTCCGCCGGATCTGTTGCAGTACCTGTGATATTGTTTTCTTCCTCAGCAGGTTCACTTGGGTCAAGGTCAAACAATTCGTTGAATTGGTTGCCTGCGCCTGTGTATTCGTTTTTCTTTCCTTTTGCATTTTTTTCGCCGTCTGAATTTGGCTTTTTTTTTTTTTTATTAGACTTCTCGCGGGAGAGGCGAACCTATAGCGTCGAGTGGGCGCCCCGAGATGCCATCAAATAACTGTTGCAGTTCTTTTTGAACAGTTGCAGGTTGTAACGCTCCGGGAACACTCGCGTGGGAAGGGAGTTCCACAGCTTCCCCGCTCTGTAACGGAAAGAGTTCTGATACAGGGATGTACGCGCTGTCGGGAGATGAACCACAAACGGGTGCGATCCGTCGGATTGTCTTGTGGAGCGCATATAGACCGAATTGCGTGGAACAATGCCAAGAATCTCCGAAGAACAGCACCCGTGATAATATCTGTAGAACAGACAGAGGTCGGCCACGCGCCATCGATGTGATAGCGACTGTAGTCCCGACGTCAGCGCCGAGTCCCCGATCAGGCGGATCGCTTGTGCCGCTTTGTTATAATACTCGGCTGTCGCTCGAGTCGGCTCCGTGTCATCGCTTTCAGGCCTGTCTGGCACCTTTTCATGAAAGGCGACGAGCTCTTTAGCACTTTGTTTGTTTCCATAATTTTTTATTTTTTTATTTATTTTTTTTTATTTTTTAAACAACCGCTCTCAGTGGCGGCCACACTGTGTAATCCACACTTGTTCACTTACACTCGCGCGACGAATTTATTTAGTTATTTTTTTTTGTTTTCTTTTCTTTTGCTTCTCCTGTTGTCACGTCTTATCTCTTTGACGTGTTGGTAACGACTGACCTTCAAAACCATACTGTTTTGATTGTTCGTTTGTCCTTGGAGTGTAGTAGTGTATCAATATTCTGTCCACAATTATATATCGTGTAAATTCAAGCTCAGGGTCGATCACACAATTCCATTTAAGAAATTCTGCGCTGAAACGCTGCACCGAGATTTTGTCTACACCCAATTTTTCATGCAGTTTTCCAGTGATTGCTAATGCTTATTAAAAACAAACTTTTTCTTTCACTACAATACGGATGTCGGTTCATTGATGTTCTATATTATATGTTCATAACAGCAATTTTAAGAGAATTATGTGTACTGTTCAAAAGCTGTACACGTTCCATTTCTAAGACGACCTGTATGCTAAAATGAAATAGATCTGGAAGTGGTAGATTGGATCCCAACATTCCGCGAGGTTCTATTAAGAGGTTGAAACAAATCACCGGCCATGCTTCGGTCTTTGGCTTATGGATTGGTTAAAAAAGTTTGAACAGATGGTATATTAATTCTAACCCAGCACTTCTGGTGAAATGTCGTCATACCATGGTACAGGTTCGATTACACCAACGTCTACCACCTCCTAATATGTACCCTATGCCCCCCCCCCCCCCCCGCCCGACGCATTAATCGGATTCACCTTCATGTGATCCCCATATTTTTTTTGGTACCTACACCAACGCGCACACAAAAGAGGATTTTGGAGTGCCCTTAAATGTCAGAGCACAGTGCGAGCCGAAGAAGGGGAAGTAAATCAGGAAAGGAGCTATCGATGTACATTGATCTTAAATGCCTGAACATTACAACGACGAGGAAACACATGATCAGGTAGAGCATTCCACATGCCAGTTTCGACAACGAAGAGCACGAATGCAATCATGACTATCACGTACAACACATAATATATAGTTGGTTTGAAAACAGTTTAATTATATTGTGATTTGTAAAAAAGAAAAGAAAAACACATCACTTCAGAATTTATATGAGTGTGAGGACGAAGAGGAGCAAAGAGCTAACCAACAACAGCAAAAGGCGGAGCCAAAAGTCAGTCACCAGCAACAAAATCAACATTAACATCAACAGCAACAGCAACAGAAACTACCAAAACAACATCACTCACAGCAACACCAAGTAGCACAACAGCAGCAGATAAACAAAAAAAAATAAAATAATGAGGCCACAAATCAACACCGTCGATATCGATTGTAAGGAATAGGTAAGTCTTTGTAAGCTAGCTGTAGATAACAATTTTTTAATTAAAAAATTGGCAGGTAATAGGCATGCCAATCAAACCTATGCGGTTATAAACCACGATAAAATAAAAGAGGTCTTAAAAAAGGCCGCTGCGGAATTTTACTCGTTCACGCCGAAACAAACAAAGAGCGTAACAGTTCTATTAAAGAGCGTCGACCTTGACACGGATCCAGAGGTTCCGCTTAAAATAATTCAAAAATTGAAGCATACGGATCTCGACTTTATCGCGGTAAAACCGTTCACCACAACCAAGACAAGAAGAGAAAACTGCAAGCTACCTTTCTTTTTAGTCCAAATAACACCAAGAAGCAAAATTGGTGATCTAAGGAAATAAACAGTCCTGGATCATCAAATTGTCACATGGCACAAACTCAAAAAAGGCAGAGATATTCTACAATGTGTCCGATCTCAAAGGTTGGGGCACGCAGCGACGAACTGTGAAATGCAGCATCGTTGCGTAAAATGTGGACTTGACCACAAGGCAGAAGAATGCCCTCTGGGAAAAGTTGGGATAGAAGACAAAACCCTTCTAGAGTACGCAATATGTCGGAATGGGGAACATCCCGCTAATTATCCAGGATGTCCTAAATTTCGAGAATAGATGTCGAGAAGTGTGACTCGGCAAAAGAAACAGAGTCATCTCGAACAACAACAATGCCCGTAAGGCAGCAGCGATCGTGTAAAGGTTATATATGTTGTTGTGTTATATAATTATTATTAATTGTATAATTTTTTTTCCTTAGCGCACGGTGTAGACGTGTTGATTCCAGTTGACCGGTCAAGGGTCCAGGTGAAGGCGAAGAGGGATACGTCCTTGCCGCTTCTTTAGCGGGAGACTCTGGTGAGCCGACCTCCTAGCGCAAGTTCTTTCCGCTTGCTTGTTTCCGGAGATAGTCCCACGATAGGGGGTTGACTTCTTTGTTGGCAGACTTCCAGCCTCGGCCGCCTTTGAGGAAGTAGTGGATAAACAAATGGGAGGCTTTAAGTTTTGCTTTATTGGAATTTATTCTTCCTTCTGTATCCTTAATATGGGTGGATGTAGGTTCGGGCCTCAGGATTGACTGACCCCGAATCCAAACAAAAAAAAAAAAAAAAGGGATGGCGAGAGGCCGACTTTGGGGAGACAAGGACAAATGTGTCCTTCATCTTGTCTCATCTTGCGATAACCAGAATCACCCACATCCGTGGAGATGTTGGGCTCGGTTTCAAGATATCTGATAAGAAAAGGGAAGGACGTATCTAAGGATAGTGTGGACAGGGTTAGTTCAATTGTTCTCTAACTACTTAGATGGGGGAATGGTGGGAAAGAAATCGTACAAGACCGGTAGGTCTTGAGTGCGGTAATCAACGCAGATCACGTCTTTGGCGTCTGATAATCTGCGCTTTGGTCGGTGTGTATGTGTGTGTGTTTGTGCTGTCTTGTACTCTGCGTGCGGGTTTGTAGTGTGTCAGTAGTAGACCCTATGGGATGGGTCCAGGAATCCTCTATTATAAAGGAGAATGTTGTTGGGAAGGGTGCTTTCTTCAGTTTTGTACTTAAGAAGAAATTGTGGTGGTCTGATCCCACTGGTTGATGCATCTTCTGAGGAGCTTTCTTTCGAAAACTCGAAGTCTTTCCATTAAGGCCGAAGATATGCAGGACCATATGGGAAAGGCGTATGATATTCCAGATCGGATTAGCTGCTTATAGCAGAGAAGCTTAACTTTGGTGTCAACTTTGTTGCTCCACTTCAAGATGTTGTGCAGTTGCTTAGACCGACCGAGGACCCTTTGAAGAATGTGGGTCACATGTTTGATGAAATTCATTTTTTGGGGTATAGATGACCCCAAGATATTTCATCCTGTCCTGTGGTCTAATGGTAGTACCTGCCATTTGTATTCGGATATTCTGTGAATATCGAGAAGTAGGTTGGGAGTGTTTACTACTAAGAATTATAGCTACTGCTTTAGATGGGTTAAGTCGAATTTTCCATCGACTGTAATACTGATACGTTCGTCCGTGATGACGGCTGAGTCGGTTTGTTGCGGGTTTTGGGCTTTTAGATGACGTGTACACTAGGACGTCATCAGCATAGCAAATGTGGTTTACTCTACCATCCACAGGGCGAGGAATATCTAAAGTGTAAATATTAAATAGGTTTGGGCCTAGAACCCCGTTGGATAAAGCCACAAATGGCACAAGAAAAAATTGGCGAAAGTTAGAAACCAAGAGTATGGTTGCATACTTTGGCATCTGGCTAGATCAATATCTATATTTCAACGGTCATGTAGAGGCTGCCTTGGCCAAAGCTAGGAAAACGTTTGCTATGACAAGAAGGCTATTTCATAGTAGCCACAAGTCATATGCTATATGACGCTAATCAGGCCAATGCTCATATATGATTGCCCAGTATAGTTTAACATAGGTCCAAATTTGATGGGAAAGATTTGGGTGTTCGCAAAGAACGCAGCGGTTGAGCGAGTGAAGAAGACCATCTCATCTTCAAGAGAATTGGGAGGGGCCACCTGGACCAGTGAATTTGTTTGCGTTTAGCTTCTTGAGTGCACGGGCAACAGTGTTTGGAAGTGGCTCATGGTGTGCTGCTTATGCCCAAGTTGAGGTGGGGCTGATGTGGTATCAGCCAGCGTCGAGTTCGCTGCAAAATGTGTAGCAAGTCGATTCGTCTTCTCTATTGCACTGGTGACTGGTCTGTCATCGACTGTTAGCTAAGAAATGGATGAGAAGTCCGAGTTTTGGATGTTCTTCACAAATGCCGAGCAGTTTCTACTACCTATGGGAGAGTTTGGTATTTTTTGTCTCAGTCTTAAATCATACAAGAACTTTGCACGTTGACTATGTGCATTGCAGTCATTTCTAGCTCTCTTAAATCTTTTCCGGTTTTCCTCAGTATTGTTTGATTTATACAACCGGAAGCACAACACTTTAGCCTTAGCGGCTTCTCTGCACCCGGAATCGAACCACATATTTCTCTTGGATTTAATACTCTTTACCCTGATAAAGATTCGCTTGCGAAGTAGAATCGTGTCTGTCAATGTGTCGGCTATAGAGTCAACATCGTTATGGAGGAAAAATATCGTTCACATAATCCCGGTTGGCTTTCTCATAAATTCATACTGTTCTTTTGGGAGTTTTCTCGCTAACGTTACTGTTGGTTAGAGCAAACTTAGCTGACACACACCGTGGTCTGAAGTGCCAATGGAGAAAAGACTTCAATTATGTGTTTGTTCGGATGGAAGGTGAAAAACACGCCCAGTGTGTTAACGGAACGGCCATCTATATCTGTTACCCGTGTTGGCTCATTGACGAGTTAAGTTAAAGTATATGAAATAGCAATGGTCTGGATTGGGCTTCTGTAAAGAATGCAGTAATGTATGATGTGCTTACGACCGTGAAGTTTTAGCCAGGAAAAACTCAATTCTGGACTGGAACAGAGCCCATATTGTGGCAGAAGCTGATAAGCTATATATCATTTCGTACGTATGCGGCTAGACCACAATGTGGAAAGAACAGAGGCACTAAGTTATTACCGGGTATAATAAAACCAGAAATATCTGTATCTGTATCAGGCAGTGACTGGGTCTTTGGTTTTTTGTTAGAGACGTGGGCAGACACAGAGGAGAAATTGCATCTTAGGCGGCGAATGTTACAAAGACCGACGCGGAATTCCCGTCCCATTGAGATGACCGGACACAAAAAAACCAATATCGCCTCAGAAAAGGATGAAAGCCGGGACCAAAGACTGATGAGGAAAAGCAACCACTGCAAGTGTTATGCCCCTGCAGTGGGTGACCCGCTAGATCCGTGCCGAAATCACATTCTTTGCATGACTAATATTACGCCACTTAAACACCAATATCTCTCCACAGATTATAAATCAAACAAGAGTGTCGAAGCCTGACCGACGCAACAGAAGTATGAGCAAGAGGAAAAACAACCAAACGGAAAGGGTAGAGGGTTTTCCCGCACTGCACTTCACTCGCCTGTATATTATCACACTTTCTGTACACTTAGGAATCTATTTATTGGCCTATAGGAACCCGGAAGTTCATGGCCTCATCGACTCTACTGCTCCAGCATTCGCCGTCCTGTGCACTCTCCTTCCACGCTTGACCATCTGATCCGATCTCCTCAAGGTCAAACCTAACATTGTCCTCCCATCTCCGTCGCGATCGCCCTACCGGTCACTTTCCCGTTGGTCTACCGTCAAGAATTCTACTCATGGTCCTATCGTTGCCCATTTGCGCCATATGTCCGGCCCATCGTAATCTTCGCGACTTGATTACTCTCACTATTGTAGGTTTGTGGTATAGCTCTTCCAATTCGTGGATGTGGAGTTTCCTCCGCTGCTCTGCCTCTTCGTCATATTTACCGCCAAAGATACCCCTTAAAACTTTATTCTCGAACACGCGGAATTTATTTTCTTTCCGTTTTGTAAGAGCGCATGTTTCGCACCCGTATAAAACAATTGTCATGATTATGGTTCTACAGACACGGAGCTTTATATTACGTGATAGCAGTTAGGATTTCAGCAGTTTAGTGATGGCGTGCCAACTAACGTTGCCGGAATGCGGTCTTTTGTTAATTTCCTTCGACATTTCGTTACTGGCCGTCAGTATTGTTCCCAGATATGAAAACTCTTTAACTTTTTCAAATATCTTGCCCCCGACGTGAATGTGTGTTCCCTGTGATACCACTGTTCGCGCCCTGATCACATATTTGTTTTGTTTTATCTTCATTTATTTCTAGGCCCAACTCCTCTGCCCCTTGCATGATGATTTCAATGTTTTTAATTACAGTTTCTAGATTACCCCCGAATCGGCGATGTCATCCGCATATGCGAGCACTTGTGTGATCCGGCCATGTTGTCGTCTTGTACCTTTCAGATGACATACTCGAGCACAAGGTTAAAAAGACATGGTGAGATTCCCCTGTTTTAGTCCGTCGCGGATTTCAAATGGTTCTGAGAGGTGGTTTTCTATTCTAACCCGCCCCTTATTTCGTCCATGCAGATTTGAATTAGGGCAGCATGTTTTTTCGTGATCCCCAGCTCAACTAAAATATGGTAAAGTCTTTGCCTTGCAACTGAGTCGTAAGCTTTTTTGAAGTCAACGAACGGTTGGTGAACCGTCTCTCCGCATTTCCATTTCGTTTTCAGCAATTGCCTTACTGTGAACATTTGGTCGCTCGTCGGCCGGTTCCTACTGGATCCGCACTGGTAGTCTTCCAGTATTTCTTCTGCGTACGCTGTGATTGTCGCCAGTATAACATTTGTTACCATTTTGTATGTTGTTGGGAGCAATCATATTCCTCCGTAGTTTTCTCAGTCAGACCTGTTGCTTTTTTTGAAAATGGCGATGACTTCTTTTCTTTCTTCGGGAGTGACTTCCATATCCCATATTGTTTTGATCAGTTGGTGGATCTTCCGAGCGGTTGCCTCTCCAGCATGCTTCATAAGCTCTGCCGGTATGCAGTCGACTCCGGGAGCTTTCGATTTCTTGCGTCTACAACTTCGTTTAAGGAGGACTCTGTCATCTGAAGCATAGCTGTATGTACGTCTGGTGCGTTTATTTGTGGTTAATGGATGCGCGCACATTGAGCAGGTTTTCAAAATACTGCTTCCATCTTGTCACGATATTGTTTGTTTCTGTAACCAGACAGCCGCTTGCGTCTCGAATTATTTTGGCTCTCCCTCGGTAGCCATTTCTAATTGAATTTATGCCGGCATACATACCTCTGATGTTCTTGGGTCTGGAATTTTCTACGACTTTTTCTACGGGTCTTCTCCCATTCGCGTTTGAAAAGTGTCATTGGCTCTTTCCGAATCGTCGCGTATCTTTCTGTTTGGACTTCATCATATCTTTCTAAGTGTATCACTTTGAGGCGTTCACGTTCTTCGATATTCGCCGTGCACTCATCGTCAAACCCAGGGTTAGGGTTTAATTGTTTTCTTAAATCCTAATACCTTTTGTGCTGTTTGTTTGATTGTGTCACTGCTCGATGCCCATTTAGTGTTCACATTATTGACTTCCTCTTTCTCACTGCTCCCATTCTCTAGGATGCTAAATCCATTCGTTAGATATTCAGCCCTTTTGCGCAGGTCTTTTAGTTTATCAATTTCGAACTTTTTAATCGTCTCCCGTGACTGCCCATGTGGGTTGCTGCGAGTTGACTCCCAATTTTTCCTATCACTAGAAGATGATCGGAGTCGCAATCTGCTCCTCTATATTATCTTACGTCAAGGATGTTGGAGTGGTGTCTTTTGTCTATGAGGAAATGGCCTATTTGGTTACACGTTACGCCGTCGGGTGATATCCAAGTGGCTTTATGGGTTTGCTTCTGGTTGAACATCGTGCTTTTTACTACGAGATCGTTTGACCCCGCGAAACGTCGTGTAGGGTCTCTTTACCTATAGTTAGTTGGATGATATCTTGCTTTCCAATTATCGCGTTGAGGTCACCGAGTAGGATTTTAATATCGAATAATGAGATCCCATCAAATACTTCGTCTAGGGTCTCGTAGAACGTGTCCTTCGTTTCGTCGTCAGTAGATTCTGTTGGGGCGTGTACGTGTATAAGCACATAATTGTACCATGGGCTCTGTATTTTTAGCACCGACACCCGGTCATTAATAAATCTCACATCGTTTACACAGGGCGCCTTTTTATTGCTTATGATGAAACCAGTTCCGAGGTTATATGTATCGGTACCTCCACACGCCAGTGCAAACCCGTAGGTTTCGATTACTTGAAGTCGAAGTCGGACTTCCTGAAGCACGACGATGTTCACTTTATATTGTTTTGCGTTTTATACGACTGTCTGTATAGCGCCTGGTTTATATAACGTTCAAACATTCCACGTGCCGACGCGTAAATCCCGCTTTTTCCGAGTCGGTGTTTTCTTGATGATTTTCCTTTATGGTAGTGTCGGCTCATCACACCTACGCCTACTTTAGTGGGATTGTTTTGTGTACATTGATTATTCATTTCTGTTCTCACGAGTCTTGGGGTTTCAAATAGTCGCCATATCAGAGCCCGATTTTGATATGATGTCTGCTCACTGCTCTATTTCGACTCGGTGTCAGAGAGGCGTCGTTATAATACGGCCGGTATACACCTGGCTACAAACCATCCAATGGGCACGGTGACGCGTAACATCCTGGATTAGGGGTGGCAGATCTTTTTTATATTACTGCTCGCTAGCGTGTCTGACATGGGTGGCCCTACTGGAAGCATATGCTTCCGTCAGCACGGCCTAAGTGATTCATTGTAGTTTAAGCCCCCGCACCACGTCAAAGTTTAATATTATACCACACCCGACGTATTCTCCGGACATTGCTCCTTTTGACTATTGGTTGTTCCGACGGATGCAACTCGATTTGGCAGGCCACCGGACACCTCTTTCACAGAAATCGAAAATTGGCTCATAACTTTGGTCGCGAAGATTACCCCCTTTTCCGAGATGGAGTTTTAAAATTACTTGAGAGATAGGAAAGAGTAATAATAAGTGATGAATAATACTCTAATTAATTTTTTTATTCATTTTGTTTTGAAACTAATGCATTTTTGACGTCAGACAAACAGACCGGACTAATTTGTACTTCGAACATTTATAACAGCAAGACCCCAAATTTGAAACCAGACCGAACTAATTTGTACTCCTGATATTAAACCTAGTTTATAAGCTCAGAGTTGCCTAAAATTGGGACAAAGCTGTTTAAAATAATACATTTGTCTGTTTGTTTGCTTACTAGTTTTTTTTATTTTTTTTTTTTTTATTTTTTTTTTTTTTTTTCGTCAATTTGGAATTTTCTTAAGAAGAACCAATACGGAGTGTGTATGAACCCCACTTCAAAGGCTTATTAGAACCCTCACACATTTTTGGTTCTTCTATAATATGAATTTTTATCACTTTAGTTTCCATTTATAAGCTCAATTTTTTGTTATTCTTATTTGAAATGAATTTGTTATGAATAAAAAAAAATTATACAATTTTTCTTTGATTTCACATAGTACCGCTTGAAAGTGAATGGGGTGTGTAGGAACCCCAAACATGTTAATGTAACAAAAAACAAGGTATGGGTTGTAGGGTTAAGATATAAGGAAAGGTACAAAGATATCGACTATTTCAAAACTCTAGTTCGTATTATTCCCTTGAAAACCCATAATATAGGTGTACAACCCCAATCTAACACACTAAGTGTAACACCCTTTATCAACACACAAACACATCCTCACACACTCTCCCTATTTTGTAAATAAAACTAGTAACACAAATAAATAGTAATAACCTAACAACTAAACCACAGTCTTGGGGTGCAATCATAGAGTCAATATCACTAACGGAAATACAAACATGTTCTTACTATGACTCCAGAGATAACGTTGGTCTTGTAACCATGTTTTTTGTCTTTCGATACAGGCTTTTACATTAATATCAGGTGGCCACAGGTAAATTGATATTTACTGAAGTACAGAATGACTGTTGGAAAACAATTAACAAAGTTCAATTAATTAAACTGAAACAAGTCAAATCTATGAATCCCAACTCTCACACCTTCTACCAACGACAAAACCAGCACATCTTCACCACCATTAAGGATCTTCAAAATCGACTCAGCAGGTCTACAGACGCCAGCTCTCCGACTACAGCTGGCCAACCGACCAGTCAGCATGTCGAAACACTGGGTTCTTTAGTGTCCTTCTCCTTCTACAATTTCTGAATCAGAGTTGGGGATAATTACTACTTCAGAAGTTCAATACACAAATCTCTCCATAAAGTTGCAGTTTATTAGTGAATTGGACCGTAAAACGAATGTTAAACACAAGCATTTACGCACTTTGCTCCCTCCCTTAACAGCCCCCCGCGTGTCCGTTTCAGAAGTACACACGCCCACAAACGATACGAGTGCTCATCTGGAATACATATGAATTTTTATCGCCTCATTTGTCCAGTTGCCAATGTGAACTGTTGTGTCGTAACTCCTGCCAGTCGGTGCTCCTTAGTCGACAAATGAAATCCCAAATAAACGTCGAGTAGTTCGTAATTAATTTTGCGGAGCTCATATCGACATCCAATTTAACCAGCGCCCTTCTCCCCCACAGAACCCACAGAACCCATCAAACCACCCTCACACTCTAGTCAGCTGCTATAATATTACACTTTGTTGGTACATCATCGAGTTGATTACTTCAATGGCCATGTTGCTCGTCGTAGTTTTCAAGGATTCAAAATGCACTCGAAAATCTCTGCATTTACGATGCAAACAATTTCCCCGATATCCTAGCTCACCCGCGTGACCTGCTGTAGTGGAGCCTGTAAAGGCACTTTGACTGCATCCTTGTCGACTTTACAATTTGCATTTAATATCCTTGAGGATAATTTACAAATGCAATAAAAGGGTAAATGCGTTCTATCTAGATTTCAATACAAAACACACACCACATGCTGTTCCGAGTGTATCCTAGCACTCGTATAAGGGCGTCCCCTCTGTTGTTGCACGCATTTTGACAGATCCTTGAAAACGGAGCAAGGGAGCGGTGGCAGACCGCCTCGACAATCGCATGCTGCATTTTGGGGAATATGTGTTTTATTCGACAACATAAACATCAACCCAACGTAAATAGACTGTCAGTTAAGACATGCAGACAAACAGATAAATATCATTGTCGAGCAGTTCGGTATTTGCATTCCAGGGGGAAATTCAATTTTGGAGAAGTACGTAGGGAGTTCTGAATAGAACTGAGCCAGAGTTTGAGGTGGCGAGTGAACCAAAACAGCTTAGAGGGGGTGATAGACAACCAAGAGACAAAACTCTGGACTTCCGGTGTTTCCGCTTAGAAGTAATCCTGGTAGAACTGAATAAAGACGGTGGAGTAATTAAGGGTGCAACGACTACCTGGTCGACAAAAGACGGAGTAATAGAATAGATGTAATAGAATTACCTACAGTATTAACGATTTTATTTGGCGATAGAAAGGCATATAGTAGTTCGCAAGAAAGGAATTGGGAAGAACGGCAAAATGTCGAATATTGTTCAATATTTTTTTTCTTGGTAATATTTGGGTAATTAAAAAATGAAGCGATGGCCGATTGGGCAATATTGTAGAATCGTGCAAATGTTTTATGAAGAAGGGGTTTCAAAAACTAGTTAAAGAACCAGTGTTAAATCCACGCCATAAAAAGATTCCATCCAAAGTAACGACACATTAGACCACGGCGGCATATATGGAAGGATGTCTCAAGTCGCTACATAAACTGTAATGGCTACGTTAATTGTCTGATATACAGCACTGATGATATTTCCGATTCTCTTGTGGTTCTGTGTTCTGCTTTATGAATGTGTGTGCATAATCGATTGAAATCGCCTCAAGCTCAGATTTAGAAAATTGTGCAGATATTTAAAAACAATGGGTCTGTGATGAATGTAACTCCGAAAAGATGCACAATTTTTGGCTGAGCATCCGAATGCATCGATTGGTCATCGTGCTTATGAACTGAACCTTCCCTCGACTACATTGTTCGATATGATGATCTGAACCTGCATGCGTTTAAAGTCCAGTTGACGAGGTACCAAAGACAGGCAACTATTTACAACGTCGCCAGTAAGTTCAATGGAGGCGTGAGGTTGCTATAACCAATTTTCACTTTTCACGCATCTGCGACTAGGCTTGTTATATATATTTTTATCGCACACAATTTGTATATTGCTCTGGGGATTGGTTATAGCGTACTTACGGTTTTTCATGGACATTGGGTCCTAATGCAACCTAATGTTCGCTTACCGGGGTTGGACCTTTCTCCTCGTGCCTTTTGTTGATGCCGGGGCTTGGTTTGACGGGGCGTCGTGGGCGGTAGCTTCCACTGCAGGAGGATGTGTACTGGATCGAATTGGAAATAAAGGCAACACAAAGCTTTCCACTCGTTTTTGTATTAGTAACTGTTTCATAATCATCATCATCGGCACTACAACCGGGAACCGGTCTTGGCCTTATTTAGCAAGTCCTGAGGCTTGTTAAATTTTACATAATGATTTGTTTTTTCCGGGCAAGGTCATTAGTCTTGCGCCAGAGGCTGTTTATTTTGTTCAAATGTAACTAGTTGTTTAGTTTAAATGAAACTATTTATTAAGTTTAAGTTTACTTAACACTATTTTATTTTGTTGAAATGCAACTATTTATTTTCTTTATTTAAAACTTTTTATTTTGTTTGATGTGTAACTGTTTATTTTGTTCAAATATAACTATTTATTTTGTTTAAATTAAACTATTTATTAAGTTTACTTGATACTATTTTATTTTGCTTAAATGAAACTATTTATTAATTTTAATTAACACTATTTTATTTTGTTTAAATGTAACTATTTATTTGCTTTATTTAAAACTATTTATTTTGTTTGATGTGTAACTGTTTATTTTGTTCAAATGTAACTAGTTGTTTTGTTTAAATTAAACTATTTATTAAGTTTATTTAACACTATTTTATTTTGTTTAAATCATCATCATCATCGGCACTACAACCGGGATCCGGTGTTGGCTTTATTTAACAAATCTCTCCACCGGTCCCGATTTCGAGCCGATGTCATCCAGTTTAGCACTCCCAGGCTCTGAGGGTCCTGGTCTACGCCATCCCTCCATCGCAGACAAGGTCTGCCGCGCTGTCTCCTTCCATACATCCTGCCACAAAGGTCTTTCCGGGCAGGCTCCTCTTCGCTCATTCGAGCTAGGTGTCCCGCCCACCGGAGTCTACCGAGCTTGATTATTTTTACAATATGAGCTTCAAGGTAGATTGCATACAACTCATGGTTGTAGCGTCTCCGCAATCGTCCTCCCTCACATACGGGGCCAACAATTCTCCTTAAGACCTTTCTCTCGAACGCGGTCAAGAGTGCCTTTTATTAAGCACCCAGGTCTCGGATCCATACATGAGTACTGGTAAGACCATGGTCTTGTACAGTAGTAGCTTGGATGTTCAGGATAAATTTCGGGATTTAAAGAGCTTTGATAGACCATAGTAGGCTTTGTTGGATTTAATCAGCCGTTCGCGTATTTCTTCTTCCATATTGTTATCGGCTGATACTATTGACCCAAGGTAGTTAAAGGATTGCACTACTTCAAATTCGTGCTCCACTACCCTGATAGTTTGACCAACGTGAGGTCTTCTCTTCGCAGAAGTTGCCACCATGTACTTGGTTTTTCCCTCATTAATGTGCAGTCCCAGTTTTTGTGCCGCCTGCTCGATCTGGGTGAAGGATTCCTGTACCGCCAATTCGGTTCTACCGATGATGTCGATGTCATCTGCGTAGGCAAGTATCTGGCTGGACTTGGTGACAATAGTCCCTCTAGTTGTAACGCCAGAGTCACGGATTGCTTTCTCCAACGCCAGGTTGAAGAGGAAGCGGGCCAGACCGTCCCCTTGTCGGAGTCCATTATAGATGTTTATTGATTTGGGCATCAATCCCGCTACTTTTACTTGACTAGTTACGTTGGTCATGGTCAACCTACAAATTCGTATCAATTTGTTTGGAATGCCGAACTCTCTCATGGCATTATATAGTTATACCCTGGCTATGCTGTCGTAGGCGGCCTTGAAGTCTATAAACAGATGATATAGTGGAATCTTAAATTCCTGACATTTTTCCATCGCCTGCCTAAGGGTGAATATCTGATCAATTGCTGATTTGCCTGGGATGAAGCCACACTGATATTGACCAATGATGGCTTTAGCGTATGGGGATATCCGGTCTTGTAGGATAGTGGAGAGTATCTTATAGGCGGTACTCAGCAATGTTATACCCCTATAGATGCTGCACAGTGTGATGTCTCCCTTCTTATGTATGGGGCAAATTATACCACGACGCCAATCTTCCGGCATCTCCTCTTGCTCCCATACGTGCACCACGATCTCATGAATTGCGTGATGTAACGCTGTCCCTCCTTGTTTGATCAGCTCAGCTGGTATGCCATCAGCTCCAGGGGCTTTATTTGATTTTTAGCTGTCTAATGGCTTTTAATGTTTCCTCAATACTTGGTGTCGGCAGCATTTGGTCTTGGTCTTGCATTGGTGGAGCCTCCAATTCTTCTGTGAGCTGACCATTTAGCAATTCATTGAAGTGCACTTCCCATCGCTCCACAATGCCTTCGGGATCGGTGATCAGATTACCCTCTTTATCCTTGCAGAAAGTGCAGCGTGGTGTGTACCGTGTCATACTGCGGACTATTTGGTAGAACTTCCGCGCCTGGTGCGGACCTCGCTCTCTACTTTTCTCTATTTCACAGACAAGATTTTTTTTCCCAGGCACTTTTCTTTTGTCTGTGAAGTCTTTTTTCAGATCTTCTGACCTCTTTGTATTTCTCCTCGCGTACCCGCGTCCTATGAGACTGCTGCATTGCCCGGTATGCAGCATTCTTACGTTCAGTCACTAGTTTGCACTCATCATTAAACCAGTCGTTCCGATCTCAACGACTACTGCCTAAGATGGAGTTGGCAGTACTAATGACAGTATTCTTAAGGCGTGTCCATTTCTCTACTACGCCCGGCATTCTGGCCCCAGGACTTACTCTCCCCCCGTCGAGCTATTCGAGGGCGAGTCTTAACGCATGACCAAAGGTGTTGCTGGAGTTCTCATTGCGTAAGGCAGCCGTGTTGATTCGAACCTGATCCGCGGATGCAATACGTCTCCGTAAAGCAATCCGCGCTCGGAAAACTGTACCAACAATATAGTGATCCGAGTCGATGTTGGCACCTCGGTACGTTCGTACCGTCATCAGGCTCGAAGAGTGGCGGCGATCTATCAGCACGTGGTCAATTTGGTTGCGAGTGGCTCCATCAGGTGATACCCAGGTGGCTTTATGGATATCTTTACGCGGAAACCTGGTACTCGCAACGACCAAGTTTTTCGATGCTGCCAATTCGATGACTCGTAGTCCACTGTCATTAGTATTCTTATGCAAACTATGGGAACCAGCGTAGTGCCTGAAAACCGGCTCCCGACCTATTTTCGCACTCAAATCCCCAAGAACGATTTTCACATCGTATCTTGGGCAGGCATTGAGGGCCCGTTCGACGTTCTCATAGTATTCTTCTTTTTCGTCGTCAGGGGACTCCTCTGTAGGTCCGTGAACGTTTATGAGGCTTATGTTCTTGAATTTGCCTCGCACGCGAAGAGTGCATAGCCTCTCATTTATTGCATTAAAGCCGATGATGGCAGGCTTCAGTTTTTGGCTGACTAGAAAACCTACCCCGAGCACATGGTGTTTTGCATGACAGCTGTAATAAATGTCATACTCTTTTCTTTGAAAAACACCACTCCCCGTCCATCTTATTTCTTGTAATGCTGTTATGTCAGCCTTATATTCGGACAGGGCATCGGCTAGCTGCTGTGCAGCTCGAGCTCTGTATAGTGAGCGTATGTTCCATGAAAAAATCCTTAAATCATTTAGCCATTTTCGTTTCCGTGGTCGTCGTCGTGTATCCGGTCCATATCCCAGGCTTGTTAAATTTGCCATAATAATTCATTTTTACGGGCCTGGTTATTAGCCTTGCGCCAACCTTTCTCAGGATGTCGCTGCATGCATTGGTTCACTACTTGGCGGGTGTCAAAGTAGCTATCCAGGGGTGTCACGTGGAGACTGCATGTCAACTTGGATTGAACAGGGACAAGGATCGTCCTGGCCTTCGCCGGGTTGAAGGCAATCAGAGACTTTGCCCTGTATGTTCGCACCCATCCCCCATTTTATTTAAAACTATTTATTTTGTTTAAATGATTGAAAAACAACAAAGCTCCCGGAGTCGACTGCATACCGGCAGAGCTTGTGAAGCATGGAGGAGAGGTAACCGCCCGAAAGATCAACCAGCTCATCAAACAATATGGGATAAGGAAGTCACTCCGGAAGAATGGAAAACCTCAATAGTCGTTCCCATTTTCAAAAAATGCGACAGATCTGACTGCGAAAACTACAGAGGAATATCATTGCTCCCAACCGCATACAAAATATTAACAAATATCATTCTAGCGAGAATCACACCGTACGCACAAGAGATACTGGGAGACTACCAATGTAGATTCCGTAGGAACCGGTTAACAGCGACCAAATGTTCACAATAAGACATCTGCTAGAAAAGAAGTGAGAATACGGGGAGACGGTTCACCAACTGTTCGTTGACTTCAAAAAAGCCTACGACTCAGTCGCCACGCAAATACTCTACCATATTGTAGTTGAGCTCGGAATCCCGGAAAAATATGCCGCCCTCATTCAAATTTGCATGAACAAAAACAAAGGGCGAGTTAGAATAGAAAATCACCTCTCAGATCCATTTGAAATTCGGGACGGATTAAAGCAGGGAGATGGTCTATCACCGTGTCTTTTTAACCTTGTGCTCGAGTATGTCATCAGGAAGGTACAAGACGACAACATAGCCGGATCATCCCTGAACGGGGTCACACAAGTGCTCGCATATGCGGATGACATCGGCGTTCTGGGCGATAATCTAGAAACTGTTAGTAAAAACTGTGAAATCATCAATCAAGCGCCAGAGGAGGTGGGCCTAGAAATAAATGAAGACAAAACAAAATATATGATTACATCGAGAACAGGTGGAACTCAAAGAACACATATAAACCTCAGAGGCAAGATATTTGAAAAAGTTAAAGAATTTAAATATCTGGGAACGACACTGACGGCCAATAACGAAATTTCGAAGGAAATTAACAAAAGACTGCATTCCGGCAACGCTAGTTGGCACCCAGTCAGTAAACTGCTGAAATCCAGATTGCTATCACGTAACATAAAACTCCGTGTCCATAGAACCGTAATCATGCCTATTGTTCTATATGGATGCGAAACATGGGCTCTCGCAAAACGGGAAGAAAAACAAATTCCGCGTATTCGAGAATAAAGTACTAAGGGGTATCTTTGGTGGTAAATATGACGAGGAGGCAGGACAATGGAGAAAACTCCATAACCACGAATTGGAAGAGCTATACCGCAAACCTACAATAGTGAGAGTAATCAAGTCGCGAAGGTTAAGATGGGCCGGACACGTGGCGCGAATGGGCAACGATAGGACCGTGCATAGAATTCTGGACGGTAGGCCAACGGGAAAGAGACCGGCCGGACGCCGGCGACGGAGATGGGAGGACCTCGTTAGATGAATGTTAGATTGGACCTCGAGGAGATCGGATCGGATGATCGAATGTGGAAGGAGAGCGCACAGGACAGAGAACAATGGCGGAGCCGAGTCGGTAAGGTCATGAACTTCCGGGTTCCTACAGGCCAATAAATAATAATAATATTTGGTTGATGTGTAACTGTTTATTTTGTTCAAATATAACTATTTATTTTGTTTAAATGCAACTATTTATTTCGTTTAAATGAAACTATTTATTAAGTTTAATTAACACTATTTTATTTCGTTTAAATGTAACTATTTATTTTGTTTGATGTGTAACTGTTTATTTTGTTCAAAATTAACTAGTTGTTTTGTTTAAATTAACTATTTATTAAGTTGGAAAACGATGGAAAAAAACAACGGCTTGTGTTTATACCAAAAGGAGTCAAGAATCCAGAAGCGTCGTCGTCTTATCGCCTGTTGTGCATGCTGGACACAACAGGAAAATTACTTGAGCGAGTAATTGCCACTCGCCTGGAACAATTCACTGAAGGGGACATCGGGGCTCTCTGAGTCGCAGTATAGGTTCCGGAAAAGTGGATCAACCGGTAAGGCCCTATCCGTGGTGTGCGACATCTGGAGCTGGAGCACGATGGCTAGGAGTACGAAAAAATATTGCATGGTGGTGACACTAGATGTTAAAATTGCTTTTAACTCGGTGAACTGGAATCGAATACTAGAGCGTTGGGCGATCTACGAGTCTCACCCTACTTGGTATGTATACTAGAAAACTATCTCTCGGATAGAAGACTGCTTCATGACACAGATGAGGGACCACAGGAATATAAAATAACAGCGGATGTACCCCAGAGGTCTGTATTACGTTCGATGTTATGGAATATCATGTATGATGGTGTGCTCAGGGTCAATGTACCAGCAGGGGTTAGAATCATTGGGTACGCTGAAGATTTGGCAATAGTGGCCGTAGCTAAACATCTAGATGACCTGGTGTTTTCTGTCCGAATGTCACTCGAAAGAAAAGCAAATTTAAATTTAATTGGTACCTTGTTACAAGGAATTTTATTTGTTGAAATTCAAAACCGCACTTAATTACAAAAATCACCCTTTAAGGCTTCTTTAAAACAGCACCTCTCAATCTTTTACATTGACTGACTCGCTGGCACCTAAACTGGAATAATTCACACCAACTGTACCGTCATTTAGAATCAGTTCAAAAACCCGCAACGATCTTTCAGCTCCCAGCTCAAAAACGTTACCAACAGCACATTGGTTGTTTAACAGCCATCACCAGCACCGCAACAGCAACTTTGATATCTTTGATTAAAATCACCGGTTCATCATTCAAAACAACAGGTTTCCCCGCTTTGTCTTATTGAACCGTAGTTGAGGTCAATAACCAGAGTCTGTCTCTTTCGATAGCGCTGAAGAGCAGATGTTTGGTGTTTTTCTTGGAGTTGCAGATGACGATGATCGTTGGTGTAGTTTAACATTATCAGGTTGCTGGATTAGATTTTGTTGGTATTGATGTTGATGTTGATGAATATTGGAATTATATCAGTTTTGGTATCCCATTCATTTCCGTTGTTGTTGAGTTGGTTAGATATTGGATCCAACCATACCACATTTAAATTAATGGTTGTTTGCTCATGTTACTGTATTGCAACATCTTCCCGGGCCGCCGACAATGGACCCAGTAGTCCGTTTTCTTTGGTGTCACCAACGTGTGCATGTCAGCGCCGTGGGAAGTCGTGGTGAGCACGGATACCTGTGGTTGAGAACAGAGGCTTCAATGCTTGTTCAATAATTAATTATATTATACTATATATTTGGTTAGATTAATTGTAATTGAATTATGTAATATAATTGGTTATGTTACGGTGATTATACTTCACGTAACTCATATGTCAGTTATCAGTGTGTGTGGGTGTGTGTTGGTGTGAGTGCGACAGATAGAGGACCCAATTGGCCATTGGGCGCTAATGTTGTAGCTATTGTTAATTAGATGTGATGGACTGTTAAATCATTAATAGAATC